>OY757934.1:28560782-28695615 GCA_963585895.1 Sepioteuthis lessoniana
TAAGCAAGTTCGTACTCCAGTCGCGCTATTACGTTCACTTTTGGACAAATACCCTTGGGAAAGGTATGAACCCCCTTATCCTCCCAGCTATGGGTTAAATAGTACCACTACTGTTCATCTAGGAGAATGGCTTGGGCATTAAATAACCTACAAAGGTTGATATGCCATTAAAAACAAAGAAACCTTACCTGTGTCCAGATGAATGAGTAATGCTGAATAGAATTAGAGAATTAATTTTTTATTTGTTGCGTTTTTTTTTACCAAATAAACCTCTTGCCGGCTTGGGTAGGATTTGAAACTGCTATCTTCTGACAATGCTCACCGTATCCCCAGTAATTACTGCCTTCCATAGTTGTTGTCTAAAAAAACCTGGCGCAATAGACAACAACTATGGAAGGCAGTAATTACTGGGGATACGGTTACAAGACTCGGCATTCCTATCCAAGGTCGCGGTAAATCACCTGAAGAAGACCAGAGGTGAAATTTGGCCGAAACATAGTGAAAGAAGGAACAACACAAAAACTACCAAGATGAGGACAAAAAGTCCGCAATAAATAAAAAAATTCTCAGATTAAGAAGCCTCATCTCAAAATGATTCCAATTAAGGATGAATAGAATTATTCGTGTTAAATTGCAGTACTTGAAACTCTTTGGTATTACATAACAATACTTGGAACCATTTGACTGTGTGTATTTGAATGAGTAGTTTTGAATAGAATATTAGTGTTAAATAGCAATACTTGTAACCACTTCACTATATGTAAGCAAATAATTAATATTGAATAAATAGCAATAATTGAAACCATTTAACTGTAGAAACAATAGCAATAGTAGTGTGCAAACTAATTGCCTATAACTTATGTGTGCAAAGAAATGCCTGATATTAAATTGTGACTATTATAAAGCAATACTTGAAACCATTTAACTGTATGCCAACCCTAGATCTGGCTTGTTTAAAAATGTTATCACAAAAATGTGTGTACAAATCTTATATATTCGATATATGTATAAGCAGGATTTGGCTTTAAATAACCTACAATAGTTGATATGCCATAAAACCAAACCAACTACCACTCTGGCTCAGTGAAACTGGAGTAATGGCAATGAATTGTTTCTCCACATTTCCTAAAGTTCCAGGACTGGGGCCTCACCATCAGATGGTTTAGTGTCATATCCAGGACACTGAGGAGAGGGTTATGCCTATACAGGGATGCTGTTGGTGTATTTGATATCCCCAACTCCCGCTGATTGAAATCCTCAAATTTCTTAACTCCTAAACAAATTTAACGTCTGGATGCAAAATTCAGGAAGGATGTAGATGTGTGGAAAAAAAAAATTACTTCATGTTTAACTAATCAAGTACACTCGTTAGAAATTTAAAAAAAAAAAATAACTAACTTTCAGTATTTACGATTTTGCTGGATTTAATTTTTCAATTCAAAACAAATATAAAAATCCTGAAATCAATGAAGATGAAATCAGCCTTGTCTTTTTATCAAAAAAAATTATTATTCAATGAAAACTTTCAGAACGGATTCGGCTAATTTCAAATAATCACATATTCTATATTTTAGATGATCTAAATTTAATTTCAGTATGATTAAAAAAATTAAATAAAAAAAGAAAAACACCACTAATACTAGAAATATCGAGGGAGTTGAATGCATTAATATATAAATCAGACAAAATTGTTTTCACCCTGCAAGTAGAATTGTATTAATTTCAGAAGAAAAGAATGTTAGAAAATTTCTTTTCTATTCTTACCATATTTACTTTTATCCTATCATATTGCTTATCATTTTAAGAATGAACCTTAAGAGTAAGTAAGGTAATCCTACTGGAATCTCTTATTTTCTCTCTTGCTTTCTCTCTCTCTCTCTCTCTCTCTCTCTCTCTCTCTCTCTCTTTTCTCTCTCTCCTCATAGTGTGGTTAATGTGATTTAGAGCTCCAGTTAAGCTATCACATTCACTTTAGGACTAATACCCTTTGTGAAAGGTATGAATCCCCTTATATAGTTTAGTTTCGCATCCAAGATAGCCCTTTTTGGAAGGATTTTACCCCTTTGAAGAGAATGCAGTCAACATATTCTAAGCCCTGCTAACAGGGCCAATACAAAAATGTTACTGGGAGTGTATTGTTCTAATTCATCATTTATATTCATAGGTAACTGCAATAAATTCTTGACTGTAATCCAAGTTACTATGTTCTTAACAATCATGCCACATGATCTCTGGGTTTTTTTTTTTTCTTTGTTTTTTTTTAACCTCTTCCTTCAGCTCTTTTAGTTTTAAAACATTGCTAAATGATTTTCCCTGATCAAACAAGGTCATGTAAATAAAATCGTTCTGTAAATCATGTATTCTGGTTTTTTTGTTTTTTAATATATATCAGTGTTTGTCATTTACTACAATTTGCTATCATTAAATGTAAGCAAAATAGTCTAAAAGTTCACTCAAAAGTCAGGAATATAAACTAGTTTAACCAGTGATTATAAACATCCTTTTTTTTTTTTTTTTTTTTTACATCCCATCAAAAAATGTGGCAATCATGGAGTTGTGGTTAGCTTTGTAGGAATTGGCAATCTGAGTTAAAATTCTGGATTAAGCTGTTTGCATTTTACTAATTCCCTTGGGAAAGGCATGAATCCTCTTCTCCCTCCAGCTATAGGTAAATTGTTGAACAGACTAGGTTCTTTAGGCTAACAGCTTAGGAGAAGGAAAACTCTGAATTCTGACCAGATTTAAAGTAGTAGTAAAGTTGGTGACCATAGTCGAGGGCAACCAGAAGGCTCCCTTTTCAATAGCTACTACACTGAGATGTAAGGGAGGGCACAAATCCTTTCTCTGGATTTCTCCACTTTACCCTTGATACGTACCTTATATTGCTGAGTGTTAACCAAGGAGGTATCAAGTACCATTTTAAAAATCTTTGGTATGATATGACTTGGGATTGAACTCAGGTCTCCCGGACCCTTGGCGAATAGCTTAAAAAAAAAAAAAATCAACCTTGTCAGATTCTATCCAGAGTGGAGACATTGGATACATACATCCAGACAAAAAGGCTGAGTAATTGATTGCCTGAACATTAATTGTTCTATCATCATCATCATGTTGTGCCACTAGCACGGATATCCCTGACCCTCTCTCACCACTTTTCCCTATCGTTCATCGCCTCTGGCAGGTCTTCAGGGCTACATCCTGTATCCTCACATAGCTGCTGAATGTATGTTCGTGCTGGTCATCCTGCTTTTGCCCAGCCATATGTGGGGGTCCATAGGAGTACATCGCTTATGAGCTCGTCCCTGCTTCTCCATAGTTGGTGTCTTGTGGGGTGTTGCCGTCTAGCTTCTTCTCCAGCCATTGTTCTATAGTGATTAATAAATACAGAATTAAAAAACTCATAAGACTCACTGGAACTACTGGACTGCATCCGGTGGTGAGGCTCGTATTCTAGAGAGTGTGAAGTACTTCATTGTTATTACTCAGAGGTTCACTCTGACCTGTTAGGGTCCCATCTGTGGGTCTATTAATTCTGTGTACAAATCCTTGGTATTAGATAGGAATACTTGATGTCATAATTTGCGCAAAAATTCTTTTAAGAAACTACACAAAAAAAATATATATAAATCTACAAAGTATGCAGTTCTCTAACCTCTAGGTATAAAATGACCCTGGATAGGTTATGTTAACTAGATTACCTTTTTTTATTAAATAAAGTGGGTCCAATATAATCATCATAGTTGATAATTATTCTCTAAATTTTGTCTTGAAGGGCAAGGATTCTATTGCTACAGTTACAAAGTTTTTTTTTCTTCTATGCAAGAATATCATATAGAAAAAGAAGAAAAAATACCAAGTGCAAGTCCTGCCTTTCAAATGATACTGAATTATCTCCCTTGCATAAAACAGCTAGGCTGAAATACCTCGAATTCCCTGAGGTGAGCTGTTGAGGGAAGGGCTATATTTAAGCTTCTTAGAAAGTGAGAAAAGTCTTTGTTGAATAAATAATCTGCTATTGACATTTCTGGCTCACTTGAAAGAATAATGACAACTGTAGATAGATATTCATAGGCCAAATACAATGAAAAGTCATTTTATTCTGTTGTCAATTGTTTTGGTATTATTTCCATCCAGAGGAAAGGGGGTCTATTTTTATTAACATTCTGTTTGCACAGTAAATTTCTGGTGTTGATTTATTTCCCCTTGGCTTTTCCTAATTAAGTAATACCAACTTGTTGACAAGGCTTAGAATATACTGATTTCTCTACTGAGGAGTAAGACTCCCACCCTCCAAAAACAAGGAGTATCTTGGAAGTGACATTAAACTGCATCTGATGGTGAAACTCCAGTTCCGGAGAGTGCAGAGTACCCCTTTATTGCCATTACTCCCAAATCCACTCTGACCTAGAGTAGTAGTACTTGTTAGGGTTCCATCTGTGGATTAAATACATCCATTTGAAAATAATTTTGTTTGGTTAGATTTGTAGGCTATTTAATGCCAAATACGCTTTATACATATATATATTAAATATATAGGGTTTGGTTTGGTTTTATAGCATATCAACCCTTGTAGGTTATTCGATGCCAAATCCTTTGCATACATATATATCAAATATATAGGGTTTGATTTTATGGCATATCAACCATTGTAGTTTATTTAATGTCAAATCCTCTTTATACATATGTTTAATGTATGGTTTTTATTGATAACATTTTTAGATGAGCCTGGGCCCTTTTTTGCACACAGTTAAATGTTTCAAGTATTGCAATGTAAGGGTCACATTTTAACATTAGACCTTTGCTTGCACACATTTAAATGGATATACACATATGATTTTAAATAAAGTGAATAGTTTGTTGGTAATTTCCTTTTTTAAATGAATTAGAAGTTATTTATTTGCTCACTAGTATTGCTATTGTTTCTACACAGTTTAATAGTTTGTTATTGTTATCTAACACTTATGATTCTATTCAATACTAATCATTTGTTTGAAGACACTGAAGTGGTTACAGATATTGCTATTTAACACTAATTATTCTATTGAACAACATTCATTTGCACAGAATGGTTCTAACTATTGCTACGTTATACCAATAATGGAATTCTGGGATACAGTTAAAGAGTTTCAAGTATTGCTATTTAACACTAATAATTTTATTCAACATAACTCATTCATTTTTACGCAGATGGTTTCAAATGTTGCTATGCATCAATAATAATTCAATTAAACATCATTCATTTGTTTACTGACAGTCAAATGATTAAACGGCTATATTTCTAAAAATTCAATTAAGCATTTGTTTGCTCACAGTTTAAATATCAAACAATTCTGTTTGACCCATCTGCTACTACTCTGGGTCAGAGTGGACCTGGAAGCAATGAAGGGGGACTCCACATCCCAAAGCTCCAATACTGGAACCTCACTATGGCTTAGTGTCATATCCAGGACACGTGCAGGAGGTGGGGTGGAGTCTTACCCCTCTGCAGAGATGTAGTCAGTGTTTTCTACACCCCCAGCCCACTGGGCTAGGAAAATTATTTGTATTAAATAGGATGACTTGATATCATATAACTGTATACAAAAAACTCTTTAAGAAATTACACAAAAAATATAAATTTCCTAACCCCTTGGTATAAATGAACCTGATTGGTTGATACACCATTAAAATCATCCATGTAATTAATATTGTAAGCACATAAGCTGCTTTAATCTAGCAGTCAAAAATGTGAATGGATTAAGTGTAATAAACTGTTTGCTTGATTGTATAGCATCTGTCTAAATATTTTACATAATTTAGATTATTGTCCTCATGTTAGTTTTTAGACTCGCCCACAAAAAAAAAAGTGTACATGCTTTGGTTGAAGACAATGACTGAGGATAAAAACATTAGTTAGGATCTTCTAGTGGGGGTTTCCT
Source organism: Sepioteuthis lessoniana (assembly GCA_963585895.1). NCBI lineage: Eukaryota > Metazoa > Mollusca > Cephalopoda > Myopsida > Loliginidae > Sepioteuthis > Sepioteuthis lessoniana. Next base: position 28,566,701 of record OY757934.1, read on the forward strand.
TGGAAGTTAAATTCTATCCCTGGGGCCCAGATTTATCAAAAATAAGTGACATTACAAGGGTAAAATAACAACAGTGTATTAAGTGGATATAAAATATTTCAAGTCAAGAATGACTAATTGAGAACAGTCTACTTTGTGAATGAATAGTTCAGTTAAAAAATTGCTGAAAGTTACCAACTATGACAAGACACATGAAGAAGGCTGGAAAGTACATCGATGAAAACACGAGTATCACAAACAAGATAGGGATCATCATCATGACATGCGGCTAGCACGGATATCCCTGACCCTCTCTCTCCACGTCTCCCTATCATTCATCGCCTTCGGCAGGTCTTCAGGGTTACATCCCGTATCATCACATAGCTGCTGTATGAAAGTTTGAGCTGGTCGTCCTGCTTTTGATTGGCCATATGCGGGGGTCCACAGGAGCACATCACTTACGATCTCGTCTTTGCTTCTCCAGCAGTGTCCAGCATGTCTGGTTTGTCTAGCTTGTATAGTTTTTGTGATAGGTGGTAGGTGGCCGTACAGTTGGCACCGTGTGGGGTGTTGTTGCCAGGACCTGTTCAATATTACTCGCAACATTCTTGTATAATTGCCATCGAGCTTCTTCTCCAACCTTTTAGTCAGCGTCCAAGTAGTGCATCCATACAGCAGTATCGACACGACAAGATAGGGATAATAGTCTGAATCATGGGGGAAAAAATTTATTGTATTGTACTTAAATTTATCTGCATTAAAACATTTGCTCACTTATTAACAGAATGAATCAGGATTAACCATAATAGGAATTTTTAATGATTGAGATGGAAAAAAAAAAAAGATTTGAACTGTATTATTAATCTTTTTTCTTTCATTAATCATTATTAGGAACACAAGTTTATTAGACTTCATTCAATCTAGCATCATGGTCCACTATTCCTTTGACATCAATATGTGATACGTTCGTTAAAAATCTGTTGGCAGATTAAAATGTAACGGGTATCTCATTAAGATGTCAACCAAAGATTTTTCGCTGGCTATTTTTATTAACTGCCAGAAGACATTTAAAAAAAATAAATGATAATTGATAAAAATCTGTGAAAGATCAACAGCCAATGATGAGCTTTATTTTAATAGATTTAAAATATTTCAGTGGTTTCATAAGAATCGTAAGTGTCTAACTGGGGCTGTACAATACACCAACTGCATCTCTGCTGAGGGGAAAGACCCCTCTAATGAGAGTCCTGCATATGAAATTAAACAATCAGATGGCAAGGCTCCAGTAATGCTGAATTCAGAGTACTCCTCCTTTGCTATCACTTCTAGGTCCACTGTCGCTTGGAATGGTAGCACCTGATAGGGTCCTATCTATGGGTCAAAGAGAACTGTTTGACATTTAAATTGTGTAAAATGGAACTGTTTTTGACATTTTAACTGTCTGTAAACAAATGACTGATGTTGACTTGAATTGTTAGTGATACATAGCAATACTTGAAAACAGTAAACTGTGTGCAATCAAATGAATCCTAGTAAATAAAATTATTCGTATTAGATAGAAATAAGTGAAACCATTCAACTATGAAAAAAGAGCTCAGACTTGTTTAAAAATGTTATCAACAAAATGTGTGTTGAAATTATATATTCAATATATATGTATAAAAAGGATTTGGCATTAAATAACCTACAATGGTTGATATGCCATAACCCCACACACTCACTGACTTTTTATAAGATATACGAGGAGAGTGCTGAAAAGTTTTAGTCCAGAACAAGACAGAATTGATATTAATTCGTGAAACCTGCTGGCTCTTCCACATATAAACCCCATATTTTAGCAGACTTCCTATCATCTCAAGTTTGTACAGATTGTTATTAATTACTTGGAAGTTGCTTTAATAGATTTGGATTAAATGTTTAATTAATTTCTTAAGAATGTCTAGTGTCAATTTTTGTGATCAAGTTTTCAATCTACAGATGATAAATCTATTCTAAGCAGATATTAAACTCTAAGTTCTTAGATTCAGGTCTTTGTTAGATAGAAGTGAATGTCTACTTGTGAGGTTTGAACTGTTTGGGAGGAGTCAGGGATGGGTTTTTTTTTGGGGGGGGTAACAATGTTTTTTTATGGTATACTTGAACTTCACTGCCCAATTTACCTCTTCATTAACAAGACGAATGGACGAGACTGATAGCATTTCACATAGCACTAATACCCTTGGGAAAGGTATGAATCCAATTATTCTCCCTCCAGCTATGGGTAAATAGTAGGGCAGTGTGTTCTTCAGCCTTGGTGAGGCAACTAGTCTACGAGAAGAAAAACTCTGAATTCAAACCTGTTCAACTCTGCTTAAAAAACTGACCTTGTCATATCCTGCTTGAGTGGAGGGGTTGGGTAAATAGGATTAACAAGGTGTTTTAATTAAAGATACTTTGTTTTGCTGGCGTCATTTTTTTTAAATTTTGATCTTTTATCTAAAGTTGTATTTAGTGTCCTGGGTAGGACATTTACATGCATCTGATGGTGAGGCTAGAGTTCTGGGGACTGTGGACTATCACTTCATTGCCATTACTCACAGGTCTACTCTGGTAGTATCTGTTGGGGTCCCATCAATAGGTCAAATAGATCTGTATGACAATTTTGTTCTAGATAGGAATACTTGATAGCATGTAATTGTAAATTAGTTGTGTTGATAATAATTAATTGATGCTATAATTGTTTACTAAGGATTATTATAAGTTATTTTAAACCTTATAATTGTTTATTAAAGGACTATTTACTTGAAACCATATAAGGGTGCAAACAAATAACTATTGTTAAATAGAAATAATTACTTGAAACTATATAATTATCATATTAGATTGAAATACTTGAAACCATACAACTGTGCAAATTATTTGTATTTGATAGGAATACTTGATATTGTATAACTGTATGTGCAAAAGAAAGTCTTATTCAAGTACATCAAAAATGTAAATATAAATGTACAATTAGCGCAATTCTCTTATCTCTAGTCACAAAATAACTCTAGAATGGTTGACATGCCATTAAAATCAATCAATATTAAAATGATTTTATCATGGTTGCTTCATAGACATGAAGCCAAGTCACCTATTTCATTATCATAAAGTAGTTAAAAAAAAAAAAAATAAAAAAAATGGATGTGTGCTATGCAATCTACAAAAAAAAAATGGTTCCTACGTGATAGCTGTTAGCTTTTATGTTCCAGTTTCGAATTACTGGAAAAATGATTGCATTTACTGAAAGGTTCCATGTTCCAACAAAAGAATTGTAGTGTTGAAGGAAAAAAAACCCCCAAAATCTTGATAAGCAGCTGATTTTTCTCTTACTGCTATACTTAAATAGAAACACTATTCTGTCATTTAATCTCATGGCTGAAATAAACAAATTTTTATTTATTTATTTATTGATTTATTTATTTATTTATTTTTTGCATTTGCAAGCAGATTTTCCTTTTTAACAAACTAACTTATTGCTGAACCGGATGCAGCACTCTTTTTATGGACTTTTTAATGCATTTGCACAAAATGTATCTTATTTTTCAAACATTGGTGTTGAAAGATTAATTCTTTGGAAATTTCTCTTTAAAAAAAAAAAAAAAAAAAAAAAAAACTGTCCCATTGGCTGGGTTTAGAATACACTAACTGTGGGGTGTGACACAAAACTGCATCTCATGATAAGACTGCAATTCTAGAGATCTGGAAGGTGTGGAGTACCCCTACATTGCAATACCTCTAAGTCCACTCTGATCTAGAGTGGTAGTACCTGTTAGGGTCATGTCTGTTGGACAAATAGATCTGTTTGCAAGTGATAAGGACTAAAAAAGAATACTTGATACCATAAAATTGTTCATTATTTGTATTAAGAATATTTAGTTATAATTCTTTACTAAGGATTATTATAAGTTACTTGACTTATATAGTGCCCAGTCGCTGCAGAGGGATAGGACCTCCCCTAATCAATCTGATAGTGAGGTTCCAGTAATGCAGGGGCTTTGGGGAATGTGAAGTACCCCTTCATTGCCACCGCTCCCAGATCCACTCTGGCCTGGAGTGGTAGCATCTGTTAGGTCCTATCTATGGGTCAAATAGAACTAAACTGTGTACTAAGGCTAAACTGAATTGTTTGAAATAGAACTGTTTGACTAAACTGAATAGTTTGAAATAGGAATGTTTTTTTACAATTAAACTGTGTACTCATACTAAACTGAATTGTTTGAAATAAAACTGATTATTTGTATTAAAATGGACTGGGCATTAAATAACCTATAAAGGTTGATATGCCATAAAACCCAAACAACCAACTATTGACTCCATATAACTGAACAAACAAATGACTGTTATAAAATAGAAATAATTACTTGAACGCCCTGTCGGCTGGGGCTGTAGAATACGCCGACTGCACCTCTGCAGAGGGGGAAAAAAAAACCCAATGAGGCCACCTGTTGGCCGTGGGTGGCGACCCGTAAGGCGCTAGGACGGATCCCTGGTGGTTGAGCAGTCATTGATCCGGCGACAGTGGTCAATGGCTTGCAACACACCACTTTGGCCCTTACTTGGTCTGACGGGCGGTCGGATTGGACCCGATCTGATCAATCGGCTGGTCATGTCAAGCCCTAGCACCTATATATTTTATCCCGACCGTATTTTTAAATCTGCACTTGCAGCAAGTTCCCAACCCTTACCTGTTAGTTGCTAGAAGGCGGTGGCTAAGGGTCAATTGTGTTGAGAATAGGAATTTGACCAGCGCTGAGAAACTGGCAACGGCTCGGAAGCCTACCCTCAACTCGAGTATACTGGTCGTGTATCCCCCGTCTCAACCAAGGCGAATGGGTTACTCCCTTGGTTTATTCACAACACAAGTTGGACTCCGTGTTGGGTGGAGGAGCGCAGGGCCAGTGAAAAATATACAGCAAATATGGCGTCTTCAAACAAAAAAACTAAATGGAACCTCTCAGAATCAGACTCGGAGAATGAGGCAGCAGACTTCCCCAGATTCATTGTTATTGAATCTTTGGAGGAGGTATGCTTAGCCAAATTCTCACCTTTCCTTATAGAAAAAGTGATATCTACAAGAGCTAGTCCGAAAACTGTTAAGAAAACAAGGAATGGTAACTTGCTTGTCGAGGTAGACAGCCAGAGACAGGCAGAAAACATATTAAAGATAAAAATGTTTCATACAACCAAATGCAGAGCGTATCCGCATGAGAAACTGAACACTTCCAAGGGAGTTATCAGGGGTAGAGAGTTGGCATTGGCTACGGAAGATGAGATAGCATCAGCCCTGGGAAAACAGGGAGTTACAAATATAAAGAGAATATCCATTAGAAAAGGTGAAGAACGAATCCAAACCAACACTTACATCCTAACATTTAATAAGCCCCAAACTCCAAAAGAGGTGAAGATCGGCTATTGTCTTGAGAGAGTTGAGCAGTATGTCCCAGCTCCCCTGAGGTGCTTCAAATGTCAGAAATTTGGACACCACAGGGAAGCCTGTAGAGGACGACAGACATGCTCCAAATGCGGTGAAAAGGACCTGGACCATGCAGAGGAAGATTGTTTAAAAGAAACACAATGTGCAAACTGCCGACAAGATCATCCGGCTTATGCAAGAACTTGTACTGTTTACCAAAAAGAAAAAGAAATTATTGAGGTCAAACACAAGAGGAACGTTTCCTTTCTGGAAGCTAGGAGAATTGTAGGGAGCCATATGGGAGAAAGCAGCTATGCCTCCGTTGCACGGAGGGCAGATAGAACAAATGACAACACCAAATATAGAACATTTGTGGAGAAATTGCTCAAGCTGGAAGCCAATGATTGGCCAAAATTTCAGGAGCACCTGAAAAAACTACATTCGGATGAATTTTACCAAGCACCAGCTCAGCAACAAGTTGCGAATGGGGAGAGATCCAATGTTGTAGTTCAAACAAAAACACACTTAGGATCTATCACTCCAACACGAACTACTCCTAAAAGTGAAAAATCTCCATCAAAACAGCCGTTACATAAATCACCAATACGTCCACCAAAAAGCATTAAAGATAGACTAAAAAACCTGCCTCCCCTAAGACCTGAACGACTGAAACAAAAATCACAACTCCCCATTAGTCAAACTACGAAAATACAAATGAACACTAAAGTGAATAAGGAAAGACCAGGAAGTACATTCAAAATACCCTCAACAGCAAAGTCGCCTATAACAACCAAACCATCCAATTCTCAACAACCAACAAAACCCCTACAAAGGACGTATAGTATAGAGAGTATGGATAGCGACACAGACCGCCTAGTTGCCAGCCTTAATCTTGAAGAAATAATCAAAAACTACAATACTTGAAACCACTTGACTGTCGGCAAACTTATAAGCTCAGTCACTTTTTTGAATTGTTAATCTCTAACATATCATACATATCCATTCAAATGTGTGCGAATGAATGACTGATGTTAAATTCTTATTGTTACATGGAAACTCTTGTAATAATTTAACTGTGTGCAAATAAATGAGGAAAAGTAAATGGAATGATTTATGCTGCCTGCATATTTATGCCAAAGGAGAATTGCTTCCTATGCTAAACTGAATTATTTGAAATGGAACTGTTTTTGACATTGTACTTATACTAAACTGAATTGTTATTTAACCGCTTGAATAAATTGTTCGAAATAGAAGTGTTTTTGACAAGCTCTGTACTCATGCTAAACTGAATTGTTTGAAATAGAACTTATTAGTTACATAAAAATGGATTTGGCGTTAAATAACCTACAAAGGTTGATATGCCATAAAACCCAACCAACCAACTAATTACTTGAAACCATATAATTATTAGTATTACATGGGAATACTTGATATTGTATTACTGTGCAAAAGTCCCCAGGAACAACTAGTATGAAAAAAATGTAAGTATAAATATACAATGTATATTGATTCACTAACTTCAAGGCATGGAATAACTCTAGGATAGTTGACATGCCATTAAAATCAATCAATCCTTTCATGGATTTTTAAAAAATTTAAAAAATTTTTTTTATTTACTTTTTTTTTTATTTATTTAAAAAATTTTTTTTTTTTTTTTTAACAACAAACCATTTCTGATATTTTGGCTGGGATCAGAGTGTAGTAACTTTTTCTAGTCTCTCAACTGCAAGAAAATGAAGTAAAGCTGGTTCCTTGGGATCCTAACCCTGGGATATCAGACACTTTCTTTTTTTTCTTTTTTTTTTTTCTTGTGGTGGCTTCCCACATTAAACTGATCATGTGTCCTTCTAGGGCTAGGGCTAAAATACCAAGTTTTTGTTGAATTTTTTATTTTTAAGGATTGATTGATATGTATCTACCAATCCTGTTGATGTCTCTTCAGAATATAATCAACAAAAAGGAGGAATAGTAATTAAAATAAATCATTTTGGAATCTATTCATGTCTATTAGCACCATATTAGGAAATTTAGGTTAGTTGGAGAAATAAATATTAAAAACAGAAACAGTTAGTCAGACTAAAAAGGTTGCCTAAATGAAAGTATTAGAATGTGTATTACTATAGAAGATATATTAAGTGATAGATATATATATGCATTTCTCCCATGGAACATAATGATAGGAGAGAGGGTCTATATAGGTATCACCACTGGGAATTGGAAACAAAGGCTGTATAACTACTGACATTCTTTCTCCAATCCACAACTTAGAAACCAAACTGCTCTATCTAAATATTTTTGAAACCTTAAGGATCAGGGGCTAACCCCCCAAATAAAGAGGAAAATAGTCAGGCAGTCTTCAACTGCGAATAGCTTCAATGGTAGATGTAACTTGTGTATCAATGAAAAAATCAATGTAATTAATTTTAAAGATCGCAGTCTGTTGTTAAATGAATGTAACTAGCTTGTGTTTAAATGTAGGCATAAAAGTAAATTTAGATTATCCTGAGTAGGGGGCACTGAGGCTCCTACTCTAGACAATAGCAGGGTTGTTGATGCTGGATGATTTTTATTGGAAATAATAACTTTGATTTCAGTAGATAATAGTATTATGATGGGGAGATTTGTAGAGGAGATTCTGGGAAATTTAGATATTAAGAATTAAGGTTTTTAATTTCTGGAGTAGTTAATTCCCTTTGACCATTTTTGGGGTTAATTAAAGGCACCTGGTGGCTGTGGAAAGGTTTTTATTTTTATTTTGTTTTTTTTAAGGAGGAACTCTAAGACCACATTAGCTGAGGGAATTAACATATGTATAAGAAGTAAATAAAAACTATATGAAGACAATCATTTCGTTTACAAGCTAATATTAGGTTCAAATTAGGATGGGTTAATTTACAGGAACACCCTTTTTCTGGTTTCTTAATTTTTCTAACACTTTGTTTTAACCCCCTTTACTTTCACTTGAGAATTTAAGATTCATGTAGGTCTTTTTCTTTTCTCTCCCCTACACATATAGACTGTTATCCATAATTGCTGTTTTTCAATCTCAATTTAAATATATGCAGTCATCTGATGAGAATATGATATTCTTTGCCGAAATAAATTGATAATGACAATTAAACCGGGTTCGAGTTTCCTTCTAATTGCACTATATATGCTCTGCATGTGAGTTTTGTTATATATACCTGGATGGAAAAAGATATGTAACAATAGCCATACATCGAGCACTCACATAGATTTACATGATATTCCTCATATATTCTATACACAAATAATCCACACTGGCTGTCTTCGGACACTAACTGGTTTGGTTTCTTTGCTTAATGGCATATCAATCTTTGTAGGTATTTAATGCCAAAGCCAGTCTTCTCCTAGAAGAACAGTACTGGTGCTATTTAACCCATAGCTGGGAGGATAAGGGGGTTCATCCAGGTTTATATAACAAAACTCACTTGCAGAGCGTATATAGTACAATTAGAAGGAAACTCAAACCTAGTTAAATTTCCATCCTGGATGGAAAAAGATATGTAACAATAGCCATACATCGAGTACTCCATAGATTTATATGAAATTCCTCGTATATTCTATTCGCAAATAATCCACACCCCCTGTCTAAGGATGCTGACTGGTTATTACTGATATATGCACGCATGCTTAGCATAACATTTATCATAGGAAATGGAATCATTGACCAAGGTTCAAATCCTGGACAAGGCTTTTTGATTTTGCTAATTCCCTTGGGAAAGATATGAATCCCTCTGTTCTTCATTAGCTATGGGAGAAATGGCAGACTGGATTCATTAGCCTTGGTTAGGCAACCATTCTGAGAGAAGGAAAACTCTGAATTAAAACCAGCTTAAAGAGGAGGGGGTCCTCATAGTGTAAAATGGTTAAAACGCTGGACTGTAGAATTGTAGGAGGTGAGTTCGAAGTTCAGTTGCACTAAAGACAAATACAAATACCCTTGGGAAAGGTATGAAGCCCCTTATCCTCCCAGCTATGGGTTAAATAGCATCACTGCCCTTCTTTTGGAAGGATAGCTTTGGCATTAAATAACCCATGAAGGTTGATATGCCATTAAACAAAGAAACCAAACCAGCTTAAAGATTGGTTTTGTGTCACAACCTGCTGATGGGGGAGGGTTTGTATAAATACACATATAAGGTAGACTAAATATGTATGTGTTTGTAGTATTACTTGGTTTTTGAAAATGGAGTATAATCTTATCAATCAGCAAATTAATTAGTCAGTTTAATAATTGTTCTTTTTATGTACCATCCCCACATTTTATTGTTTAAGTAAATCAAGATAAAAGATAAGTGAAATTTTGTGCTGAGTGTCAGACTTCTCTCTCTCCTTTTTTTTTTTTTTTTTTTTTTTTTTTTTTTTCTTTTCAACCTCATTAACCTAAAATGACATAAGCTATCTGAAACCCAAATCTTCATTTTCTAATTAACTATATTAATTAGCACAATAACTTTGTTTTTTATTTGCAATGTTGTATTTAATTAAGAGACTGTGGATAATTGGATGTGAATAAGAAATTTCTTGGGTACATGTTTTTTTTGTTTGTTTGTTTTTGTTTTTTTTTTTAAACTCTTGTCTAGTTATTCAGCTCCTTCATTCTGCAAGGTTGGTTTAAGGACTGCTGACCAGCCGCAAGAAGTTGAATGGCAGTTTCAGTGAGTTTTCTTTGCCATTTTTCAGGGAAACACATTTTCAATTCTTTTGACTGGGAGTGTGGATTGCTCTTCCCTTATTTTATTTTTGTTTAAATTGTCATTGTTTTATAACGAAGTAGATGAATTAGCTGAGGAAATAATTCAAAGCATGGACATTGGAATGAAAACAGTTTAACCTCCCACTGGATTTAATAAGTTTCAAAATTCCTCTATCTTTACTGACTACCACAAAAGACAACTGAAGAAGGCCAGAGGGAACAGCAGTTGAAATGTTGTGAATATAACAAACAAGAGAAGGACAATAGTCCGAGATGTTAGAATAATGTAAATCTGAAAAAGAAAAAAATAGTTAGCAAAAAATTTATTGTAGTTTTGTTTTCCATGGTTTGAATTGTGTTCTTCTAAAAGTGTGAACTCGCTTCCAGCATTTTGAGAGCAATAACTACACAACAAATCAAGTTTAGTTGAAATCAGTTCTTTTGTATGTCATCATGCCTTTCCTAGTGTTAAGATTATTGATTTACTCTGTTCCATTTGGCCCACCTCTCTATACATTGCTCGATTTATTTGGTATTATCTCGTCTTAACTGACTTGGTTTCTTTTCTAACGTAGACACTAAATAAATATCAACTGTTCCTAGGTTTTTCATCAAGTGAGCACATAAGTATCCGATAAAGGAAAAATAGATGAAATTGAAATAAAAGTGGAGATAATTGTTAACTTTCTGTGACTTTGATGCGGTTTGTTTAGTTTATTTAACAGCATATTAACTCCTTATCAGTTAATGCCAAAATTTGATTCATTTATAAATGTTTAATCGTAATAACTCTATTTTCATTGTTTCTGGGTTTTTTCTTTAAATAGCACTTTGCTTGTGATAATATGAATTATATGGTTTCAAGTATTATCTATTACATTTACACGCAATTATGATTTAAAGTTACTATACCTATTTAACACTGTTTGCAGAGTTATTTCAAGTATTCCTATCTAATACCAATAGTATTAGTACTATTACTACTAATAATAATAATCCTCAGTAAACAATTATAGCTACAAAAAACTATTATTATAAATAATTTGTTTGCACACAATTATATGGTTTCAAGTATTTCTATCTAATATTGAAAATTTTCTGAGTGGGGCGTGTTCCAGTGGCATAATAGCTCAGGTGCTGGATTGTGACAGCGTAGTGAGTTAAAAACCCCAGTTGTGCTATCGCATTCACTTTAAGATTAATGCCCTTAGGAAAGGTATGAACTTCCTTATCCCCTCAACTATGGGTTAAATAGTACCACTACTGTTCTTTTACTAGGATGGATTTGGCATTAAATAACTCATGAAGGTTGATATGTCATTAAAAACAAAGAATTAATTTTCAAACAGATATACCTGACTCATAAATGGGACGTTAGCACTAGGTCTGTGGACCTAGGAGTCATGGCGCTGAAGGGGTACTCTACACTCCTCAGAGCTCCAAAACTGGAGCCTCATCACCAGATGCAATTTAATGTCATGCTCAGAACATCTGTTTTGTGTGTGTGTGTGTGTATATATATATATATATATATATATATAATGTGTGTGGGAGGTTCTCTGCTGAAGATACTGCTAACAGTATTGCCTGGCATCTGAAGGGCCTCTTTTTAGGGGAATGTCTGGAAGACTGAAGGCATTTTTGGAACCACCAGGCACATGTAGGCTACAGTCCTGCACCTGGTTCCCTCAAAAGAAGGCCATGTGCTATCCAACAAATATCAGGATACTGCTAATATATTCTAATCCTCACTGACAAAGTGTTTTTTGATTTCAGTGTTTTTATTTATTTGTTTAAGATTAAAATATACTATTAACAATATTAGTATGTAAAAAGAACAATTCCTACAGTGGGGTGTCCCTGTTGAATTGTAGTATGTGAGTTTGAACTCCAATTGTGCTATTTCATTCACTTTCAGACAAATACCTTTGGGAAAGGTATGAACCCTCTGATCCTCCCATCTATGGGTTAAATAGTACCACTACTGTCCTAAAAGGATGGATTTGGCATTAAATAACTGAGAAGGTTGATATGCCATTAAATAACAGACAAACAGATCAAGTGAAAAAAATAACTAAGTTTATAGGTATGCTTTCCATAATACCAATGGTTCTTAGAGTTGGGAATGCATAGCCAGGCACCTCCTTCTTAGGAGGGGGGGGATGTGAGTTTGTCTCACTGAGACCTTATACTTTATTAGTGTCTCTGATGGGTGCTGTTCTTCACTGTCATTGAAGTAATGACCTGAATGTGTTGTGATAAAAAGCAACTACAATTAAGATGAAAGAAAATGCTAGTCAAAATTAAGAGCCCAGTTGGCTGAGGCTGTAGAATACCCTCTGCAGAGGGTTAAGTCACCTTTCCTAAGGAGTCTCCTTTTTATGACACTAAACTGCCTCTGATGGTGAGGCTCCAGTTCTAAAGCTTTAGAAAATGTTGAATACTTCCAGGTCTATTCTGAGTGTTAGGGTTCCATCTATGGATCAAATAGAAATATTTAATCATCTACTACATTTGAAACCATTTAACTGTGTGCAAACAAATGATTAATGTTAAATTGAATGATTAGTATTATGTAACAATACTTGAAACCATTTCTGTGTGCAAATGAATGAATAATATTAAATAGAATTATTAGTGTTAGATAGCAATACTTGAAATCTTTTACTGGGGATTATTATTAAATAGAATTATTAGTATGGGATAACAATACTTGAAATTATTTAAGTATGTGCAAACAAATGAGCTCTAGCTCATTTTAAAATGTTACCTACAAAGTATTTGCTTGGAAATTATATATATATATATATATATATATATATATATATAAAGGATTTGGCATTAAATAGCCCACAAAGGTTGATATGCCATAAAACATAACCAAACCAAACTATCAAAATTAATAGCTGACAAATACCTTATCTGATAAAAATCAGATTAACTCTATCATGAAATTTATAGAAATAACTAAGTAGGTATTTATCTGGTATCCAATTATATAATCTGTCTTCGAATTTAAAAAAAAAAAAAAAAGAAAAAAAGTTGGTGGGGGATCTGCTAATGCCTTTAGTCCATAGTCAATTTCTGGATGTTTTAGAGTCTTGTATAGTCTATCAATGTCATATTATCATTGAGCTGAAATAATTTGAGATTCTAAGTACAGGGTTCTTGTGCTACAAAATTGGAAAATTTGATATCCACTCCTTCAGTCTGATGTACTGATCTGGAATATCATTTTACTCAGTCTACATTTAACACAAGACTGCATCAACAAAACACTCTGTCAAGAACATGATTTTTATGGCACAAGCAGTTCACATTTGACTGTGTCTTTTTTAGGTGTATGTATGTGAATGAGTTTGTCATAGCACTTTATAAAAAGTAAACTGCTACACTGTTTTCTGGCACTAAACTGTATCTGGTTGTTTGGCACTACAGCTGGAGGACTGGGACTGTGGAGTATCTTGAAATGGCTATTACTCGCAGGTTCTCTCTGATCTGAAGTGGTAGTACTTGTTAGGGTCTCATATCTATGGGTCAAAGAGATCTGTTTGCAAATTATTTGTATTAGATAGGAATACTTGATATCATGATTGTGTGCAAACACTTCACAAAAAATTCAAGTATAAACATTCAATGATCACAATTCCTTAACTTTTCATGATGGTTTTGTGATTGATTTAAGAGATTGGTCAACATTGACTTCGGTCACGATTGTGGCTGACAAAGCCAGGAAAGGTCATTGCAGCTGAAGGTCTGGTCAAAGTTTGATGGCATAGTATTGCAGTTCTTCCTCCTGTGCCTTTTTGTCTTTGATGGAGGCTCTTCCAAAGTTTTCAAAGGAGGAGACAACATAGTTGATAGGGAAATATCAGGTGTCATGGTTCTCAGCAAAGGGTGGACCATTGATATGACAGGCACCAAGGGATTTTTCAAGCATTTCTCATATTAATTCTTTGGTGCCCCTCTGTAGCAATGATCAGTGGAGAGTTTACTGTTGAGTGTCATCTTGAGCAGGCAATGATTCTTTGTCCTGGAGATATGTTCTACCTTGTGTAGCCTCAATCATGGTGATCTTTGCTTGTTTAAGGGCTTTCAACCCTGGTGACAGTCACTCCAGTATATATCAAAGATGGTGCAGAACAGGGCTAATGGAACCACTCAAGGAGTTGTAGATGTTGACAAATAGTGACAAATGATTCTGAACCATATAGGAGGGTGGTGAGGACTGGCTCTATAGATGCTGATATTTGTGCCTGTCTTCAAATGTCTGTTGCACCATATGCGTTTGTACAGTCTGCCAAATTTGCTGCTTGCCTTTGCCAACTTCTTTGGCATCTGACTGGTAAGTGAACTAATGGATTGCTTTCAAGTCGGTTTCATCAATGATGTGGGGAGAGGGATACTCTTCCTGAGGTGCAGGCTGGTGGAGTACTATCTTTAAGCTGACTTTCTTGCCCAAAGAGCTGGGCAGCTTCAGTGAATCAAGAAGCGATGCACTGCAAGGCTTTTTTTGTGGGGGCAACTTCTAGGCATAAAATAGCCCCAGATGAGTTGACATGCTATTAAAATCAGTCTGCTGTTTGCCATACTTTTATAGTTAAAAAAAAAAATGAACAAATTTACATTTTTGGCATCATTCGTACTAGGAAGCCATCAGTAGACTTTAAGAAAAAAATATGGAAATGAAGTTGTCTTTCAAGGTTTATTCATACTATGCACTGAGAGTTCCACTAGCCGGATATACTGGACTAATTTGGTGTTTGAAGGAGGAAGACAATTAAAAACCGAGTGTATATCAGAATGATTGCCTTAAGATTATAGTGGCAGTTTCTCTAATAAATCGCATCAAAATGGATGATGTTAGATGTGACCTTGGAATAGCAGACAAAATCACTGATATGATCAAGAAGCAAAGATTGAAGTATTTTGCTTATGTATAGACAATGCTATTAGCTATATCAACTATTTATCCTAAACAATTTTACAGAAGTATGAGCATGAAAGTGTGATCTAAGAGAAACTGCTGATCAACTAGGACTTACATCAGCTTTGTGCAGTGAACTCTGCTGTCAGCATAACTTAATAGTGACATGAAATTATTAGTTAGTGGCCTGGGACACCGGGATTCAATCCCAGGTCGAGTCATACCAAACTCAAAAAATGGTATTTAATGTTGCCTTGCTTAACACTCGGCATTATAAGGTACACATCAAGGGTAAAGTGGAGCAATCCAGAGAAAGGAGTAGCACCCTCCCCTGTACCTTGGGGTAGTAGCTATTGAAAAAGGAGCCTTCAGGTCACCCTTGACTATGGTCAACAATTTTCTTTTTTTACTATTGTAATATGATGTAATTTATTAACTTCACATTAACTGTGACCTGTAACCTTGAACAGTGTTTTCAAACTGGTCTGGGGACACAGGGTATCTGTAACATCAACAGCAGGGGTCCACAGATGTTGCAAGATGGTATTGAAAATTTGGAGTGTCCGCTTAGTGATAGAACTGCAAATTCCTGTTTCTAGTTACTAGTATACATCTATGAAATTGCCCAATCGGCTGGGGCTGTTGAATACACCGACTGTTTCTCTGCAGAGGAGTCTGGCCCCACAAGTGTCCTGATTATGACACTAAACAATCTGATGGTGAGGTTCCAGTAATCCTGGAGCTTTCGGGAATGCGAAGTACCTCTTCATTGCCATCGCTCCTAGGTCTACTGTGGCACCTGATAGGGTTCTATCTATGGGTTAAATAGAACTAAAACATGGTTTCTTGAGTTTACTGTTTTTTGCATTTAAACTGCATATTTAAGCTAAACTGAATTGTTTAAAATAGAACTGTTTTGACATCTAAACTGTGTACTTATGCTAAACTGAATTATCTGAAATACAACTGTTTGGACATTAACTGTGTATTGCTCAGTCGGTTGTGGTGGTAGAATACACCGACTGCACCTCTGCAGAGGGGTAAGACCCAACAACAACGAGTGTTCTGGATATGACACTAAACAATCTGATGGTGAGGTTCCAGTGATGCTGGGGCTTTGGGGAATATGGAGCACCCCTTCTTTGCCATTCTTCCCAGGTCAACTGTGGCCCAGAATGGTAGCACTAAACTGAATAGCTTGAAATAGAAATATTTTGATAATTAAACTATGTACTTACATTTAAACTGTGTACTTATGCTAAACTGAATTGTGTGAAATGGAACTGTTTTTGACATTGAAACTGTACTTATGCTAAACTGAATTGTTTGATATAGAACTGTTTTGACATTTAACTGTGTGTAAACAAAATCTATACTTAACTGAATTGGCTGAATTAGAAGTGTTTGAATAAACTGAATAGTTTGAAAAAAATGTTTTTGACAAACTGTGTACTCATGCTAAACTGAATTGTTTGAAATAGAACTTTTTATTTTTATAATAATGGATTTGGCATTAGATAACCTACAAAGGGTTGATATGCCATAAAACCCAACCAACCAACACCTAAGAAAACTCAGTTTAAATAGGAACCACTCCCCAAATTTTAGCTTTGTGTGGTTTCTGAGTATCAATTATTTCAAAAAGCGGTCAAAATGCTGCTAACTTTTGCAACTACATATTTATGTAAAACATTTTCAGCACCTAATGATTACCAAATACAGATCAACATTTGTTGTGTTAAGTGAATTGGGTCTATCTTCGTCAAAAATATGACCAAGAATCGACAAGCATATCCCTCTCACTAAATGTCATTGCTCAAGTGTAAATATTGGATGTAAATTTTATTGAATATTTCTGATAAATTACATTTTTTATTTATATTGAGGTCAATGAGATTCCATTTTTATTTAGGTGGCGGGAGGGGGGTGTCCACATGATAGACCCCAAAATAGAAAGAGGACTTCACTCCAAAAAGTTTGAAAACCACTGACCGAGAATACACCAACTGCATCTCTTATAAAAATGTAAGACACCCCTCCTCCCCAAGAATGGAGACATCTTGGGGGTGACACTTAGTTTCATCCAGTGGTGAAGCTTCAGTTCTGGTCAGTGTGGAGTCACTCCTTCATTGCTATTACTCCTAGGTCCACTCTGATCCTGAGTGTTAATACTTCTTAGATCTATTTGACTTATAGATGGGACCCTGTTTGAAAATAATTAGTATTGAATAAGAATATTTGAAATCATATAACTGTTTTCAAATAGATTATTAAATAGGAACAGTTACTTGAAACTATATATTGTAGACTGCTGTTTATTCTACACACTTTTAAAAATCTAAATGTATCTATTTTTCTTATTGTTTTTTCATTGGCTTAGTGGTTTGTGTTTTTGCCAATGGCCTGGGAGACCTGCGTCCAATCCCAGGTTGAGTCATACCAAAGACTCAAAAAATGGTACTTGAT
This sequence comes from Sepioteuthis lessoniana, assembly GCA_963585895.1. Classification (NCBI taxonomy): domain Eukaryota; kingdom Metazoa; phylum Mollusca; class Cephalopoda; order Myopsida; family Loliginidae; genus Sepioteuthis; species Sepioteuthis lessoniana. Next base: position 28,584,227 of record OY757934.1, read on the forward strand.
GTCTCCTTGCTTAACACTCAGCATCATAAGGTATGGATCAAGGGTAAAGTAGAGCAATCCAGGGAAAGGAGTAGCACCTTTCCCTACACCTCAGTGTTGTAGCTATTGAAAAGAGAGCTTTGGGTCACCCTCGACTATGATCTCCAACTTGACTTTACTTACTACAACCTTTCATCTCAGATGGAAAATATTGTGTAGTGTATAAGAGAACTGTGGGGTTTTTTTTGGGGGGGGGTCCCCCACCATGGAAATTTTCATGTGGAATTGGGAGGTGTGCATTATACATACATGGCAGCCATAGTAATTGTGTAAAAATTATTAGTATTCTAGAGGAATACTTGAAACAATATAACCATATGAAAATTGAGGTCAAATCTTATAGACACACAAGGACACATTATCAAATTCTAGGTGAGACAGTTTGATTCACTTTGTGCTAATGTCCTTCGGAAAGGTAGGAATCAATCTGTTCTATGGGTAAATAGTAGGTCAGACTGGATTCTTTAATATTTGTTAGTCAATCTGTCTAGAAAGAAAACTCAACTTAAAAATTGGCCTTGTGTCACGTTCTGCTTGTGGTGGAAGGGTTGGGTAAATGTTGTTTTTTTTTTTAATTTTATATTGCAATTTAGAGCATATCAACAATAAACTGAAGAAAAAGTATTTTCTAAGAAATCAAAGTTCTGTGTGCGTGTGTGGTTTTTTTGGTGGGAAGTGGTGGTGGTGGTCTTTTCTCTTTTTTTTTTTTTTTTTTTTTTTTTTCTCCTCTCTCTCCCCACTTACACCTTTTTTTTTTCCCTCCTTTCCTTTTGATCTTGACATCATCGATTGGGTGTTCAGATTTGTCTGGCATAAGAAGTCATTCCCAAATAAAGCATTGGGTTAAGTTTATAATTTCATTATACTCTCTCTCTCTCTCTCTCTCTCTCTCTCTCTCTCTCTCTCTCTCTCTAAACTGGCTCTAGTTTCAGGGTTCCTCATCATTGCTCATTTCTTTTATAATTTCTGCAGAATAATCATTGTTTCTTCAGACAGCAGCTGCTGCTGCCGCCACTGCCATTCTTTGCAATGTTCTATTCAAAAAACAATGTTTGCTCATAACACTTAGATGACTGAATGTTTGTAACATTAAATTGCTTTTATTCATCACAGAAGGAATTACCATGATACTGTTAAGGTGCCCTCTATAGCTATAATATAATACATGCTCTTCTCCTTCTCACAATATATTAAGGTTATTCAATTGAATATTTAATGAAAAAAAAATTAGAATCTTGCCATTATAAAACACTAACAATTTGTGAAGGACCCATAAGGATGACATTTTTTCCTTCTTGAAAGAAATAAAGTTATATATACCAAAAATTATAACTGTAAGCATGATCAATATATATATATATATATATATATATACACACACACAATGTAATGAGAAGTCGAAATTTGTGAACGGTAGCATTGAATGGTTTGTTTTTTTTTCTGTTAGTAGCATCTTTGCGTGAAAATCATTGACAACAACTTTTTATAATCAGTCACATGAACACTACATTTTTTTTCTCTCTATTTAGAACTTTTAGCTTTGGTTTGTATCTGTCTTGCTATGAAGAAGAATGAAAAAAAATAGTGGCACAAAAAATACTCAATAATTAATATCATCAAGGAGAGAAAAAGAATTTTTAAATAAAAGCTAAAATAAGCAAATCTGCCATGTTAGAATATTTCTTATTTTCTGTAACTTGATTTCATAATTAGTCATTGTGATTGAATGAAAAAAAAAATGCTTTGTCTTTATTCAGTTCATTCCTCTTTCTTTTTTTTTTTCAAATTTTTATTTTTTTTATTTTAATTTATTTTTTAAGGAATCTCATGCACACACACATGAGAATGGTTTACTGAATTGTCAAGTTATGATACTAGAATTGATAGAGAATCACAGTATACATTATTAAGCTCTGTCAGCATGGTTTTAGAATACACTGACAACTACCTTAGCAGAGGTGTAAGACCTCCTCTCCTCACACCCCCTAAAAAAAAGGTGAGGGATCCTGGGTATGACATGAAACTATATTCAGTAGTGAAGTTCTAGTACTGGAACTATGGTGAGTGTGTATTCACCCCTTTGTTGTTATTATTCCTAGGTCCACTCTAACTCAAAGGATTCCATCTATAGGTCAAATAGAACTGTGCAAAAACAAAAACTCTGAAAAAATAATGTATATACCGACCAAGGAAGCAGTGTCTCATCAACCGAAAAAGACATCGACACACGGTTAACGAAGGCATGGACAGCTATCAATAAACTATTGATCATATGGAAATCAGACCTGACCGATAAAATGAAACGCAGTTTCTTCCAGGCAGCGGTCACGTCGATAGTGCTGTATGGATGCACTACTTGGACGATAAAACGGCTGGATAAGAAGCTAGACGGCAATTACACAAGAATGTTGCGAGCAATATTGAACAAGTCCTGGCAGCAACACCCCACAAGGCACCAACTATACGGCCACCTGCCTCCCATAACGAAAACTATCCAAGTTAGACAAACCAGACAAGCAGGACACTGCTGGAGAAGCAATGACAAGCTCATAAGTGATGTACTCCTATGAACCCCCACATATGGCTGAGCAAAACCAGGACGACCAGCACGGATATACATACAGCAGCTGTGTGGAGATATGGGATGTAGCCCTGAAGACCTGCCAGAGGTGATGAATGATGGGGAGGAGTGGTGAGAGAGGATCAGGGATATCCGTGCTAGCGGCATGACATGATGAGATAGGAATATATATATATATATATATATATATATATATATATATATATATATATATATATATATATATATATATATATATATATACCTATCTAATATCAATAAAATATTAAGTTATATAAAGTATTCCTATCTAATGCAAGTTGCATACAGTTTTATTTCAAGTATTCCTATCTAATACTAATAATTATATGGTTTCAAGTAATTTTTTTGATTTATAATAGTCCTTTGTTTGCACACAGTTTTATGGTTATAAGTAACAATAATCCCTAGTAAACAATTATAGCTTCTAGTAATTAATCTTAATACAAATAATTTGCAGTGATATGAGATCAAGTATTCATATTGAATACCCATGATTTTTAAACGGATGGAACCTTAACAGGTACTACCACTCCTAGCCACAGTGGACCTGGGAGTGATAGCAATGAAGAGGTACTTCTCACTCCCCAGGGTTACATTCTTCTATATTACTAAAATGTTCAATGTTTGTATGATTTATTTTATTTATATATATATATATATATAAGTTGGCTGTATTGATAAATAAAAAGTGCTCAATATCAGTGATAGAGCATAGTATATATCTAAGGTAGGATAATGTAGACAATCAACAGCATTTGGCGACTATAAGTTTCTTGCATATGCAACTTATTCTGTCTTCACTATCATATATGACATGAAAAGGAAAATCTATTTAAAGCATTTATTTAAAGTTTTGCTCACTTAGAACCTTCATCAGATAATGATTGAAGAAAAAATTTTATTTTTATTTATTTATTTATTTATTTTTTTTAAGAATACTGGAAAAACTAAACTGTAATTGTCATGGCTAATATCCATCTACCCCCTTATCCCAACCACTCAAAAAAATTTTTTTTACTCAACTGTTATCTGATGAGGCTTATTATGGTAAATAAAAGTAAAGTTGGTGACCTTAGTCAAGGGTGACCTGAAGGCTCCCATTTCAATAGCTACTACACCAAGGTCTAGGAGAGGGCACTACTCAATTTCCTGGATTGCTCGCCTTTACCCTTGATCTACACCTTATAATGCTGAGTGTTAAACAAGGCGGCATCAAGTCCCTTTTGTTTTTTTTTTAATCTTTGGTATGACTCGACCTGGAATTGAATCTCGGTCTCCTGGACTGTTGGTGAATACTCTACTCATTAGGCCAATGGCTAAATGGTACTGATTCTGTTTTTCAAAAGAAGCACCAACAGATGATGAATGTTGTAAACCATAATGTAATTACCTTGTTTTAGTTGGGATGAATAGTGTTAAATGGTGTCAATTTTTCTGGACTACACATTCTACTCTGCCCCTCACTCCCTTTTCTCTCCATAGTGATTCTTGTCAAATGTATACTACCTAAGCTTGTTAGTCTAAACAATTCATACCAATTATGACTTTATTTACATTCTGTGTGTGTGGATTTCAACAAGAGTATATATTTACTAAACACTGCCGCCATGGGCAGGATATGACTCAAGGTCAATTTTTAAGTGAAGTACAGCTGGTTTGAATTCAGTTTTCCTTTTCTTAGATGAGTTACTGTAATAAGGTTATGAAGAGTAACTGTATACCTTAAGTCATTTTTGAGGCAGAGCAACATTTTTGTTGTATTTGCAGTAACTCAATGTAAGGCATTTTCCTATTGACTGTTTGTTGACCCATTCAATATTAATGTATACAAACATCACTAAGAGGGCTCCTCACTGTTGTAGGATTGTGTAAAAATTGTTTTGTGAAATATCATAATCAAGTCAGTGCTTTGTTTTCATGTGATTGCACTGTGATTGTCATGTTTTGTTTCTTTTTATAATTGACTTGTTTGAACAAACCTATTTTGCAGATGTTCTGCAAATAATTCATCCACTGTACAAGGATTGAAAAAAAAATTATCTGCTTGCAAAAGGGTTAATGTTCATGTGATGGTTTCTAAAGCCGAATGACACTTTGTGCTTCTCATCTGAATTATGTGAAAATTATTTTGGGTTTTCATGAATCTTTAACTATTAATGTTGGAGTTGATACTTTTTGTTGCTTAGTAGACTTGCCTGCTGTTGCAATTGTCTGTAGTGTTTTTAGACTCCATCTACTTGACCACCAACTTGACCTGTCCTGTCACAGCTAGGACATTAAAAAGCGAGATGATATACTTAAAAAAAACATGTTGTTTGCTGTTAGTTTTAAAATAGTATGCATCTCATGGATACATACACGTATTTCTCTTATTTAATCAGTTTTATACTTTCTTTTGAAAAAAGTAAACAAAACACAGATTGATCCACACACATGTATAAAGACATTCAACAAATATGTGTACACATCCGATCTAAAACATATATACATGGTTTTGTTTTGTAAAAAAATTTTTTTTAATTCATTAGTATTAGATAGGAATAGTTGAAACCATGACTGTGTGCAAGTAATGATATTATTAAATAGGACTAGTTACTTGAAACATCTTACAGTGTTTATTTTGACTTGTAATAAATATGAATACTTGAAACCTTTTTTCTAAATTAAAAATTTTTCAAAATTTTTATATTTTGTGAATGTGAGCAACAAAAGTGTGAATAAAGTTGAGGGTGTATTAGTTTTGACTACTGACATAAATTATCATTCTAAAAAGTTAAAACTATCTCATACTGTTCAATGTGGTGGTGGTGGGGGAGGCTAAAAATTTAGTGTTGCCAACAAAAACTGCAAAAGTTTCTCGATTTGATGCAAAAGGAGATAATTTATATATTAATAAGTTTCTTTGTTTCATCTTGCTGACCTAATTTCTTTTAATTACAAAAATTGACATCTTTTAAATAAGAAGCAAATTGAAAGATCTTAGGTTTTTATCTTAATTTTAATCAAGTGGCATTAATATGAAAACTCATTTATTCATTTTCAAATAAATAACCTTTTTCAATAGTCATTCTTTTCATATCTTTTTGTTGTATAGCCATGTCCACTATACATACACATATACATGCAGAATCATAATGACAACACAATGAAGACGAGCGACACAGTTCTTTACAAAAATATACCTCTCACTTTATTTGAAAGGGTTCGAAAGGGTTACTAAAGGTTTTACCGTGTGAGACGCGAGTTGGAGGCTGAACAGAATTGTAACATATTGACCTCCACTCTTATGGCCATAACAGTGTTTCTTTCCCATTCTCCTGGGCTGCTCAACCGGGGGTCTGGGGGCCCAACCTCTCTGGGACATGTTCCTCAGTCCCACATCTTCTCTCCAACTGACCTGATCTCCAACTAGTTGAACTTCCTGTGCACCAAGTTATAGAATAGTTTGACGCCCACCTTCTTGTGGGCGTCACAAATCGCACTCATTCAACCCATCCACAGTCAAGGTTATATTCTGATATTCCTCGACCGGATACACCTGTTATTTATACAGGTGCATTTCCTATTTTGACAGCTTGGCCAGGGTCAATATGCAACATTTTTTTAGATCTGAGAGCATTTTTCCCCTCAAATAAATGGCTTTTTTCTTTTTTCGATAGGCATTTAAATGTTCTTAAAATTATGATGAATGAAATAGAAAAATTAAATAAGTTTTCTTAATGTTTTTATATTAGACTAAAATGTTAAAACTATTTAAATCATATATCAAGTTTTCAAAACTCAAGTCTTTTACAATTTCTATAAAAAGACCAAGCCTACTCAATAGGCCTGGTCATTATATACTTGCACTGATATTTTTAGATTTGAAAAGTAAAAATTATAATTCCCCTTCTGTTACTAAAATGTTCTGACCCAGAGTAGTAGTTCCTTTTGGGGTCTCAGCTATGGGTCAAGTAGATCTCCTTAAAAATTATTTGTATTCAGTAGGAATACTTGATGGCATATAAGTTCAAATTATTTCTTTTAACAATAGTTACTTGAAGCTATAATCCATTTCTAAGGATTATTATTATTAGTTACTTGAAACCATATAACTGTTTGCAAACTATTATAATTATTATTATTGAAAAGAAATAATTACTTGAGACCATATAATCATTAGTATTAGAGAGAATATTTGAAATTATACAAATGTTAGCAAATTATTTGAATTAGAAAGGAATAGTTGATATATAACCATACAAAAAAATCTTTAAGAAACAATTACACGAATGTAAATATATATGTACAATAAGTGCAATTCCTTAACCTCTAAGCATCGAATAAACCTAGATAGGTTGACATCTTGTTAAAATCAATCAATCTTTCTGGTAACAAAGAATTCTTATGGTGTCAAGATAGTTAATAAATATGATTAAACTTTGTTTTTAATCTCCTTTTGCCATATGAGAGCAAAAAAAAAACAAAAATTGAATTAAAATCTACTCCTTTGTTTCTTCATTTCTGCCCTTCTGGAAATTACCATTTCCTCTAATGAGGTTCCTAACAAATTTAATGTAATTACTTTCTAATCAAAGCACCAAGAACTTACAATAACTGACCTATCTCCTCACAAAACCACATAACATAATTGTATCTAAAAAAGTAATTGCAGTTGTCTCCCTTTCTTCCTCCTCCTAACCTTGGTTGTAATAATCACAGTATCATCAGTATCTAATTACAATTATTGTACAAAACAGTGTTTAAGTCTTTAGTTCATTCTGCTGAGATAACTACAGATTGAAATGACCCTGAAGGATTTCTCAATAGACACTGAAAATGATGGCCACAAGGTGGTTGTTTGTTTTTTGATTATTTTTTTTTCTTACAAGAGTGAACTGAAAAGTTCATGTCATATCTGCTGTTGATGATTTTTTTTTTTTTTTTTTTTTTTTTTTTGTCAATGGAACCCAAGCAGTGGAAGAAATGTGTGGACAACAAAGGGGATTGTGTTAAAAAAAAAAAAAAAAAAAAAAACTTCATTTGGTCAAATTTCATGAAAGTATTTTGGTCAGCCTATGAGCTTCATTTGGTCACATTTCATTAAAGTATCTTGATTAGTCAATGAACTTTTTAAGCTGACTCTGGCATATAGTGTTGTTTGTTTGCTAGGTATACTAATAAAATCTTTATCTATATTGCACATTTTAATGAATTTTTTTAAATAAGGTTTGATAACAAGGTTATCAAACCAAGAAAATTCTAACACTTATTTTTATTCATTTATTTATTTATTCATAGATGCTTGTGATATAATTATCATGGTGATCTGAGTTCAAGTTCTGGAGGGGGTTGTTCGCATTTCACTTAATGCTCTTGGAAAAGGCATGAATCCATCTCTTCTACCTCCAGGCATGGGAGTAAATAGTAGGGCTGTCCGGGTTTAGTTTTGGTTAGGCAATCAAATTCAAACCAGCTGTTCACTCTATTATGTATTTAGAATCCACCAACTGTATCCCTTGCAGAGGGGGTAAGACCACCTCCCTCCAAAAAAATGTGTATCCTGACTTTGATATGAAACTACATCTGATGACGTGGCTCCAGTTCTGGAGATCTGGGAGTGTGATGTACCCCTTTATTGTTGTTACTCCCAGATCTACACTGACTCGGAATGGTAGTACCTGCTAGAGTCCTATCTATGGTCAAATGGACCTGTTTAAAAAAAAAAAAAAAAAAAAAAAAAAAATGATTTATATTTGATAGGATTGTGTACCAAAAAAATCTCTTAAACAACTACCCAAAAATGTAAAAGAAAACCCCCCAAAAAACGAAACACAGTGAACATGAATCTCAAGACAGATTGAAACAATCAAATTAAACCAGCTGTACTTCACTTAAGAATTGACTTGGTGTTGTTTGTAGCAGAGGGATTGGGTAAATAGAGAGCATAAGTTCTCCAAATAATGATATGGTTTTCTATTTTTGTGTATTTTAAAACTTAATGAATTATTCTTGACTTGGTTTCTTTGTTTAATGGTAAATCAACCTTCATGGGTCATTTAATGCCAAAGCTATCTTTGTTGAACAACATGTAATATTGTTCCACCTACAACTGGGTGGGTAAGGGGTGTCATACCTTTCCCGGGATTACTTTTGATCCATTTGAAACCTGAAAGTATTTTCCATACAAAATTATTTTGATCCTTTTGTTTGAATAATTTTCCAAACGGGAAGTTAAAATAAAAAATTCTTTACGATTTTTTTTTTTTTTTTTTTTTTTTTTTTGTTACTTAAAAAATTTTATTTTGGTTTTGTTTGTTGTAATGTTTATTTATTTTTTTACTTTCAGGACGCAAGCTCTTCCGCAAAAATGACCGCAAACTAGCAGAATACCGAGAATTAGAATTACACAAGTTTGTGAAGGAGATTTTGTTGATGCACCCACAGGTCAGTTGAGTTTTTTTTTTTTTTTTTTTTTTTTTTTAAATGCTAAAAGCTTCAAGAAAGACAAAACAATTCACATTTTTATTTATTTTTTTTTTTGTTTTGTTTTATTTTTTAAAATCTAATTTTCACTTATTCATTCACATTTTTTCTCTCACTCCATGTTACTAAAATTTTGAATGTCAAGATTGCTATCAATATGATCTGGTAATTAAAAAAAAAAAAATTTTGTATGTATGAAAAAAACAATATTTAGAGGATGTATTGTTTTTAATGTATGAGATATGCCAGTTTTATTTATTTAAACCATCTTCGGGGCAATTTAATGGATGTTTGATCTGAAAAATTATTTTCTAATGGGGCGGGGGTGAAATAAAAAAAATATATATAATTAAAAATATTTTTAAAAATACATCCTTTGAATATTTTATTTTTTCATATTTTATATTTGCTCATGACCGGATTTATTTTCATTGTTCTCTTACATATATGTAAATGACTGAGTTTTTTTGTGTAATCTGTATATTACTGAGAAAGTTTTGAAAATCAGATTGATATATTTTACTAATATTGTAAATAAATTCATTTCCATGAGTGAATTTTTCCAATGGAAGGACATTTAAATGTTAATTTGGTGAGGGAAGGAAATATATTGTAAAATCCCTGGATGTAAGTTAAGATAAAGCATTTTCTATGCATTGTGATAAAGTGTCTTTTTTATGTCAAAATGTTACAGTAGTGTACCATGACATTAAGAATCTTACCTTTGTATTGTTTGTCTGTTCTCTTAAAGTTTTTGGGAGTCTCAGCAAGCTGTTTTGTAAATTCTTCTGTCATATGTGTGATCTACTTTTAGTTTCTTGTTGAATAGAATTTTAATTGAGATATATAGTAAGTGTTGGTTGTCACTAAATCACTTTGTGGGTTTGTGGCAAACCAAGTGCAATATAATTTGGCGAGTGCTCAATATCTAGGATAGAGCTATTACTTAATAAAAAATAAGTATATATTACATTTATATATTTAATGCCATAGAAGTTTGTCTGCGACCTTTGGTTTCATGAAGTTTTTACAAACAACAATCTTCAGGCAGATGACAAAATGAAATGAATAAATCAAAAATTGAAAAATAGTCAAAAACCGTTGGGATTGTATAGAAATCTTTACATGTGCTTGCGAGTGTGTGTGTTTGTGTGGGTTATAACTGCGTATTCTGTAAGTGGTGTATGTGAAGGTACATACACTATATACCACTTACATATACACACACAATAATACACAACTATAACACACACACACTCACAAGCACACGTAAATATTTCTACACACTCCCAACGGTTTTTGACTGTATTTTTCGATTTATTCATTTCATTTTGTATCTGCCTGAAGATTGTTGTTTGCAAAAACTTCATGAAACCAAAGGTCGCAGACAAACTTCTATGGCATTAAATATAAAAATATATATATATATATATATATATATATATATATTATATATATATAATTTCCAGAAGTGTTAAATTTTTTTATATATGCTATTGTCCATAAATAATTTCCCTACCAAGTTTTTTTTTTTTTTTTTTCATAAAAGCTTTTATTTTAATTTTCTAGCAGAACATTATACAATCAAAAAAAAAAACTGTGTATATAATATAATATATATATAGTTCTGGGGTGGGGGGTATTATATTAAAAAAGATTAGATTTAAATTCTTGGTTATGTTGTTCATTTAGTTTTTGTGTCTAACATCTTTTTGGCTCTATTTGTTTCATATAAACTGATTATGATAATGTAGTGTTTTCAATGTAACTTTTTTCTAGAATATTATACATAGTGTACAATGTAGATTGATTTGATGTTTCTTCAGCAAACAGGATTTTTTTACAATTCAAAAAAAGCAAATTTTTTCTTTTCCTCTCAAGCAATTACAAATTGAGATTTTTTGATAAATAGCATTTTTAGCATGACTATTCAATGGGTGACTATTATGTCAGACAATAGCTACAAATTTTAATGTGCATAACTTTTTGATGGTATCTGATATAAATGATCAGTTTAAATCTGGATTTCCGTGTTTTTTTTTAAGCAGATAAATATAAATATGAGTAAAAAAATTTTTTAAATGGAATTTTGAATTCTGATTTCAAATTTATTTTGTTTGTATACTGAACAGCTCGTCCATATCATAGTAGCACTCGGCTAGTGCATAACATGGGGTAGTACATTGCTAAGATAAGTTGTGCTTAAATTCATTTGCCCAATTTATCTTCAACAAAAATCTTTTTCATTTTACTTGACTCTTTTTAGAATTCCATATTCCTATCACTTGTCCACTGAGTAAAAGGTGATACCCAACAAGTAGATATTCATTCTTACCATTAACTCCAAAATTTATGAATGTCTTGATACAATTAATTATTATTTTGAAGATCCATTTTAAAATTTAATGTTAATACAGTGAATTAAAATACTTAAACTTAATTGTGGTTTTTGTTTTTATTTATTTAGATGGAAAACTAGTTTTCATTTAAAGCTAAAAGAACAATTTTATCAAAGTTTGATCAGTGTTAGCCAAAGGTCATCTTATAATATTATGGTAATCAACTTTGATTTCAGTTTGATATATTGTTTTACTCAGTGTGGTTAGTCACAAAGCTTTTGTTTCCAACACAAATGCCATTGTCATGCAAAGTCAATTTAGACTTCATTCCTGATCCAATGTTTAAAAGTATATTGATTGTAAATACCTAAAAAGAATACAAAGCTAACCTGTCTTGAGTATGATTCTAAACTAGATCTGATGGAGAGGCTCCAGTTCTGGAACTCAGGGAAGTGTGGAGTATCATTTCATTGCTATTACTCTCAGGTCTACTCTGATCTAGAGTGATATTACATGTTAAGGTCCCATCTATGGGTCAAATAGATCTGTTTAAAAATTAGTAGTATTGAATAGGAATACTTGTCATTAACTACCTATGCAGTGTGTGCTTCTAAAAAAAAATATATATATATATATATATATATATCGGTGACCATAGTCGAGAGTGACCAAAAGGCTCCCTTTTCAACAGCTACTACACCGAGGTGTAGGGGAAGGTGCTACTCCATTTTCAACATTGCTCCACTTTACCCTTGATTCTCACCTAAGCAAGGCAGCATCAAGTACCTTTCCCCCCCAGAGTCTTTGGTCCAGAAGACTGGGATTGAACCCCAGTCTCCTGGACCATTGGCAAACACTCTACTCATTAGGCAAATGGCCCGGTTATGTGCTTCTAGCATGATGTAATTGTATTATTGATGAGGTTGAGTAGTGATCGTTATGGGTGAGTAACTACCCGTGTAGGCAACCTTTTGTTGGTTTTATCTAATTAGGCTATAGCTAAGAGTTTCTATTATAAACAGTTCTAAGGTACCTTACATGGCATAATTGTCAATGAACCAAGGTAGCAGACATTAGTATGTTTAATTCTCCTTGGGCACTCCATACGTGTTCTAAGCTAAGTCAATGACAGTTTAGGTGCCTGATGTGACATAAGCGTGATCAAGTTAGACTAGCAGACCATTGATAGTGAGTTTGATCCTCACTAGGTACCTTATATTTCTGGTCTTGTTTCAAGCTAAGCTTAATGAATGACAAGAATAATGAGCATTTCTTGTAGTTGCCACTCAAATCAAATTCTGCTACCAAAATACACTCCCACTCTCATGGAAGGAGAATCTTAACTGGCTGTTTCATAAATCATTTATGTTAGGCTTTGAGCAGAACATAAGAAATTTTTCAAAAGGTTCATTTATTTATATAAATGAAAATCCAGATGTGTTTTCCAGAAGAGCAATACCGCCTTGTCCATTTCCCAAAATGAGCTCTATTTTTGGGGAGATAAACTTGGCTCGAATCACACAGTGATTTCTAAATTGTAAAATGTACCTGTCCCCATTTCTTATTGCCAGTTCAGTAAAATCTTTATATCAGTAACTTTTAGTAAATATTTTTGCTTATGCAAGCAAAAAAAAATGATATTCAACAGTTGCACACTGTGGTCTTGCGATAGTCATGAGAAATTCAGACTTCAGTTATTTTAACACAAAGGATAACAATGGAATTTCTCTTTGCTGGTTGCAAGCACAATCTATCTATTCAAACATACACCCAACTTATGAGAACTTCTTGGTGTGATGATAGTGACTATCAGTTTCTTGCTTAAGCTAACTGCTGTTGACTCTGTGTCTACACTATCCCAACTAAAGTCTACATGTGCTTTGTCACTGATTTTTGGATACTCTATATATATATATATATATATATATGATACTGTCTAGAGTATCTTCCTAGAACAATGGGCAATATAGGCAGATGGCGAAAGAGTCAAGGGAATCGATGTTATCAGCATGACCTGATGTTTGTATGTATAATATGACAGTTTTTTTTGTTTGTTTTATACACACACTGTTTTAGACTTCAAGTAGAAATGTTGATTAAAATGAATAAAAAGATTTTAAATGCAAATATATAAATTGTTGTATTTAAAAATTCTCAAATGTAGCATTTCTACTCTCGATATTGATATTACACTTGAAGAAAAGGAATAAAAAAAATGAATATACTATTTTCAGAGAAGACATTTTGTTTTTTATCCCAAACTGTTCAGAAACTAAAACAATATTTCTTGTTGGTGCCAGTTTTTTATTTTTGTACAAAAATGGCAAAATAAAAAAAAAAACAAAACCTCCCCATAAAAGAAAATAATTTCGCTAGATATATTGAATTTTAACAGAGAAATACAAATGTATGGTTGATTAGTAAGTTATCTTGTATTTTTCTATTTTCTTTAGACTCTAAATACTTACCTGCTAAACCTTCTCTCTTTATCTATTAGTCTTTTTCTCTCCATCTCTTTTCGTCCAGTCTTTTTTTAATTTTTTTTTTTTATTATTCTCTCTTTTTTTTATTGCACTTCTTTCATTCTTTCCCTCCTTCTCTCTATTTTCTCTCTTTCTCTCTCGTGCAGTGTTTTTGTTCATTCTATCCCTCTCTTTCTTTCTCTCTGTTTTCATTACTTCTCTCTCTAGTGAACTGTCTTATCTTTCATTTTAACTTTCTTGTTCAGTTTTTATTCCTTATCGCTCACTTGCGCTCGCTCTCTCTCTCTCTCTCTCTCTCACTCACACACTATTCTTGGATCAATAAAGGAGAAAAAAGATTCGTGTACCAGCAAGAAAGCCATATAGAAATTTTTATTTTGCCTTTCCAAAGCCACTCTTTTATGAGAACTGGTATGAACAAGACTAAGATTTAAAACAGTTGTAAGTCAATCTTGTTGGAAGTTATCCATCTACTTTCAAGGAGGTTGGTGGTAGATGTAGCAGGTTACTATAGCAACAACGAAAATACCTAACTTACAAATTTTTGGGGTGTTTTTTTTTTGCTTTGATGCATTCTTTCTAATTTTGTATCTACTATAGCTTTTTTTGTCTTTTGTGTGTTCAACTATGGAAAAAAGTGATTATTTTTATTATTATTAAGCAATGTGTATCTGTATCTTTTGTTTATTCACAAATTTTTACTTAAAAATTGTACTTTGGCACATAGTCAATAACTTGGTACCCTTTCCAGAATAGAATCTTTCTATCTCTCCTCTTTCCTTCTTTTCATTCCCCCTCCCCTCTCTCTCTCTCCCTATCTTTCTTGATCTCTTTCTGACCCCACACTCTCTTGATCTTTTTGCTCTTTTAACCTCTCTCTTTTTGCCTATTTGTCTCTCTCATAAAGATTATATATGCCTGCCTTTCTGTATATTTTCATCTGTATTTATGTAAGTGTGTAGTCATGCATAATAGTTACATGTGCATCTTTTTCATGCTCTACTTTGTGACACATATTGATTGCTATTTTGACTCTCAAGATTTTTTATCAGTGCTTCAGTCAATTCTTATATGTATGTTTTAAAACTTAGAGGAAATTATAACAATTTTTTTTTTTTCTCAAAGAGGAAAACTCACATGATCAAACCCTACAAGTGTAGTACCATAGACAAACCTCCCCGTGACAATAAAACAATGACCACCCAGTTATATTGGATTGGTCAAACTCTTTGACAATCAAATGTGCTTCCATGATTATGATCATCTTGCTCAGGCTTGCCATTGAATATCAAATTCTGAGGAGGAAAGTGCTATACAAGTCATATGAGAATGTTGCAGTGGAAACTATGGGATATAGCATGGTGGGTGTGAAGTAAGGCAGATTAGCTCAAAAAGTGGGTCAATGGCATGTTGTTCTTGATGGGTCAACATCTAGGATCAAATAGTACTACTGCTACTATACATCTATAAGAAAAATAGCCTCTAAAAGATTATGACTTAAATTCAAACCAAACATCCAAACTGTATCACCCTTCATGTGGGTTAACCAGAGGTGCATTTTACTGAGGTAATAACTCTAGCTTCAGCATTAGAAAAATCAACTACAGAACCTGCTAAACTTGGAGAGAAGAACATTTAACATCACAACTTTAAATGTTATTACATTTAAATACAAGGTGCCTGTGGTGTAATGGTTATCGTCGCAGGATAAGAACACGGCGACACAAGTTCAAATCCTGGACGAGACTGATTGCATTTCACATAGCACTAATACTCTTGGGAAAGGTACGAATCCAAATATTCTCCCTCCAGCTATGGGTAAATAGTAGGGCAGACTAGGTTCTTCAGCCCTTAGTGAGGCAACTAGTCTAGGAGAAGGAAAACTCTAAATTCAAACCTGTTAAACTCCGCTTAAAAATTGACCAAGCGGAGGGGTTGGTAAATATGATTACATTTAAATACAATAAACCAGCTACCCAAACTTTCTGCAGCCAGAAAGAATATAGACATCATATGCATACTGGACCTGACAGATTGCATTTCACATAGCATGGGAAAGATACTGGACCTGACAGATTGCATTTCACATTGCATTTCACATAGCATTTCACATACCTTGGGAAAGGTACGAATCCAAATATTCTCCCTCCAGCTATGGGTAAATAGTAGGGCAGACTAGGTTCTTCGGCCCTTAGTGAGGCAACTAGTCTAGGTTCTGAATTCAAACCTGTTAAACTCCGCTTAAAAATTGACTTTGTGTCATATCCTGCCCGAGCGGAGGGTTGGTAAATATGATCATATGCATACTGGAACATAGATATTAACAGAAAATAAGAACTAAAATACCATGAATCTGGCAATATAGGGACATTTGTATCTGCATGGAGAAAAAATTGGAAGTGTAGGAATGCTTCTCAGTTTGCATGCTTTAAAATTCCTAAATAACCTAGAAAATCCAACTGAAAACACATGCTACATTTAATAGCAACACTTGCACAATAATCGTCTCATGCTACAGTCCCCTTAATGCCGGTGATGAAATGGATATCACTAACATCTATAATGAGTTATTTTCTCTTGTCCGACACATATCTAAACACAATGTTCATCTGATATGAATGCTCACTTAGGCAAAAATGAAAATGATAAATTCTGTTTACATGACTCTTGAAATAAATAGTGAATATCTAGCTGAGTTTTCTCTCGAGAACAGGTTAGTATGCCAAAATGGTAGATTTACAAAAGTAAATGGAAAACTATTGACTACGAAAATAACTCAAAACCAAAAAAAAAGGTATATATTTATAAACAAGGGAATAAACAGTGCTATGAACTGTGAGGCATACTTCTCTTTTAAAGGAGTATCTTCTGAATTGTCTCAGTTCTGCTCGAGTCTAAGAACTAAGAAAAAAAATAGGTAAATCTTTGATATAACTGATTCTCACTTGTTAATGATATGTGTAATCACTATACAATAAGTGTAAGAAACGTGTTTGATGCTCTTCAGGAGACATCTAATAAGTTATTTGTCACTGCCTCCTACCAGAAAGGACTCGACACAAGGTTAATGACCCAAAGGCTGATTATAGTGGTGTTTTAGTGGAGGGGGAAGGTCGGGCACAAGCCGAGGCTCAAACCCTGCTGATCTGTGCTGCTCTTTGACCCACTAAGTGCAATGTGGGCCTAATGAGCCAAGCTGTTTCTTGGACCCAAATCTGGCTCCAGGCACGGATGCAGGGTTATAGCTTAAACTAGAAAGCAAGGTCTAGTGCTATACATAGGGGACAAAGGTGTCAATGTTACAGCTCGCCCACCCAAAGGTGGCCCAGGAGACATATAATAAGACCTATTCCAAATGACGGATATGAAAAATTTTAGAAGCAGCAGCTGAGTGCATATGAACCAAACCAAGAGGCAAATGTAGAGTTCTCTGGAAGTCAAAAGTTTGGGAAAAAATGAAATAACATGAAAAAAGCATCTTTATTTAAAAGAAATCAAACAAACTACAATTAAGATAAACTTAAAGCTCTGAGAGAAGTAAAACATCTCAATTAGCATAGGAGACAGTAAATAGTTAACAGAAGAAAAAAACAACTAAAACTAAAAGCTGCCAGTCAAGAAGAAAGACTTCAAAGTGGAAAGAATACTTCAAGGATCTACTTAGAAACCCTCCTGAAGTCAAAGATAAACCTTCTGTAGAAATAATTAATGGCAAAATAGACATCAAACTTGGACAGTTTACAGGGGAAGAAATTGACACAGTTCTGAAAATAATTAAAACTAGAAAATTTGACCTTGACAAAATAGCTCCTGAAATATAGAAGATGAGGAGATATGATGACATTGTACTTCAATTCTGCTATGCTGTGTATAAACAAAACAAAAAAAAAAATGGATGAAAGGCTGCATCTTATCTTTTCTGAAGAAAGGTGACCTTGGAATCTCTTAGAACTACAGATGTACAATTCTTACTTCTATAGCTGCTAAGGTTTCTAATGCCATGTTTCTCAATCATATTCAATTTGAAGTTGAGAAAATTCTTAGGAAAAATCAGGATGTCTTTTTGGATAAATCTATTTCACAACTTTCCAGATTCTGAGTATTTATCAAATCCTCAAAGGAATATATGCAACAAATCTGGTGACAACACTCATTTGTAGATTTCTCCATTGATTCCCTAAAGAGAGGAAAGATGGAACAAATACATCTATGGGTCAAATAGATATGTCTGAAAATTATTTGTATTTAAAAAAAAGAAAAAACTTCAAGAAACAAATGCACAAAAAATGTAAATATGAAAGTAATTCCCTAACCTCATGGTATAAATTAACTCTAGGTGAGTTGACATGCCATTAAAATCTATCTGGATCTGTGAACTCAATTGTTTAAGCATTTTGAATCTAAAATGAAACTGTCTCAAAAGTTAATCACTGCAAAATTAATTTGATATTTAAATTTAAAAAAACAAACAACAACAAACCATCTTGTTAGAATTCTTGTAGCAGTGATAAAAGAAATGTTTCATACCTTATTCTGATATTGAAATGCTTTTAATATAGTTGACTAGGTTAGGTAACTCCTGATTATGAGTCAACATTTTGTAGTTTCTCTCTCTCTCTCTCTCTCTCTCTCTAAAAGGGTTTATCAGATTCTGAGTAGTCATTGAATCATCAAAGGAAAACATGCAAAAACTCTGGTGACAAAACTCGTTTGCAGATTTCACCATTGATCCCCTAAAGAGTGAAGATGGAGCAAATGCTTTTAGTGTATAGTTATCCCAAAAAAACTTACTGCTATAATGGCACTGTACAAAAACATGGAAGCAATGGGTCATTCTCTTGATGACACTGACTTGTTTGATATTGTCACTGGATTCTTGCAAAGAGATAAATTAGCACTAGTTCTATTTATAATCTGACTAGATTATGTACTTTGAATGGTTTCACGAGAAAACACAAGAAGTAGATGATATCCCGAAGAAACTTTTATGGATGCAGACTTTTCACAAATCTCCTGCTCAAGCCAAATGTCTGTTAAAGATAGCCAGGTGCATTAGCCTTGCCATGAACTCAGATAAAATAGTTCATATGTTTTAAACAAGGTGGTGCCATCTCTACATTGAATGACAAGCCTCTGAAATTAAACCATTTCACATACCTTGTTAACAATATGTCCTTTACTGAAACGGATGTCAATATATGTATAGGAAAGACATGGATTGCTATTGACAGGTTTTGATCATAGGGAAATCTAATCTCTGGTAAAATAAAACTGGAATTCTTCCAAGCTGTAGCTGTGTCAGTACTATTGTATGGATGCACCATCTGGACTCTAAGCTCTTTGAGAAAAAGTTAGATAAAAATTACACAAGGATGCTGCGAGCTCTTTTGAACTAGTCCTGTTGGAAGCAGCAACCCCACAAACAACAGCCGTACAGTCACTTACCTCCAATCTCACAAACAAATCCAGGTAAGACAAACAAGACATGCTGGGCACTGCTGGAGAAATTGACATACTCATAAGTGACATACTCCTGAGCTCCTATATGTGGATACACCAGAACTGGCCGACCAGCAAAGACTTGCATTCCTCAGCTCTGTGCAGACACTGGATGCAATCTAGTGGACCTATCAAGAGCTATGGCTAATAGAAATGGATGATGAGAAAGAAAGAGCTCGGATTCCCTTGTCCCTCCCTCTCTCTCTCTCTGCTCAACTTGAAGATATATATATATATATATATATATATATATATATTATAGCTCATTTCATGATGGAATCTTTGAGTTTAGTATATTTTTAAGCCTTCCTTACTTCGAATTTTGTCTTTATAAAGACATCCACCAAATAAAGAAAATTTTTACCCTTTTCTCATAAGGAGTCTTTGCCTGGAAGATTACATTTTGTTGGATAAATCAGATAATTATACTATCAAGACCAACTGGAATCCCATGATGCATCTGTAAAATATTAAAGGATTATAATTTGGAGGGAATATCTTTAAATAATTTCCACCTGATACCACAGAAAAATCAAACTTTGAATTTTATCACTGGTTAGATATTTCTAGATTGTAATTTCACGTTCATAAGGTTACCTTGATTGAATAATACTTTGATCTTTACATTTGTGATATTGATGAAATAAATGACTGTTACCTTAAGGCCAGGTTAAAAGCGTGTTAAAACTTAAAAAACAAAAAAAACAAACCTTGTTTTTCTGATGTAGGTATCTTGGGTGAACGAGAAAAGTTTTGGTAAACGGGTTAGGCTTTGGACTAATTGGGTAAAAGAAAATTTTGAATAGTTTTGGCTTATATTCAGAACTAGCCATTTTTATCAATGTGTTTTACCGTGATGTAGTGTGATTATGGCCTAGAGATATCATTGATTTAAGAAACTGGCTTATTCAGACGGCAGCCATTTTTGATTATTAGAGTAGATCAAAGGTTAGATTCAGAGAAGACACAGATGTTCGGAAAAGTTTGGCTGAACCAGAGCCGAACATGAATATAATTTGGTGGTAGTGGAATATTAAAAACAATGCCTGAAAAAGTTTTGAATTTCAATGGAAAGATTGAATACATTTGCTAATGAGGCTTATCAAATCCTTCTATGGGTGTTTTTTTTTCTTTTCTTTCTTTAGGCAATAGATATTTGTACTGTTAGATTCATAGAATTTAATTTTCTGCAGTCCGGGGGTGGGGGTCCGTGGCATAGTGGCTCTTGTGCTGGACTAGGAATAGGGATATAAAAGGAACTACAGTAGTGACCCCCCCCCCCACCAAAAAAAAAAAACAAAAAAAAAACAAGCAGACAGCTGATAGAATTTTTTTTAAAGACAAATGATGACAATAGTTACAGTTTGACCAATTAGGACAATTTCTGACCACTTAATATTTGGTAGAGTTCCCATTAGCATCAATTACTGCCTGACAGTGTCTAGTCATGCTTTTAACAAGTGATTGACAAATATTATGTGATAATTATTGCCAACAATCATTCAATATGTTAGATAACTCAATTTCTTTGCAATATTGTACAGTGACTGTTCACAATCATTGTATACCACAATTTTCAAATTTAGGCCTCTTCTTTTAGCCATTAGCAAAGGACTTATCATGAATTAGGATATCAGATTGAGGAAAAGGAAAATTCTAATAAATTGTCTATTTGGGATATTTCTGAGAATTACCTCTTCAGAAAATTGACTTTACACAACAACTAAGGGAACTTTTACAACAAATAATCAAGAAAGATAATCACTTCCTATGTGTGTCAAAGCTATTGAAGTTTCATAAAATTTGTGACAATAATAAAAAGGGGGGGTCCTACTATAAAAATAAAGATAGAAAAATAACCAATGATAAAGAAAGATTAGTTGATTTTTTTTTTTTTTTTTTTGTTTTGTTTTTTTAAAAAAAAAAGCACTCATGCTGAACTGGTGGTTATTGTTGTCAGATTAAAAGATTTTGTAGCAATACTAAATAAATGAAGAGAATTGGATGCTCACTGAGATGTTCCAAAGAAATAATGACAAAAACTGGTTTGTGCACATCTGGCTCAATGTATTGTTTCAGTTTTGAATAAAAGAAAATTTAATGAGATTTCTGAACCAATCAAAAGCGTATTTTTAAAAACATATCTTTATGCAGCCATGTCCTTGATGTAAAGTTTTCTAGCATCATACCCGATTTGTTAAGTATCATAAATAGTTATAATGAAGGTGTTACATTAGTATGATGATATATCTTTAATTGTTAGTGATTCTTGAATAAACATTACAATATGTATGTCTTTTTATAACTTTCTTCAAGATTTTATTTACTTATATATTACATGCAAAAGCTACAGTCTGTGATGGCTGCTTCAATTTATAGACGAAAATATTGAGATAAAGAATAGGTTTGTATGCAACCATGATTATATCAGGTTTAAAGGAAGCATCTCTTTTACACAAAACTGGCATTCCTTTCTACATGATTGTTAAGAATATTTTCATTAGGATAAATGAGTATTGAATTCAATAGCATATTAGGCTATTTTATAAGTTTTGGCTGAAGCCTGGTAATAAGAGCTTGTAGATAATCTGCTCCAACACCGAAGCAGTAACTTTCATAAATTAGAGTAAAATTTTTGAAGGCTTTTTCTGAATCCAGTCAATAATTGGTATTTTTGCAAGTATAATGTTATATATATATATATATATATATATATATATATATATATATATATAATGATGATTATTATTTTTAAATTTTTAAAGGTCCATAGAGAAAGAAATATTTTAAAATGAAGATTTTTTTCAAGGCCTTGTTAATGGGGTACTCAATGAGACTTGAATTTACTCGTGTTTGCAGTTTGAATGGTTTTCAATTGGTTATGGGTTTATATAGAAGTCATTCTGCTCTTTTTCTTAGTGTGTTTACCATAGCCTGCTTTACCATTAACAAGGCCATGTACCATATATGTTCTCTGATGAAACCAACAAGCTGGAAACATACATGTATGTAAGAACCAAATGAATAAATCCTTAAAAAAATACAAATCTCCTTGTGGACCTACTCATTTTAAAATGTGTGTGCTTGTATATATATTCCTGTATTGTTACTCGCCTGCAGTCAGGATTGAACCTGCAACCTCCAGATGATTGTCTCAGGTTACAGGTTCAATCCTGACTGCAGGTGAGTAACAGTACAGGAATACTTAACACTTGTACCTGGTTATGGCTAATGGAATCAGAACAGGCGACCCCCATGGATTCAATAAAGGACTTAGTTTGAAGTTCCGTGTAGGTTTCCGAGTTCGACAAACACCTGAAGAAGGCCAGAGGACATATCAGCCGAAATGTTGGGGAAATAATAATAAAGATGAAGACAATAGTTCGAAAACCCTTAATGATAAAAATCATCAAGCTTTGTCTCAGAAAGTTAGACAACTAATGTAGATTACCTACTTATTACCTGGTTTAAAAAGAAAAAAAAAATTGATTTTTAACAATGCCAGATACCAAAACAAAATTTCTCATTACCCTTTTAGTCAGAGTGGGCTTTATGATGTGTGTGTGTGAGAGAGAGTGAAAGTAAATTGACATATTTATCATATGTATTGGTGCTTAGAGAGCCTCTAAAAGACTTAAATCTCTGAATGCAAGGACTGGATTAACTGTTGGCAAGGTAAAGAGATACTAACAGTTATTATCCCTTGTCCATGTGTGACTGGGAATTATTCAAAGTCGTGTACATTTTAGATAATTTTAGTTATTTAGAGAAAATTTTTACTTAGGAATTTTCAGAAAATTCTAATGTTACGCCCAACATTCTTTTTGTCATCAAATTATTCTGAAAATGTATAATACTTCACACACACACACACACACACTGCAAAGTGTAGTGAAAATTCTTTTGCAAAATATTGTATTACTTATCAGATAAATTCCAAACTAAATAGTTAACTAGTTTACAAGTTGGAATTAAAAAATCTCTTTTAGGAAAAAAAAAAAAGCGTGTCCACACACACACGTAAGTAAAGTTGGTAAAGAAGGCTCCCTTTTTCAATTGCTAGTCCACTGAGGTGGAGAGGAGGGTGCTACTCTATTTCCAGGATTGCTCTACTTTACCCTTGATCCTTACCTTATAATACTGAGTATTAAGCAAGGCGGTATCAAGTACCATTTTTTTTTTACCTTTTTTTTTTTTAGTTTTTCGTATGAATTTACCTGGGATTGAACCCCGGTCTACCATTGGAAAACACTCTACCCATTAGGCCAATGGCCCACAATATATGATTGTAAACAATAAGGTAATTCATGTGAAAAGTAAATATCAAAAATAAAAACTAAAGTATTTTGATACACATAAGCAGATCAGTATCCAAACTAAAAAAGATAATTATGTTCTTATTGCTGTCTGATGATTGACAATTTTTGCCTGAAACTTTTAGTAATAGCAGTAAGTATTATAATTGTCTTTTTAGTTATGTTTGATGAAAGGGTTCTATGTAAAGTTTCATGATTTGAAAAAAAAGGTCTTTTGATATTTCAAAAAAAGAAAAAATTTTTTCCTTGTCTATCTCTTGCTTCTTGCTAATAATTTTATCTCTTTGTCCTTTTGTATATTTAGCTAAGATTTCAACTAAAAAAAAAGCTGTGAATGATGTTAGTTTCACTGTTTGTGTGTGTGCGTGTGGGGGTTCTGTCTCATCTCACTCTCGTCCCTTTCCTACACCTGGGTATCATTGATATTTTCTTAAAAGAAAAGTATTGATCAGAACATTTTGCTATTCAATTTTCTGTGACCCCCGCCCCACTTTGGTTTGTGTTTATAAATTTTGTATATTGAATCTTAGTAATGGTCCAGATCATCTTATTTTGAGTCTCAAAAAAAAAATTTCCAGTTTTTTTTGCCTCACTAGAGATTTTTGAACAAAATGTTTCCAAGTAAACAGGATCCCATCAATGATCCTGAAAAGAACAAAAATATCAATTTTATATATACCATTGTTTTTTAAAATTTATATGTATATTATTTTATATGCATACAAGTGTGTATGTGTATATATATGTATATGTGTGTATATATATATATATGTATATGTGTGTATATATATATATATATATATATATATATATATATATATATATATATATATGTGTGTATGTATATATATATATATATATATATATATCTGTATTCAATATTACAAAGGAGAGTCAAAATTTTCCAATATTTTGGTACATACTTGTTTGTGGCTTGGTAGTATTGTGGTAGTTGATACACTGACGTTGTGCATTGCTTCATTCCATGTGGGTTTTAAAAGCCATACAGATGAATGTACAACAGTCTCAATCAGGAACTTAAGCTTTACAAGTTCAAAATGAATCATAATGCTGTAGAATCAACCAAAAATATTTGTTGTGCCAAAGATGAAGGCACAGTTGAGCAACCAGATGGTTCAAGAAATTTTGCTAGGGGTGCCAGAACCTTGATGATCCGGCAAGGTCAGGTAGACCTAAAACTGGATTCCAAGGCTGTGCTCAAAGCCATAAAAGCAAATCCAGTGAGTAGCACTTGGAGAGTATCAGACAAGCCTGGCATCTTGTAACCATCCAGTGTGGTTTCTCATCGCAATCTCAGTAAAAGCATCCAGAACTGCTAAAATGTGCCTCACATTATCAAAATATTGCAAAACTTTCAACTTACCTGAGTAATAACAAAGAAACCTATCAGAATATTGTTGATATTATTGGTTTAATGACCAGATTTAAAAGAGGCAACTTTAGACTGCAATGTTTCTTGCTTGCAAGAAAGCTTAAAAATTGTATGAATCGTGTTAATGTTGTCAATGATACCTGCTTTGAATAATGATCTATTTTTGAAATTATTTTTTTTATTTTTGTGTGCATTCAGATGACAATTTGACATTACTAATCATTTCCCCCTCCCGACCTTTTTGCAGATGTCCAGCAGTCCTATCGTGGTGGAATTCTTTGAGGCTCGTTCCAGTGATCCTATTCCTCCTGTTAGGGAACCCATGGAGACAACAGACTTCTATGAAATGGATGAATTTGATGCATACACATGATTTATCTGCTGGAATCTTCTCTCTCAACAAATGGCCCATGACTGACCACTACAACAACAACAAATTACTACTGCTACCACAACTACCAATCCAACTGCTAAAATAAGAATAAGGAAAAAGAAAAAAAGCAACAACTAATCTATGGGGAGAAAATCCAAATAACATTTCCTCAAAAAAGTTATATATATTCAAAACAAAATTATGAAACCTGTCAAATAATGGTCTATGAGAAAAAAGAGAGAAATTAATGCACTTTGCCATATGATGGTGAATATATATATTAAAAAAAAATGCTTTGTATGAATGTGTGAATGTGTGTGACAGCCATTTTGTTTCCACTGTCTCCATGGGTTAACTTTTTGTTTTTATTTTTGTTTTAGTTGATACAAAATTGGAAACTTGTAATGGACAAAATGGATTTATCTGCAACTTAATGTTTTACATTTTATACTGACTGGGTAGAATCTGCCAATAAATGTTTTCTATTGAATATCAGCTTCAAAAGACGGGATAAAAAATCAATGACAGATCTTCCATTTATGATTACCATTGTTAATATTAACATCAAACTCCCAAATGAGAACTATGGAGAAAAAAAAATTAAAATCTATTTTTTTGAATCATGAAGAAAAATCTCACCCAGAATGTATTTACAGGCAGCTGAATCTAGAGAAGTATTTGTTTGTTCCTATATATAAGTAATATAAAGTTTCCAATAAGGAATCTAACACCTACAAGAAAGTGTGTATATATATATATATATATATATATATATCTTTCTGTTTTGAAAGTTTTGACACCCTGTATATAAATATCTATATGTTTACATGCACAGAGATATATAATAGATATGTGGATGCTAATGTCTGTATATGTTTTTTTTGAATGGGTTTTTGTATGGAAAGAAAGAGTTGACATTTTTTTTTCCTACCCCACCCTCAGTGCTTATTCTGTATTTCTCTCAACCGTTGCTTTTTGAGTGGTGTACATGGGTACTAAACTTTTACAATCTGCTCCAATCCCTGCTTTAGTGAATTTATTAAAATAAAAAAATGTTGCTAGAACAACATTTTAAATTTCGCAAAGCACAAAAATATGCATGTCTTCTATCATTAGTTATATGCAGTGAAGATTTGAAGTACCTTTAATTTTCTGTTGCTTATTTCACTTATTTTCTTATGTCCATTCTTCCTTCCACAAACACTGCTCAGAAACTTTGCTTAGATTTCTAAAACAAATATCTTCGTTTTTGTTTTGATTTTTTGTTTAAAATTCTTTTTTTTTAAATAGAAATAAGTCTTATGATCTGATGGTATCATGAGTTTTTTTTTTAATTTCTCTTTTTGGTTTAAAAATTTTTTCAAGGTTAACTCTTTTGCAGGCATATATTTTTTAAATCCTTATAGAGTGGACAAATTATTTTCAGAAAATTCACAAAATAGTGTGTATTGTCAAACAAGTCGATTAATCATATTTAAAAAAAAACAACAAAAAACCAAATAAAACATAATTTGATTAGCAATTGTGTCATAGTACAATTGCATGAAAACAATAAAGCATTCATTTTTATTTATGATATTTTACAAAACAACCTTTACACAATCCTACACCACAGTGGGGCCTCATAGTGAGGTTTCTATACATTAATATTGAATTAGTCAACAAGAAGCCAATAGGAAAATGTCTTATATTGAGCTACAGCAAAAAATGACAAATATGTCACACTGCCTACAAAAAAGCTAAGATTATAATTTCCTAATCGGTAATTTTGTCTTCTGTTGTTTTTTATTTTATTTTATTATTCATTTCTGCAGATTTCAATTAATAAAACTGTTTCATTATGAAAGAAAGAACAAAAAGATTATTCATTTGGTTTAAATAGAAGTTTTTGAAAATTTTAAATCAACTTTAATAAAATCAAAAATATTAACTATGTGCACATATGCAACAATAAAAAAAACAAAACAAAAAAAAAGTCTTATTAAAATAGATTTGCTGTGCTCTTTCTAAATAAACCTTTCAACTGTTTTACAAAACGCATACATGCACATATGTGTGAGTGGGGGTGTTAGGTTTACATAGACATAGTCAATGGTTCTTGGTGAATACTGGTTTCTCACCAATGCAATCATCAGATGACCAGTTAGTCTTGCATTCACATAGGCAAGAAACTGACTCTTTATCAAGTGCCATTGAATCAGTGTCTACACCAGCAGTTCCCAAATGACTTTGGGTCATGTCCCACTTTGGTATTTCTAAAATTCTGATGCCCCCTCTAATATTTGATTCTTACATATTCATTAACTTGGTCTCTAAACAAACCCGACCAAAATATTACCATGCCCCAACGGTGGGCAATTACTGGTGTACACCATCCTACCTTAGATCTGCATATGCGCTATCACTGTTAATGAGTACCCTTTATTAATAAATATAGCAATCTATAATATATATATAGTTCTCATGAGATATTCATACTGTGTAGAGAGCAAAATTTAGGGATAAAAACAACCAAAAGGAGATGTTTTTTGTATGACAGGAGATAATTTTGTTAAAAATTATTTTTCTATTTTTGAACTATTGCTTCAATTTTTATCAGGGAAATATCTATGCACCCACCCCAACTCCAAATGGAATTCTTAAATTTTATATACATTTAAGGAGATTGACTCTTAATCTAACCATTTTAAAATGGTAAAAAAAACTGAAGAAAAAAATTCAGCACTGAATTTTTGACAAGATGTTCTTTTTCTTATTGCCCTTTTCATTTGTCCTTCTCTATAGTCAGACACTTAAAGAATAGAATCATTGTGTTAAAAAAACAATGTATCTATTTAGGTTAGAGAGATTTAAATTATTTAAAGAAATTTACTCATCATTACACTTAATACACTACATAAAATAACCAAGAATATAACGACCATATCTTGACGAATGATAGCCATCTTTACCACCAAAATTATAACTCAAACATACTGATTGATATTTAATTCAACTTGTGAAAAATATACAAAATGCATCAGATGATGGAGTATTATGACATCCGTATGTTGTCAAATTATAGTGATATACTCTTGTATGACACTTATGCCACTCTGTGTCTCCATAGTGACAGCCCAGTGACAAGCATAGCCAGATAACTGGTAACTATGCAAACTGCAGATTTTATTTCAGAATATCTTCACTTAGACTTTAGCCATGAAAGAATATCTACAAATCAGCAGAGGTGACATGCTGGAGGTTCCTTCTCCAGTTTTGATTATGGAGTTAACTTCTCTTGGAAGTGTTGTTGTAACTACATCTTTGTCATAGACTAGATCCCCTTCTACCCAACAAATATTCATATATTTTTAAAAACACTGTAGCTAAGATGACTTTTTTTTTTTTTTTTTTTTTTTGCTAAAATATTATTCGTGATTATAATGAAGATAACATTTCTTAGATATTAAAATATGAAGGAAAATAATTTTGAAAATATGAATAAAAAATTTAGAAAAACACGAAGCATTTATTTGTGTTCTAAGATGAAATTTTCATCCTAATTAAGTTATACTCATTACTTACTGGACATCTTTTAAAATATTAGAATAACGTTGGATATGGGAGAAAAAAAAAAAAAATTTACATTATGAAGTTAAAATGTAAAATCAAAAATGGTCCGCTTGACCAACCAACTGGTTACCGCTGGCCTCGGTACTATTAATTTTTAATACTGAGTATAAATTGAATCCAATTGAATATTTAACACAATCAAGTGTTGGGGGATATGGACAAAAATTGTAGGTGGTGTTGTATTTAAAATTTTTTTTTTTTTTTTTTTCAAAACTGTTGTATTTTTTTTTTTTTTCTGTTCTTTATTTATTTTAATTTTTTTTTTTTTTTTTTTTTTTTTTAAGAAAATAACCATTTTCACTGCTATATAATGTTTTGCTATATTTTTCAAAAATGTTGGAATGTTGAACGTTCCAGATGGCTGCATAATACTTTACCTGGTGGTACTTGGCAACAACTTTTAATTTAAAATTTTTTTTATTATAAAAAAATAAAAAGAAAAAAGTGATTTTGTTTTGCTTTAATAGTATTTCAAATACAAAAACTTTTAACCTACTGTACCTCCAAAATTATTTTGAACATTAAAAATGTAAATTTATTTCACCCTTGATATAACTTTCAGTGATCTTGAAAAAAAAAAAATTTTTTTTTAAGTTGGGTGAAAATCTCCATTGTTTTTTGTTTTTGTTTTTTTAAATTTAACATTTTTAAAATTTGATTTATTAAAAAAAAAAAAAAAAAAATTTTTTTTCCCCCCCACAAAAATGTACAGTGGGTTAAATAAAGATTTGAAAATAAAATCAAATCTTTTTCTACCTTTATTTATTTCCATATGTAAAGGGCTACTATGCTATGTTTTTTGTTTTTTTTTTTTGTTTTTTTTTTGTACCCCTCTTTTTGAAGGTATGTATGTGTAATATTATGTACACATATATCCAAGTACCTACCCTTATTATTAAAAGCAGTTTGTTGATATGTATGAATTTGTATAAGGAAAGTCCAGATGATTCTGAATTTCTGATTGTGTGAATGAGAATGTATATATGCACGTTTTGAATCTGTGTAGATGGAGATGAAACTAAATACACACATACATGTAAAATAAATTACTTGTATGTAATCTTTTATTTATGAATGTTTGAGTAAAACAAGTGTACTTTTCAATTTTCACATCCAAAAAAAAAATTTGAAGAGAAAAATAAATTCTTGAATGAAAAATTTTATATTGACTTTTTATTTGAGAAAGAAAAAAAGCAAAATTTTTAATTAAAAATATTTTTTGCTTAAAGAATAGAAAAATTAAAAGCTTTTAAAACCGCTTACCAATTTTTCTTTTTGCTTTTGTCAATTTTAAATTCTTATATTTAAAATTTTAACAGAAATATTAGTTTAGGTGATTTCATTTGTTCAAAAAAAATCATTGAACTTTTTTTTTCTTTTTTTTTTTTTTTGTTGCATTTTATATTTCCTTTTACCTGGATTTGTTTGTGAGATGGGAGGTAGGTGGCTGTACAGCTGCTATTTTGTAAGGTGCTGCTTCCAGGATTTATTCAAAACAGCATGCAGCATCCTTGTATAATTCCCATCTAGGGTTTTCTCCAAATGTTTCATTAGAGTCCAGTAGTATTGATGTTGGCAATTGTTGTCAAGGGCAACCAGAAGGCTCCCTTTTCAGTAGCTACTACACCAAGGTGTAGGGGAGGACACTACTCCTTTCCCTGGATTGCTCCACTTTACCCTTGATATGTACCTTATATTGCTGAGTGTTAAAAAATGGTACTCGATACCTCCTTGTTTAAGTCTTTGGTATGACTCGACCTGGGATTGACGAACACTCTACCCACTAGGCCACCATGCTGATGGCACGGCAAGATGATGATGATGACGATGAGTATTGATGTTTCAATAGCTTGGAAAAATTCCCATTTTTATTTTTTCCATATTTCTGACAATATCAAAATTGAAACTGATATAGTTGAACAAAGTTAGAGATTTTATATGATAGCCCTCCTCACCAAAAAACTCCAAAATACTGTGTTTAAATGTAATGGAATTTCCTGTTTTATTTTGTGTTTCTCAACATTTTTACCCTTGTGGACCCCTTGAAATAGTTTTCATGTCTCAGTGAACCCTTGCATAAAAATTATTATCCACCATTGTTAATATCTCTCTCATTTTTATTGTAGTTCATGTGGTAAACATATGTTTTTCTATCTCTCGGATCACTGTATTAAGAAAAAGATTTTCCAACAATGTCATGTGTATAGTGAAATTGCTAAAAAAAATCCATTAGTCTATTTTTACTATTTTTTTCATGGAACCCCTAGAAACCTCTAGAAATCCAGGGAACACCAGTAGAGAAACTCGAGTATTGAGACATAAATTCATAATCGTATGCATTCATACTGTATTTGACAGCATATAAGATGCACCCCAATTTCAGCTGGGTAAATCAAGAAAAAAATAAAGTACTGATATTAAACGTGATGAAATTAATATAATGAATATTATCAATGATGACACTTATAATCTGCATAATAACCTTTTTAAATAATGACAATAGGTATACGAAAGTTAAAGTCCAAGCTAATTTTGGCTATTGCAAATTTTAAACCTACATGTGGCATATAAGACGCAGGGGAATTTTAAAAGATATTTTTAGTAAAAAAAATGTGCACCTTATATGCCATCAAATATGGTTGTTAATTTACAATTTAAATGATTAGGTTTGATATAGCATTCTTATAGTTGTTTTTGCCCAGTCAGCCGGGGCTGTAGAATACACTGACTGCACCTCTGCAGAGGGGTAAGACCCCCCTAATGAGTGTCCTAGATATGACACTAAACAATCTGATGGTGAGGTTCCAGCAGTGCTGGAGATTTGGGGAATGCGGAGTACCCCTTCATTGCCATCGCTCCCAGGTCCACTCTGGCCTGGAGTGGTAGCACCTGATAGGGCCCTATCTATGGGTTAAATAGAACTAACAGCATACTTATGCTAAAATGAATTGAGTAAACTGAATAGCTTGAAATAGAAATGTTTTTGACAAACTGTACTTACACTTAAACAGCGTGCTTATGCTTAATTGAATTATTTCAAATAGAACTGTTTTTTGACATTAAAACGGTATTTACACTTGACTGAATTATTACATATAACAGCTTGAATAGTTTGAAATGGAAATGTTTTTGACAATTAAACTGTGTACTTATGCTAAACTGAACTGTTTTCAATAGAACAGATTATTTACATAAAAATGGATTTGGTGTTAAATAACCTACAAAGGTTGATATGCCATAAAACTAAACAAACCAACCAACCATTATAGTTGTTTGTAATCTTTAACATGTGGTTGGCTATGGTATGTTTAAGCTTTTTGTAGGCAGATAAAAGGACAAAAATGTCGCTCTGCCTCCTGTATTGAATACATTGCAAGGAAAGAGGTTTAAATTTAATCTGCACTCTTCTGCTAATTTTGTTTGTCATATGCTTGGCTTAGTTGTGTTTTATGGCATATTAACCCTTGTGGGTTATTTAATGCAAAATCCTGTTTATACATATCTATCAGAGCTCATTTGTTTGCAAACAGTTCTATGGTTTCAAGTATTGGTATTTAACAATAATAGTTCTATTTGCACACAGTTAAATGATTTCAAGCTTTGCTATTTAACACTAATAATTCTTTTTGACATATAGATGGGACTCTAACAGGTATAACCACTCTGGTTCTGTGAACCTGGGAGTAATGATAATGAAGGGGTAATCCACATTTCCCTAAATAGCCAAGACTATCATATGGTTTAGTACCATATCAAGGAGATTGATTGGAGAAGGTCTTACTCTGTTGCAGAGATGCAGTTGGCATATTCAAGAGTCTTAGCTGATTGGGTGGGGGGATTGTCTTAGGAATAGGTGTCTTATGCTCAAGGATATGTAATTTGAATAATTCTCATATGTTGACATTTTTTTTTTTCAAAATAATCACAGAATGATAAAGTAACTACAGGCCTGGTCTGTACTAACCCCACCCCTGACCTATGGGGGCATAATATCCTAGCATCAACCCTGAGTAACTAAATTCTCCATAACTTTTCAGCACCTTGTTAGTAGGGCTTAGAATATGTTTACTGTATAACTTGTAAAGGTGTAAGACCCCTTCCCCCTCACAAAAAGGGATGCCCTGGATATGACAAACTGCATCTGATAGTGAGACCCCAATTCTGGAGTGTGGGGGGTCTCTCCTTTATTCCCATTACTCCCAGGTCAACTCTCCACTGGAGTGATAGTACCTGTTAGGTCCAATCTATGGGTCAAATAGATTTAAATCATTTGCATTCATTCAAAAATAAAATTTAAAAAAAACTTTACAAAAATTGTCAGTGTACAATGAATGTAATTCCCTGACCTCTAGACAAGATAGGTTGACATGTTAAAATCAATGAAAACTTTTCATTTTATTTTTCTAATATTTAAGAGAAATATTTTCCCAAATTTAATTTGATCAATTAAATTTGTTTATATTACATCTACTTTGGGCGATGAACGATAGGGAGGAGTGGCGAGAGAGGGTCAGGGATATCCGTGCTGCCAGCACGATATGATGATGATGACATCTACTTTAATATTCAAGCCCAACAGAAGCATGTTAGGCTGCATTTTATTATCCAAGCTAAACAGAAGTGTGTGTTACACTGAAATTTACTTATAACATGTTAAAAATTAATTGTCATGATTAACAATCTGTAAATTTCTTTGAATTAACAAGAAATGAATGAGGTTAATTGTATAATTGTTAGTCATGCTCAGTTTTTTATTTTATTTTTCCATGGAAATTTAATGGTGTATTGACAATTTAGGAATATAACTTCATTCATATAGTTTAATAGACAATTCATACACAAAATTATCAATTTACAAATTTTTTACATTTAATGACAAATGATTATCCTGAGTTTTAACATCACAAGATTTTTTCAAAATAAATAATGGATTGGTGTGTAGTAAGGTAATTTATGACAATAGCACCATTGGTTTTTAAGGGATTTTAATGAGAACTGTATAATTTTTGAGAAATTTCTTAATGCAAATAATAAATGGAGTGGTAGTACCTGTTAGGGTCCCATCTAAGGATCAAATCTATTTCAAAATTATTTATAGTTGATCAGACTGAAGAAAAAAAATTACATGTTCAGAAATAACTATACAAAAAAAAATGTAAATATGAATGCGATTCCCTAACATCTAGCTTAAAATAACTCTAGATGGTTTGACATGCTATTAAAATCAATTATTTGGGTCTGATTTAGTTTCTTACTCACGAAACAGCAGCTGTACGGCCACTTGCCTCTCATCTCACAAACAATTCAAATAAGATGTGCTGAGCACTGCTGGAGAAGCAGGAATGACCTCTGAAGCAAAGTTCACCTGTGAGTTCGACACATGTGGCACAGCAGCGTTGACTAACCAGCAAAGACCTATATTCATCACCTCTATGCAGACACTGTGGATATCGTTTGGAAGACCTGGTAAGAGTAATGGACGAGTGAGACAGGTAACGAGAGAGTTCAGGGAATTTGTGCTATCAGTACAACTTGTTTTTAGGAGGTTCCCGTGGTGTAATGGTTATTGTCGTACGAAATGGACATGGCGACATGAGTTCAAATCCTGGACGAAACTGATTGATTGCATTTAACATTGCACTAATACCCTTGGAAAAGGTATAAATTCAATTATTATTCTCCCTCTAGCTATGGGTAAATAGTAGGACAGACTAGGTTCTTCAGCCTTGGTGAGGCAACTAGTGTAGGAGAAGGAAAACTCTGAATTAAAACCTGTTAAACTCCGCTTAAAAAATTGACCTTGTGTCATATCCTGCCTGAGTGGAGGGGGTTGGTAAATAGGATCAGTACAACTTGATGATGATATTAAGAACATGGCTTCATTAATAATTTTAAAAGCTGAAGATCACATTTGCCTAATTAAGCAGGTCCTTCTTATATTGTTTAAAAAAAAACCAAAAACTTTTGGTGCCTAGAAAGTAAAAAAAAAAAAAAAAAAAGATACAAATAGAACTTGTTTTGATGGAACTTAAGACAAAGCATAAAAATATATTTGTGTAATATAATGGCCAAGGGATTTTGTTTTGTGTATCTTGCCTTTGGGTTTAGTTGGGCTGAGAACCTTTCGGCTCAGCGCATGGGTTAGTTGAGTGCAAACTTGAGCACAGGTAGGATGTGTTGTTCACAGATGTCAAAATAAAAATCCCAGGACCAGGGGATGTGAATGGCGTCATGCACCGGAAGCATCTGCAGAGGATTTTGGGGGATTTGAAAAAAGTCAGTTAGTTGAGAACGAGAAAGGGTCGACTTTTGGGGCTCGCAGAGGCCAGACAAATTTGCACACTACAGGCGCCGCACGAGATGGGGGGGGGGCAGATGGAAAAGCCACAATAGGAAGGATGTGTATCTGTCTCCTTATGTTGAATAACCTTTAAACTCAAAGGTAATAAAAAGTTTTGTACCTGAACTAAGAAGTCGTGTTTTTCGTGTTTCGGGATTCCCATGTTCTATGTATATATTGTGACGTGGCATAAAATATTTATCCCATTCCAGGATTTTTTTTTTTTTTTTTTTTTTTTTTTTTTGCACGTGTGAAGTTGAGGCAGTCTAGCACTTGATCCCTCGCAAAATAAGTCCTAGTTAAGAGTCCCTTTTCGGGCATATGGGAACTGGCAGATAATGTGGGGGTTAACGTGGAGCTAGACTGACTGCCGCTGGCAAGGGGTTTCCATTTTTCACGTTACACACACCCACCAGACCACTTCATCTTCCTACCCCTAGGATAACGGAAGATATGGGCCTCTAGGTTTAGATATAATATTATTTATCCTAGTCAACAATTTCAATTTCCCATTTAATGTTTTTAAAGGCGAATAAGACACTTAGCGAGAATAAATTGAGGCGAAAATGAAGCTGAAAAGGAACATGCAAAATAAGGCGATATGATAGGCAAACACAATGAATAAATTTTGACACGAGGGGACATTTAAAATATAACAAGGTTTTTAATAGCCAAGGTCCAAACAAATATTTATAGGGGTCAGCTATGTTTCCCAGTAAACAGTTTACAACATAAATGTCTTTCTTCTTTTTTCCTTTCTTTCTACTTTTCTATCTTTGCCACCTTCCCAAAGTTCAAGAGAAAAGTCCATTCATATGTTTAGAGTTTATGAAATGAATCTTCTCATTCCATTTCTCTGCTTTTCTTAATGCATATAATTCTCTATATGCTTCTTTCTTTAAATTGAGAAGGAGAGCATACAATTGCAATACTTAGGAAGGGTGGAGGGAGAAAACGGTTTTAAGGTTTACTTAGCTTCTTCGCCGGGTTTCTTCGCAGAGTATTTTCTTTAACGGACAAGCGGGATTCTATGGAGCTCGGCTTGAAGGCATCTGCTATCTCCTGTCCAAGAGCTCTATTTCGCTTCTTCGCCCGGAGTTTTGGCGACAGTTTCAACACATCTTGTCACGCCAACTGCTGTCCTAAAAACTGATATTCTTTATCCCTATTTCCTCTGACGAAAAGGGATACTCCTGGCTTTAGGGTTCTGACCAATCATTTGTC
Organism: Sepioteuthis lessoniana; assembly: GCA_963585895.1. Lineage (NCBI taxonomy): Eukaryota > Metazoa > Mollusca > Cephalopoda > Myopsida > Loliginidae > Sepioteuthis > Sepioteuthis lessoniana. Next base: position 28,620,912 of record OY757934.1, read on the forward strand.
GACCCTGTCAGGCAATTCATTCGGACTACTATTTCTATCCACCCGGGTGAGGTTATGGAGTACAGATAGCTTGACCTACATTCTAATTTCCTCTTTTAACAGTCAACCTTTAGGGCCTGTCAATTCAAACACGGAGGGGTAGGGGAAATTTCTTGTTTCTCTCCTCCCAGTGGTAGACCACATCACAATATGTTATGAACATTCTATGTACATTTCACATATCCATATCTGGCTATGGTACATTTGTTTCTTGGGTAAATGACCCTTCAATTTACTTTATATATTCATGCAATGAACGACTTTTTAAAGCTGATTTTTCACCTCAGAAACAAGGGGTCGTTCATTACACGAGAAAGATTTTTTGAAATATCGAAGCTTACCTTGTTTTTAGGTCTAACCTTTAGTAACTTACATCAAAAGTGTCCTTTGCACATTCCATACCTAAACAAAGGCTATTAGTAATGTTAAAGTTTTTACTTAATGTTAATAATTATATTATCAATTCTATTGTGTATCAGTAGTGGTGATGGATAGATTCATATGTTTGGAATATCCAATTAAACACGGTATGCTACATCAAGGTCTACAGTGCATTATCTATGGCATTGCATTGATTTTGATTGTTATAGAATAGTTTTGCAAGTATGAATATTTTAATATTTTTGCTTCATTGGAGGCTGAAGAAGTATTTTTGTAGACTAGCATATCTTAGTTAAGGGTCACTTATGACACATGATAAAAACACTTTTCTGCTGCTAAAAATTAGGGGCCATTCATTACATGAGTATACATTGTATTTCCTATAACTGTTATTGCAATTGGCAACCCTTTCATTTTGTGCTAATGCCCTTTGAATGTCATGAATCCATTTGTTTTATCCTTTGTTAGACAAATAATCTAGAAGAAAAACTTTGCTTAAAAATTTACCTGGTGTCATATCTTGCCTGTGGTAGAGGGGTTGGGTAAATATAAACTTCATGTAATATCAATGAAATCTATGATCTTCATAGAAAACTTGTTTCTATTTCATTAAATACTTGTACTGATTAGACGATGAGCATTTAAGGATTTTCTATTTAATCCTCAGATGAAAAGAACAAGTCATGCTATAAATGTTTTGAATAAAACTTGCTTAAAACGTCATCTAATGGATATCGACTTTAGTTATTATGAATCTCTTAAGATAAACATTTGGCCCACTTTCAAGTTAAATATGATGTAAAAGAATCCTGAGTGGGGGAGGCCCAAGCATTTTTTGTGATGGCCATACAGGAATCTTGATTTGTGTGAGCCCCTCTGCAGGAATACGAATGAACCCTGCATCTCTGGCTACAGGATCGTCTTAACTCTTTAACCCTTGTTGTGTTGACTTTCTCACCAGATCAAGTCGAGATGCATGGAATTCAAGACGGTTCCACAAAGAAAGAACAAGGCAAAAACAAAAAGTTAAATAAATGTTTAAAGAGAGTAAGAATTTCGTGTGACACTTTGCAATGCAATTCTTTAACTAAAAACTATTCAGCCTATCTGTATGTCTGTCTGTCTCATCTTTGCATCTGAGTCTCTTCTGTGTGTCTTTGCTCTCTCTTCTAGTAGAAGACCTTTTGTTCTTCTGGTTGACCCTCTGCATCTGTCCTGTCTACCTTCTGCATTGGTCTCTTATCCCTTCTAGCAGCAGACTGGACTCGTCATATATTCAGATGGGAGGAACAATCCTATTTCCAGACTTTTAGCCACCCCATGACTGGACATAAAAAATGGCAGACAACAAATCTCTAGGAGTCCTTTAAGTTGTTGATCCACTTCTATGTGACCTCTGCAGGGAAGAATTAGTGATTCCCACATAAATATGTCTTGGGCCCCCTATATGGACATACCCATGGTCAACATACATGTATACACCCGCATGCAAATACAAACATCAGGTACTCTCATAGTGCTAACCCTGTACATGGTGTCACACTCTCCTATCAAATGATTTTGTGTCAAATCCAACTTGGTGGAAAGTTGGTTAAATCGATCACATATATACTGGTGTATAAATCAAATTGAAAAAAAAATTATTAGTTGTCAAAATGCCACTTACACACAAGTTAAATAAAAGTACTTATCTGGCATATCCAGGGTTCACCTGGTGTTTGTGCTGGGTGGGGGATTAAGATGATTGCCAGTTCCCAAGTGGTCTTCCTCCTCAGGCAGACGAGTTTATTACTTGGCACCCCAAAAGGAGAATCTCAAAGAGAATATGTGTGAGTCTCAATTCGTGCATGCTCCCTTTGTGTTTTATGAAATGACCTTGTGTCAGATCTACTTGGTTGGGTATTAGATAAATCCATACAGGAGTAAAAGATACTTTGTAATTAGTTTATAAATTTTCCCATAATAAATTCGAGTCGAATTTAAACTGAATTGTGGGGATTAACATTTCTCAAAGAGTTCTGAACCAAATTTGTACAATATGCTTTATTTTATGTATTCTTAATTTTGCTTTTATTTATTTATTTCAAAATTTGATATTAAATCTGAGAGTTAAAAAAAAAAAATCATATTTCAAATTAATTTATGCAAAATTAATTATGCATCTTAATTGAGTTAAATGAAATTAAAGATATGGTAGGAGCTGGAAATATGGGAATCTGTTATTTGTCCTATACACTATGAATAATGAAATAATAAAACTTTCTTTCACTTCAACTTTGGAAGCAAATAGCTATTTACAAAGTTGAGCTTAATTGTAACACAAGGCCTGAAATATGGGGCACCCAAGGAGAATTGAACTCACCAACAACTGTCTGTTAATCTAGCCTGCTAATCATTATATCATGTGAGGTACCCCAGTTATATATTATACTTGGTGGTTGTACAATGCCACAAGTATGGAGCACCCATTGAGAATCAAACTCACAAAGAATAGTCTGCTAATCAAGCATACTAACCATGATATCACGTGAGGTGCCTACTTTGAATGCAAATAAGGGTCAAAGTTTCTTGTTTATAGTAACTATTAAAGTATATTTTATCAAAAACAGGAGTTTGAAGAGGAAATTTGCTTTTCTAATCTAGGTTTCTGATTGATGACAAAATTTAGAATTTGTATTTTTTAAAAATTATTTTCAAACTATATACTAAACATAGATATGAATGTGTATGTCATTATCATCAAATCATGCTGAAAGCATAGATTCACTTGACTCTCATGCCAACTGCCCCTATCAGCAATTACTCATAGTAAGTCTTCTAGAGGGCACCAAGTGTCTGCACAGAGTGGACGAATTTAAGTTTTTGTTGGTTGACCAATGCTGGTGAATCCATGTGGAGGAGAATGTCACTTATGATTTTCTCTTCTGCAGCAGTGTGAAGCATATCTTACTTACTGGTTTGTGAGATAGGAGGTAAGTGGCCATAAAATTGCTGTTTTGCAGGATGCTGTTTCCAGGATTTGTTCAAAATACCATACAGTGAATTTGTGTAGTTCCCATCTAGGTTGTTTGTTTTTTTCAAGCATTTCATTATAGTCTAAGTGGTGCAATCATAGAGTAGTACAGACATGGCTACAGCTTAGAAGAATAATATACATAATAAAGATATGAAAAGCAAAAGGTAACAAAAGAAAACCCTATTCAAAGTCTTCATGTTAAATTCTTTGATTATCTTTAAGTGGTGTTCTTAAATGAAGGACAATGGTGATTTCAAAATCTTTTTAATACTGAGTAACTTTATTTACCATTATAATAAATGGCTTGATTGTTAGTGAGACTGATTTTCACTGAGTGTACTACACTTCTGACCTTGTGCTAAGCCAAGCTTTAGTAAATGATAACTTTGTTAATCATTATGAAATCAGTAATTATCTCATCTTTTGGGGTTTCTTTTATTTCTAAAGCTTTACTTGTGAAAAAAAAAAAAAGATTTTTACCTCTATATAATTTCATAATCTCAAGACTCTTAGTGTAAATATTATAATGTATACTATATATAATAAGCTGTGTGTAATATATATATATATATATATATATATATGAACCCCTCTGTACAAGCAGCATGTAACAAGGTCAATTTTTTAGCAGAGTTCAACATGTTGGAATCTAGAGTTTTTCTTCTTTTAGACTGGTTGCCATACCAAGGTGAAAGAACTCGGTCTGCTTTACTATTTACCCACGGCTAGAGGGAGAATAGTTGGCTTCTTACTTTTTCCGAGGGTATTATAGCGATGGAAAGTGCAAACAAAAAAACCTTGTCAAGGATTGAACTTGAGTTGCTGTGTCCATTTCCTACAACAGTAACCATTACACCATGAACCCCCCATCCACCCTCTCTTATATATAAGGGTAACACCTGACAAGTTGGAATGTAGCAAAATGCTTGCAGAACAAACCATTTCTTTGACTCAGATTTTATTAACATAAAAATGATAATTTTGTGAAACTTCTACAAGGATGGTATTAAATAATTCACACAGGTTGACATGCCATTAAACAAAAAAAAAAAACAAACCAAAACATCAGTAGGAGTGAACTTACTTATTTGTGATATTATATTTACAAAGCTTAGTCTGGCACATGGCTACTTATTTATGAGCTATACTGTAGATGACAACTTGCAAAGTAGTTATTCAGCAATATTGAAGCCAAATTTTTAAGGAATATAAACATTTCCTAATACATTTGGTTGGTAGGGTGATCCAGAAGTAAAGAAATTACCACCAGTGAGACTTGAACACATCTTGGGAATACTTTGATGATACTTTAAAGACATTCCACACAGTAACCAGATGCTACAAATAATTTTAAGAAATTCTACTTTAAGATTATATGTCACAATATGGAATATTAAAATTCAGGCATATAATGTGTATATATATATATATATATATATATATAGTCATCCACAGACAGATCTGTTTCGTTCTATCAGAACTCATCAGTGTGGCTAGACAGTAGCTACCCATAGCTGGGATCGAAACCCGGTTTGACTCAAACGCCAAGTCGAAGCTTCTAACCATTCAGCCACGAGCAGCCATTAGCTGCGAAGTAAATTTTAAACGGTTATGAATCACAATTAATATTGTTTACATACATCCATTCAACGGCTGCCGCAATGGCCGATTGACATAATTGTTAGTGTTTGCCAATGATCTGGGAGATTTGGGTTCAATCCCAGGTCAAGTCATACCAAAGACTCAAAAAAAAATGGTACTTGATACCTCCTTGCTTTACCCTAGATTTGTACCATATGCTGAGTGTTAAGTGGAGCAATCTAAGGAAAGGTGTGGTGCCCTCCTACACTTCAGTGTAGTAGCTATTGGAAAGATGTGAACCACTAGACTACCTCAACCTAGCAGATATATAAAAGTATATCAGAAATCAATCGGTAATTACACCAAAAGATGAATATATATATATATATCTAAAATAGAATTATTAGTACTGGATAACAATACTTGAAACCATTTAACTGAGTACAAACAAATGAACTCTGGCTGATTTAAAAACAGTTAACTACAAACTATTTGTTTAAAAATCAATTATATAAACGGGATTTGGCATTAAATAACCCAAAATGGTTGATATACCATAAAACACAACCAAACCAAATCAAATCATTGAACTACTTACACAGATGATTTGTTCATAATGGTAAATGTCAAGAACCAGCCACATTTTTTTGGATGAGCTGATAACACAAGAATGGTGCATCATTGTTTCACAGATTCTCCCAAACAACGCTCATCAGATTTCCTTCTCCTAGTTTGGTTTACCTGCCATACTATTTACTCAGTTGGAGAAAAGTGTGTATGTATGTATACTCTTAGATAATTTAAAAGCAAAGAAAAATATTGACATGTTTAGAGAGCATCATCAGAATTCAAATAAAATAATTGCTGAAAACAAATATACTTGTTAAAATCCAGTGGATATTGAAGATGTGTAGAGGCTAAAAGCAACAGTTTTCCAAACAGCTTTTTTTTTCTTTCTAGTTCTAATTTCATTCTAAATTTTATTTTACAATGAGTTTTGTAGAAACTTAAATGACAAGAATCATTTCTATGGTATTTGTTCTTCCTGCGCCAGTCAAATCAGCGATTCTCATCTGGTGTTTATCACTAGATCAGCTGAATTATCAAATGGTCACGTATTGATAGCTGACAGTACAATATTGCTTAACTTGGCTGGTCAAATAGAAATTAGGATTTTGTGAAAATTATTTTAAATCATAACAGTGATTTGAATTCTAAAGTTGAGAATAATGAGAAAATATAGGAAGTTTTTCTTTTTATAAGTGGGAGAGGTTTTATAGTTGGTGGGGAGTGAATGTAATTGTTTCAGCAGAAACAGTGAAAGACAAAAATGAAGACGATAAAAATCCGGTGAGTGTTAAAGATGTGCAGGCTAAAAGGCTACTGTCTTTCTGCACACTTTAGTAACCAATAATACCAGTATTGTTGCCATGGTAACAGTATCCTGTACTTTCAGCCAAGCTTGTGACGACAATATTTTTGTTAGTTTGCTATCAGTAGCATCATTATCAGCACTGTTCCTGCCACTACCAAACCCTCCCCACCTTCCCCTAGCTTTTGATGCCGTTGTCGCTTCCGTGCTTGTTACAGTAGAAGTCTGCAACAAGAGAGAAAAAGCATTAGAAAAATTAGCAGGAACGATGCCAAATTGTCGCAGAGCTTTTTGGATCAACTTGATTAAATGCCAGGAATGTTTCTCAGCAGAATGATAAAGATCCTTTTCCTTCCTCTCCCCATCATAGTTTTTTTTTTTCTAAGACTTTTCGAAATAATTACAGAGAATTGGTATCTCTCTTTCTAGCAAATATTCAATTCTGTTCGATGCCATCCCTTGAGAGTGATTGAGGTTGTCACAAAGGAGCATTTGCAGGTGGAGAAACAAAAAAGGAAGCAATATTGTGGAAGAGATGAGTTTAAAGAGAGACAAACATCAAACCAGGATTATTCATTGATGTCAAAAAAAAAAACCAAGCAATAGAAAAATGAGAGGAAGAGTTGTTCTAGCAAACAAAAATGATGCAGCTTATCAAAGCTCATGGCAGAGAAACACACTATATATATATATATATATATATCATATCAATACCCATAACAGGATGGAAATAAATTTATAATCCTAATTTGACTGGTTTATGTTTTTCTTAAAGATATATATATATATGTGTGTGTGTCTGTAATGTTTACTCCAAAACATTTAACTAACATAACAGTAGTTGCAGAAACATCTTTTTTCAGTTTTTTCCTATTAGGCTGTCTCTGTCTATTACCAATAACACACTTTAGTCTTTAACTGACAGAGAAGGTGCTCATGGTGTAATGGTTATCATCATATGAAATGGACACTTGAACAAAGTTCAAATTCCAGATAAAGCTGTTTGCATTTTACATAGTACTAATCCCCTTGGGAAAGGTATGAATCCAGCTATGGGTAACTAGTAGGGCACACTTGAAATTTTAGCTTTGGTATGGCAACCAGTCTAGGAAAAGGAAAACTCTGGATTCCAACCTGTTAAACTGTGCTTAAAAAATTGACCTTATGTTGTATCCTGGATTTGTAGAAGTATTGGTAAATACACACGCACACTTATATATATAGTGACATAAAATATAACACCTTGAAGGACAATGCTGATGTTGACTGTGTCTGTACAGAGATGATGTAAGTCCTTGCTAGTTGGCCAACACTGGTGTGTCCATGTATAGAAGTCCACAAGAGAATATCACTTATGAATTTGTCCTTGCTTCTCCAGCAGTGCTCAGCATGTTTTGTTCATCTAACTTGGATGATTTATGAGATGGGAGGTAAGTGGCCGTACAACTGTTGCTTTATGGGGTGTTGCCTCCAGGATTTGTTCAAAACAGTGAGTAGCATTCTTATGTAGTTCCCATCAAGCTTTTTCTCCATGAATTTTGTTAGTGTCCAGGTGGTGCATCCATACAATAGTACTAACACAGCCACAGCTTGGTAGAAATCCCATTTTATCTGATCAGATTTCCATATGATTGATAACCTGTCAATAACATTCCACTCTTTCATTAGGCGTATTTTAATCCAACTAGTTTACCTGCATGTTTAATCTTAAATAAATTAAGACATATCCGAGGTGTGTCATTTTTATTTTCCATCAGTGTGTGAATATATAAGGACTGTTCAATAAATAATGTCACTTTTGCCTAAGGAGTAGCGAATACAAAGCAGTTTACAGTAGCACTTTTTTCAAGGAAATCAATATTCATGGGTCCTTTTATGTCCCAGAACACTGTCAGCATGATCTTCTTTACTGAATACTGAGCCTGGAACTTTTTCTGTACTGGAGAGTCTATTTTCCCACTTTATGGACTACCTTTTTGACTTAGGCTAGTAGTAGCAAACCCATGTTAAGTCCATTTGTAAACAGTTTTTTTGGACAAAAAACATGCTTCCTGAACATATAACAGATTTTTCTATAAATTTCACATGGTTTGACCTTCTCAGCCACCAAAAATTTTATGGCAGACCTCCGTTCAACCATGAATCACTCTGTTTGATTTATAGCCATTTTGAATAGCCTCAAAAGAAATATTTTTACAAGATTAAACTAATTTTTCCTCTAAACCAATTCCAAACAATGCAGCTTATGTTTATGGAAAAAAATTCTGAACAAAAAACAATTTGCTTTAAGCAAAAAAAAAATTTCTCTTGTCTATTGAATGACTCATCTCTAACTCAGAATATGGCAAATGAAAAACCAGTAGTGGTCAGGCATTTCTGAGAAAATTTAGAAAGTATATAACAATAAAGATACAAATGATCCTCCATCATCATCTGTAATTCTTTACCCAAGTCAAAAGATGGAATATGAGGATATCTTTCACAATCCCTCAATAATTTGCCTTGAAAGGATATTATCTGAGATGATGGATCACCCCCGCTCCCACTGTTTTTGAAGTCCAGAAAAAAGAATTTTTTTTTATGAGGGTGACAAACTTACTGCAGAGATCCATTGTCTGATATTAGACATCTGATTGAGTGCTCCCGTCTCCCAGGACTGAGTTGAGACTATCTTAATCTCACTGTAAAAAGGAAAGAGATTCAAATCACAGTGCTATAACCCTGCTAGAGGTGGTTAGCAAAGTTTTGCAAAACTTTTGCTCCATTGGCTAACAAAATAGATATGCCCCTCTGTTATCCTGGAAAGTCAATATGACTTTAGATCAGGGTGTGGTACAATATACATGATTTTCTCTGTTCATCAACTCCAAGAGAAATACATCAAACTGCATAGTTTTTTTTAACAGATCTTTGTTGATTTAACAAACAATTTCAACAGAGCACTCTGCGGACCATCCCAGGTAAATTTGGCTATCCACCTCAATTCATCAGCGTGTTCATGCAACTCTATCAAGACATGTTAACTACAATGACCCACTTTTAAAAACTATTTTCGTCAATAATGGGGTTAAACAAGGTGACATTCTTGCCCCTACCCTTTTCTCTATACATTTTGCAGTAAATCTCTCATATGCTTTCAAAGATTGTGAAATTGGTGTCTGCATCTGATTCAGGACCACTGGTAAAGCGTTTAATCTAACACACTTCAACATGAATTTGAAGACTTTGTAGATCCTAGTTTGGTAACTCCTCTATACTGATGATCCAGATCTCATTGATCACATCAACGAAGATATTCAAGCTGAAATGGATCTCTTCTCTAGAGCATGCACAACTTTTGGACTTACCATCAGTTTAAAGAGGATGGAGTTCATGTTGATTCCATCAAGCTTGTTTAAGGAGGAACATAATCATTAAATGGAGGAGGTGCCCATGGTGTAATGGTTATTGTCGTAGGAAATAGACATGGCGACATGAGTTCAAATCCTGGACAAAGACTTGTTGCATTTCACATAGCACTAATACTCTTGGGAAAGGTATGAATCCAATCATTCTCCCTCCAGCTATGGGTAAATAGTAGGGCAGACTAGGTTCTTCAGCGTTGGTGAGGCAACTAGTCTAGGAGAAGGAAAACTCTGAATTGAAACCTGTTAAACTCCGCTTAAAAATTGACCTTGTGTCATATCCTGTCTAAGCTGAGGGGTTGGTAAATATGATAATCATTAAATGGCAGTCTCTAACACCAGACAGAAGTAAAAAAAATTCTTTGTAGGGGGGGGCAATAATCAAGTCCAAAGCTTATTAGGAGATTAATCTTTTTTTCTTCTCTTCCTGTCTGTCTGTTTCTAAAGCATCAAGTCAACAGAGAAAAAACTTCTCATTCTCCTCATAAACTCGCTATTTGTGCACTTGTCGAGGGGAATCGAAATTTAGATATGTGACTCCACTCTCACCGACACAAGACTTGCTTTCACATAAATTCCAGTCTCAAAAGTGGGCAGGGTATTCAGTATAGACATAGGAGACTTGGAGCAAGGTGATCTGCAAAAGCTGTAATTATGGAGAATTGATCACTTCAGTCTGAAATGAGCAATTCAGAAGCAGGACTTGACCTCAGTCCCTGAACATGTTCTTAAAAAAACTTAGTAAGGTTTGTCTGTCTAAAGTCAGATTTGCTAGTTGTTTGAGATATCATGAAAGCAAAATATTGCAGTCTTGTTTTACAAAAATGCTTTAGCAGCAATTTACTGTCAATTCTGTGACAAAGTATGTGGATCTACAGCAGGTTTGACAAGTCATATGAGGGTACACAGGGGCAATGTCAAGAGAAAAAGACAGCTAATTGATTTTTCACACATAAAATTGGGCTTGCAAGGATACACTTGGCTTGAGGAGATACATGTACTTCCATGGGTACTCTGGTTGAATCGAGAAGATGGCCTTCTGCAAACGAGTGGCAGTTACAATATATATATATATATATATATCTCAAAGCAGAACAATATCACAATATTTTCAATAAAATAATGCTAAAAACTCACAACTCACATTGCTTATCTTCATGTGAGCCAGTATTGGTGTGTGTGTGTTGGTGAAAGACAAATTTAATAGAAGATTCCAGTTGAAATTTAAAATGATTAATTTATTTATGGGGAAGTGATTCAATTGAATTCAAAAAGATGTCATAAAAAAGAACTGAGTTTATTGTATTGAATAAAGAAAAGATAAAGGGAAAAAACTCCCTGATCCTGAGCCAAACCCTTAAACTAAATTTAGTACAGACAATCCTTACTCTTATATGTCAAGTCAATGAAATTTGGGACACTTTAGACCTATGTTATTAGTCAAGTTTTAGTTTTCTAGTGTTTGTCTAGCAGAATTCACTTAATTTGATAAACAACTATTTTCTTATCATTTCATCAAGTTGTCACTCCACCCTTGTTTTTTTTATAAAGATGTTTGTAAAAACAGAAGAAGCATCATTTACAAAGACATTTTTTCCCCATTTTTATTAGCCAACTTTTCCATCCTCCAACACAAACTTTTATTTCAAATCAGCAAAAATATTTGCTTTGTCTAACAGATGCCAAGCTGTCAAATGAATGCACTGTGTATGAAGATTATTTAACTTCTAAACACACACAAACAGAAGTACAAAAATAATAAACCTATCACTTATAGATATAAGTAGGTAAAGATATTTGTTTTTGGCATATAACTTATACATTCATTAAATATTGATATTATGTCTCTGGTACCTTCTTTGTTTACAACAATTCCAAAAATTTGCATCAACATTTTTTTTTTTTTTTACTAGTTGACTACAAAATGTTGGCTGCCTTGACAAGGATTCTATTTTAGATATGAAGAAAAGATTATTTTGATAACAATGTAGAGTACATATCAGGAGGGTTCTTAAAGAAGATCACTAGTTTCTCGGTATTTGATTAACAAATAAGCACCCACAATGTACCAATTTTGCTAATAGGTTAGTAATTTTCAGATTTTTCCCAAAACAGTTTTATTTTTTGTTCTAGCTGTTTAGCAGACACACACACACACATTTTATATAGAGTATAGTCAAAAAGGATAAAAACTGTAATTTTGTGTTTTATTTCATATACATAAGGTTGAAACATTCATGATCCAACGTTTGAATAATCTCAAATATTTGTATGGATTTACCTAACCCTTCCACCACAAACAGGAAGTGACAAAAGGTCAATTTTTAAGCAGAGTTCAAGTAGTTTGAATTCCGAGTTTTCCTTCTCCTAGACAGGTTGCCATAACAAGGCTAAAGACCCCATAATTGGGAGGAGATTAGTTGAATGCACACCTTTCTCAAAGGTATTAATGCTCTATGAAATGCAAACTGTCTTGTGTAGGATTTGAATTGGAGTTGCTGTGTAGACATTTAAGTGAAAATTTCTAAACCCTAGTCACTGACAAAACAAGACTTTAAGAAAGAATTGTGCTGTCATCTATATTTTTTAGTATGAACAATGGCCACCAGAGGGTACCATGAATGTCCTACTTTTTAACAAAGTACTCAAAAACACTTTGGTATTATGTCTAATGTTTATTGTTGTGATGTAAAATGGGAGGGCTAAATTTAGCACTTAATGAATTTTAAACTCCTCTTATAGGTTGGATTTATCAGCTAGCTAAATTAATTTGAAAAGAAACCTTAATGGATATTTATTATTGAATGATCCCAGAGGAATTTTAATTAGCAAAATTGTTTACAGTTGGACTTTTTTTTTTTTTTTCTTCAAGGAAATCAATTGTCATGGGTCCTTTTATGTCCAAGAACACTGTCAGCATGACCTGCTGTGCTCAAAACTTTTTATATACTGGAGAGTTATTGTTTCTTTTCCGTGGATTGTTTTTTTCTTTTTGACAAGAAATATGCTTCCCTGAACATATAACAAATTCTTCAGTAAATCAAATGGTTTGACCCTCTAACTCACTAAAAATTTGATGATGAACCTCTAGTTCAAGCCTGAATCAGTGTTTGGTTTGCTGCCATTTAGTATAACCTGAAAAGAAATATTTTTACTATAATATACAGTGTCAGGATTATTCACATCCCACTCCCTGAATTGAACAGTAATAACTCAAAATTTGATTCAATTATCTATTGTGTAACTTTTCTCCTTGATTATCGCCTTTAATCATTTCATTTACTGTCATCTTGTGTCATATATTTTGGGTAAATATTATTCTTAAGATTATCCATGATACCCTGTACTCTCACAATACTCTTGCCACCATACTTAATTGTAAGGAGGTTAAGTTTTAGTTTGCAAGCTCAATAGATACTATGATCTGCTTTTTAGAGATATTTAGCTAAAAGAATGCATCTAGTGACATACTTTGACAGGTGTCTGTGTTGTGATGGTAAATCAAACCTGCAAATCGACCTTGTGCAAAGAGGTAGATCATTGATATGCTTTCCATTTTCTGCCAGTCTGTAACTCATTCTCAAGTCAGAGTCCTTGTAATATGGAATACATGATAAATGATCAACTCTGTATGAAACTCACTCGTCTTTTAATTATAGTGTTACTTCCCCTTGAGATGAATTTGAAGATATAATAATAATATTATTATAATAATAATATTATTATTATTATTATAATATTATTATTATAATGATATAATATTATTATTATAATGATATTTATAATATTATTATTATAATGATATTAATAATATTATTATTATAATGATATTAATAATATTATTATTATAATGATATTATTAATAATAATATTATAATAATAATATAATATTATTAATAATAATATTATAATTATAATATTATTATAATAATAATTATTATAATAATATTATTATAATAATAATTATTATAATAATATTATTATAATAATAATTATTATAATAATATTATTATAATAATATTATTATAATAATATTATTATAATAATATTATTATAATAATAATATTATTATAATAATAATTATTATAATAATAATTATTATAATAATAATTATTATAATAATAATTATTATAATAATATTATAATAATAATTATTATAATAATAATTATAATAATAATTATTATAATAATATTATTATAATAATAATTATTATAATAATATTATTATAATAATAATTATTATAATAATATTATTATAATAATAATTATTATAATAATATTATTATAATAATAATTATTATAATAATATTATTATAATAATATTATTATAATTATTATTATTATTATAATAATAATATTATAATAATATTATTATAATAATATTATTATAATTATTATTATTATTATAATAATAATATTATAATAATAATATTATAATTATAATAATATTATTATAATAATATTATTATTATAATAATATTATTATTATTATAATATTATTATTATAATATTATTATTATAATAATATTATTATTATAATAATATTATTATTATAATAATATTATTATTATAATAATATTATTATTATAATAATATTATTATAATAATATTATTATAATAATATTATTATAATAATATTATTATAATAATATTATTATAATAATATTATTATTATTATTATTATAATAATAATATTATAATAATATTATTATTATAATAATATTATTATTATTATAATAATAATATTATAATAATAATATTATAATAATATTATTATAATAATAATAATATTATAATAATATTATTAATATTATAATATTAATATTATAATAATCTTATTATTATTATAATAATCTTATTATTATTATAATAATCATCATCATCATCATATCGTGCTGGCAGCACGGATATCCCTGACCCTCTCTCGCCACTCCTCACATAGCTGCTGAATGTACGTTCGTGCTGGTCGTCCTGCTTTTGCGCGGCCGTGTGTGGGGATCCATAAGAGTACATCTCTTATGAGTTCATCTCTGCTTCTCCAGCAATGTCCTGCATGTCTGGTTCGTCTAACTTGAATAGTTTTCGTGATAGGGGGCAGGTGGCCGTACAGTTGGTGTCTTGTGGGGTGTTGCTGCCAGGACTTGTTCAGGATTGCACGCAGCATTCTTGTGTAATTGCCATCTAGTTTCTTCTCCAGCCGTTTTGTCAGCGTCCATGTAGTGCATCCATATAGCAGTATCGATGTGACCGCTGCCTGGAAGAAACTGCGTTTCATTTTATCGGTTAGGTCTGATTTCCATATAGTCGATAGCCTATTGATAGCTGTCCATGCTTTCGTTAACCTCGTTTCGATGTCCTTTTCGGTTGATTCGACGCTGCTTCCTAGGTACGTGAATTTGTCTACTAGTTTAAGAGGGGTTCCTTCTAGAGTGGAGATGTCCCCCGTTTGGTTATAGCACATATATTCCGTTTTGTGTGCATTAACATGGAGGCCTATGCTTGCTGCTGCTCGTTCCAGGCTATGCAGAAGTGTTTCGGCTTGGTCAGGTGTATTTGCCAGTATCGCTATGTCATCGGCGTAGTCAATTGTTGTTGCAGGGTATCTTCTGCTTCTTTTCTTCGTCAGTTCGAAGCCATTCTCTTTGATTTTGTCAATCGATGTTCTAAGTACGTAGTCTAGACAAATGATAAAGAGATACGGAGCCAGTGTGTCCCCTTGTAGTACTCCTGCTACAATGTCGAAGTATTCTGTGTCTCCATCTGGTGATCGTACTTTTACTTTAGTGTTTCTATAGAGAATCGTTATTGCCGCTACGGTTTCTTTAGGTATGCCGTACGCTAGTAGGATTTGTTCCATCTTTCCTCTGTGAATGGAGTCGAAAGCCTTGGTAAAGTCGACAAATATTAATGTCGCTTGTAGGTTCTTTGCCCGTACACCTTCAAGGATTCTGCGGATGGTTAGTATTTGTGAGGTCGTAGATCTATTTCTTCGGAAGCCATTTTGGTTTTTTCTAAGTATGTTGTCGATTTTGGGTTCTATTCGGTTTCGTAGTAGGGCATTGTAGATTTTGGCAGCTATGGATGTAAGTGTTATGCCTCGGTAGTTTTTGGCTAATCCGAGGTCCCCCTTTTTAGGGAAGGGGAGTATGCATCCCTTCGTCCATCTATCTATCGGATTTTGATTGTATACTGCGTTGCAGTGTCGGAGCAGTATGTCGTCGAATTGTCTGGTCTTCCATACTTCCGGGGGAATTTCGTCCAGTCCTGCAGCTTTCCTATTTTTAATTTTTCTGAGAACCGAGTCGAGTTCTCCTTGTGTGAACGGTCCAAGTTTAATGTCTAATTGTTTGCTAATTATTCTGGTGATTGGTTCATGCGTTATTTTTGGTGGGTTTCCAAGTAAGTTTTCGAAGTGCTGTTTCCACAGTTTTATTCTTTCTTGTTGGTTTGCTGCTTTAAGTTTTGCTTTGGCTGTGTTCTTTCTTCTGCTCACTTCGTTTATTGTTTGCCAGGCAATTCTAGATTGTCTATCTTCTACCGAGTCTCTAATCTTATCTATCTGATTTTGAATGTATTCTGTCTGTTCCTTTATATATATGCCTGCTAATTGATATTGTGCCGTTTTTAGTTTTAAGGCATTTGTGTTTGTTGGGTTTTTTCGATAGTTTTTGGAGGCTGTTTTCACTAGTGCACATTTTTCTCTCACCGCTAAGGTTTCCCATGGGACTCTATATTTAGTTTTAATTTTTGTTGGAATGTATTTTGCTGCTGCCTCAAGGTGTGCATTGACGAAATTTTCGTATTCGTCGTTTGGTGTACTTTTTTCCGTCTTTT
This sequence comes from Sepioteuthis lessoniana, assembly GCA_963585895.1. Taxonomy (NCBI): domain Eukaryota; kingdom Metazoa; phylum Mollusca; class Cephalopoda; order Myopsida; family Loliginidae; genus Sepioteuthis; species Sepioteuthis lessoniana. Next base: position 28,637,539 of record OY757934.1, read on the forward strand.
CTTGTAGTGTTTCGAATCTGTTTCTTAATTCTAATACGTATTTATCTCTGACATCTTTGTTGTTTAATAGGGCCCAGTCATAGTGTTTGGTGGTCGCTGTTCGTTTGTCGTTTTTTCGTAGGCTTAACCGTATTTTCGCTGTGACTATTCGGTGATCGGTGGACACACCCTCAAAAGAGGAGTATGCCTCGCAATTCAATGCACTATTCTTCCATTTCTTGTTTATAAGGACGTAGTCTATCTGAGCTTTAGTATTGTTTGCGTACTTGTATGTCCTTAGTTTGCCCTCTCTTTTTTGGTAGTTTGTATTGAGGCATGCTAATCTATTTTCTATCATGAAATCTGTTAGATGTTGCCCATTTCTATTTGACGTGTTGTGGAGGCTGTATTTGTTGTTTCCGTTTTTACCGATTTGTGCATTCATGTCTCCGCCAATGACTAACATGTTGTGTTTCGGGATGCTACGCACTAATGAGGATAACTCATCGTAGAAGGTGACTATTTCATTTTCTTCTACCGGGACATTGGCCCAGCGGTTAGAGTGTTCGCCCTTTAAAAATGGAACAATCCTGGGAATGGAGTAGCGCCCTCCCCTACACCTTGGTGTAGTAGCTATCGAAAAGGGAGCCTTCGGGTCACCCTCGACTATGGTCGCTAACTTTACTTACTTATAATAATAATAATATTATTATAATATTATAATAATAATATTATAATTATTATAATAATAATATTATTATAATTATAATAATATTATCAGCCCGAGTTCTGGAGAAAAGAGAACATAATATTATTAGATAAGCAAAGAACAAAAATAACTGAACATGCAAAAATATCATTTATTTCACAAAACATTGACAGGGAGCACATCAAACTTCTTAAACTAAACAAGTTTGATTGAAATCTCAGATGATTTTTTTTTTTTGACATTGTAATGTTGGAACCATAAGAAAGGTGGCAGTGAAAACTTTATCTAACATTATCTCAGAAAATTTTTTTTTTATATAACAATGACTATGTTAACCTCGAATGAGAAAAGTTTTTTAAGATCAAGGGTTTTAAAATTAAATGACACACAAGAAATCATTTGTTTTATAATCATGTTTTATATTCTTTAATATATCAGAAAAAAAAAGTTTTGTTTGGTTTTACGCTGTGAAAAGCGGCTACTATTGCAAATAACTCAATATATTATTCAAAGCAAAGTAATTTATACTTACTTGTCCCTGTCTTTTATTAATTATTGCGTTAGAATTAAATTCTAAATCTCAATTGACTGAAAGTGTCATCAAGTCTTGTGTGTGCACAGTGGTAACACAGTAAAAAGTCCAATTAATGATATCAGTTTTGATGAACATTACAAATTATTTTTTATATAATTTACCAGCACCCATATATTTTCAATGCTTCTTGCCAAATTGATAGAGAGATTGGTAATGTTTAAACCACTCAGAAACTTTTCTTTAACTGCAAGTCATGAAAAATGAGTAGAAGCATATAAAATATGGTCTGATTTGTGAATAGGACTCATTAGCTTGAACAGAAACATAATATTATCTAAGAAAAGATTGTGGATGTGGACCATTATTATTAAACAATAGCTGAATTTCATAATTTTAAAAAAAAGAATATATATTTTTTTTTAATGGTCAAATTTAACAAAGATTTATCGATAATAGATTGATTGGAGTTAACGTTAAAGCTGAAATTGTAGCCTCTATATTTTCGAAAAAGATTTTTCAAACTGTCTTTGCCCACTTCCTTGAACACATTGGTGGAAAATTTAGACGAAATGGAAGAGGGAAGGAAAGAGGTTGAAAAGTTGTGTTTTTGATTGTTCCATAAAAATGAAATGTCACAATTATAGGAAAGGCTGCCATTTATTTTCCATATTGCCGATTCAATACAAATAATAACACAGTAAATATGGGAAGGGGACGGAATCATAGGTCAATATTTGTTGATTTGGTAACACAGAAAATAACTATCATCATAGGAATACTTAGAGGAGACAGGCTTTTCAATCAGTCAATGTGTAGGACAGTCAGGGTACCACATAGATCTGGGCACCAAAGAATCAAGGTGACACTTAACAACAACCACCACCACCAACAACAGGAAATGATGATATTCACAACATGATAAAACACAAGGGTTTATGGTGCACTACACTTGTCCTATTCATTCATCATAGTGAAAATTGCATATTTAAGCATGGCAGAAGCAGTACATCACCAAAGGAGATGAAGGATCACATGTTGACATCAATTAATATTGTTATGTTTTTCTGGAATATTTGATATCTAATTCACATTATAATTGACACTGCATTGGTATTTTTTGTTTTAATTGTAATATTTATAACAATTTCATACCAACATTTGCATTTTGTTAATATGAAATTAAAATATATTCTATATTTGTTTCAAGCTAATATTGTATAACCCTGAGCATTCTCATATATTTGTCATTGTACTGATAAATACTAGAAATTTTAAATACTTAATTGAAAAATAATTATTTAAAATGATGTAAATTACATTTCATAGATAACACTTTCTGATGAAAGCTAGAAGGTTTAGAGGTACAATTTAAAATCTGTTTTTTTTTTTTTTAAAAACACACGGGAAAAAAAATCATTATAAGCAGTATTTACGATTTAAAAGTGAAAGGAATTCTGCTTTTGATTTAGTCAAAGATGATGATACACTTGCAACCGTTAAAGGTTGATTGGATGAACCTGAAAAAGATAAATTTGCAACAGTTAAATCAAGCAGAAAACCCCCTCAAAAAACACATCAAATAAGATGTAATAGATATTATAGTTTAACAATCTATATTTTCTAAAGATAGATTTTACAGCAAATTTCATACTATAAAAATGTACATATTTATCCAACCACAAGCACACATTCTCTTAGACCAGTAGCCATACCAAGGTTAAAGAGTACAGTCTGTCCTACTATTTAACCATAGTTAGGGAGTCTCATCCTGGCTGTGTCCATTTCCAACAACAATCACCGAGACAGGGTGATAAGGGTAAATAAAAATATCGATAGTAGTTATTCTGATAGACATTAGTGAAACAGAAGAAATAATATTTGCACTTAATATGAAATGTGGAAAAGCCCCAGGTAAGAATGTAATGGAAATTTTTGAAAGACACAAGAGAAGAATTTCACAAAAAGGAAAAGTGTCTAGGAAGAAACAATGGAGACTTTGATACCTATTGCCCTATCACATAACTAGTTTACTCTTCTGAACAGTACTTAGAAATACAATAACAAACACCTGTTTCAGGAGTGGTTACTCAATAATAAACCACCTACAAACAATAAGAAGAAACCACTTTATCTTTTGTTGATTATGAAAAAGCATTTAATTCAGTGGAAACGTGGTAGTTTTCAATTCAATGCAAGATTAAAACATTAATGAAAATTATGGAAATGTTATAGAAAAGATGGGACAAGATTATTTACTGAATGCCTTGAAAGCATATATAAACAGAATGATTGAACCATCTAAGTATACCGGACATTGGCCTAGCGGTTAGAGTGTTCGCCAATAGCCCGGGAGACCTGGGTTCAATTCCAGGTCGAGTCATACCAAAGACTCAAAAAATGGTACTTGATGCCTCCTTGCTTAACACTCAGCATTATAAGGTGCGGATCAAGGGTAAAGTAGAGCCATCCAGGGAAGGAGTAGCGCCCTCCCCTACATCTTGGTGTAGTAGCTATCGAAAAGGGAGCCTTCAGGTTACCCTCGACTATGGTCGCCAACTTTAAAAAAAAAGTATGGGGCACTACACTTTGATGTCCAGTTTTACAGATGGGGATCAGAGTGCACATACCCGCTCCATTGAAAAAATTGTTTTTGAAGTTTGGGCTGAGTGTGACACACAGTGCCCTGCTCTGTTGCAGTGGATGCAAGAGCACTCTCACCTTTGTCTTCTAGCATGTGGTTAGCTTCAACCAGTCAGAACTTCTGTCTCTGGTCTCACACCGCTCATGCCTCAAACTCTTGCTCTCCACTCTGTTTTCATATGTCTCTCTCACTCTACTAGGCCAGGAATCCAGAGACACACATATTTAGGAAGTTAAACTGGCTGGTCTTTCTTCCAGTAGATCAAAGGCCATTAAAAGTAATTCGTTTCAAGCTTCTTATCACCTTTCGAGTTTTGTCAATTTGGGACTAGCATCCATTCTCCTGTCATCACCACCCTACTGATTTATTGAAGACAGAATTCTTTGGAATGGTCTATACCATTTTCTAAACGGACATTTTATCTTTCATAAATATAAACAAAATATTTGAACTATCAAAAATTAGACAGAAGTAATCCTCAATAGAGAATTGGTTTTAAGAGGAACAGAAGCAATGTTCAAGTGTAATGTTTCCAAAATAACCATAAAATAGAAGATAAAGTTAGTAAAAATGATGAGAAAAATTGTGAAAATAAAATAAACAGATGATTGATAGAAGGCATTTAGTATAAACAGAGATATAATAATAGGCACTTTATCAACCAATATGCTGAAAGCATTAAGTAGAAAATCATTGTATAGAATGACTGTAAAATGCAGGAACTATATCACTAGAAAATGGCAATGCTAGGAAGAACTTTAAAGCATAAAGAGAGCTAATTGCAATGGAAGAGATATCATAGAAATTATTAAACAATAATGGAGGTTGGCAGAATACATAGTTTGAAGGAAGGTTAATAGAATGGCGCCCAAAGTAGAAAAAGAGCTGACAGAAGATGGAGAGATGACATAGCGGAGTTTGCAGGTAAGACATCCGAGAATACAAAATTGCACATGCACACGTATAATATGGAGATAAATGTTAACGACGATCCGGTTTTTCATTCGTGGCCAAAAAATTACTGTTTTTAATTGTTTACTTATGACCACAAAATCATTAATATATGGAGATTTTGAAATCAAGTTTTGCTTTTAGCTCTTCTCATTATGTATAATTTATTAGACATATTTAGGTTGATACCAATTTTTGACATCAAAATCAGGCCTTGAAAATTTTTTGACTTCTACAAAAGTATATATAACCACAGGCAAAAAATATGGACTCACCACTCTTAGAAAATGTTCCTTCTATTATTTTTTTTATCCATAGAAAAACTAAGCATAAATCTGAGACAAAACCAAGCCTAACTTTCTGTTTTCATCAAATTAATCAAAACTGACATTTTTTTTTTCAACATGAAGTAGAGGGAAAAAATGATGGAATCACCAGCAAGAATAATTTCCTAGCAAGGGAATCTATTTAACCAGTATACTTGTTGTTCAGAATGATCTCTTCCTGTGTGACTTGGTAAATCACAATCAGATTTCTTTTCAGCAGTTGACTAAAATTTGCCTCGTAAACCTTTGTTTTTTCTTCATAATTAAGTGATTCCACAATTTGATCCTTAACCTAATGTTAAAAAAACCTTCATTATTAATTAAAATAAATTATTTCAATTAATTCAAGGTGTGTTCCATGAAACCAGAAAGTTTGGCTCTCAAATAAAATAGGTTTTATCTCAGATTTGTGCTTAGTCCATCTTTTATAGATTAAAAATAACAGAAGAAATGTTTTTTTTAAAGATTTCTCACCAAGTTTTCTATACTATTCTACTGCAAAAACAATTGCCAATGTGGTACTATTGAAGAGAACTCTTATTTCATATTAGTGTATTTAAAGAATTCTAAACCAGGTGCTATATAAATAAATTTTTTTTTTTTAAATACCGAATCAAAATGTAAATCTTTTTTGGTAAAACGCATCACAAATATTTTTCAAGTGCCAAGCTTCTTCATCGCAACCAAAAAATAATTAACTTTAATTAAAATTACACCTACAGACCCTAAAAATGAAAGATATGTGCAATAATAACAAAGGTTTTCTTTCAACAAGGTTAGATTGGAATGAAACTTACTTCTGATTGGTGATGGATATGTTGGGTTTAAGGTTGATACAAAAGTTGATTCTGGATGATTATCATGTGGTGCTACAAAAGAAAAAAAAACAAGGAATTTATTCTTTTAGATTTAATATGATCCACTAGAAAAATGAGTTTTATAGTTTTACTTCATTTGGCTGTGTTTGTTTCCTTAACAGAAAAAAACTTGGTAAAATATTTCACATATACAAAAGAGCGATAAAGAGTGTTTAAAAAGAAAGAAAATTCATTCAAAAACAAATCTATTGCTTTAGCAACAACATAAGGAAATTGTCAGCTTCAAAATAGTGGAGTCCACCCATTGTTTTTTTCCAGCTTTTAATTAATTAATGTGATAATTTGCTGAGAGATTTACCATATTATCTCTGATTGTCAACCTGAAAAAAAAAAGAAAAAAAAAAAAAAGGTGGGGAGCAGCATAAATCAAATCCAAAGGCTGTGAGAGTTGTAATTTATTTAATTAATGGAGCACCCAATGAGACTCAAACTCACTTGTGAAGGTTTGCAAGTCTAGCTTGCTAACCATTACATCACCCGAGGCACCCGTGAAGGAATGAGAGTTTCCTTGTATTTTGCCTAAAACTTCTCAAAAGTGATCATCATCAATTGGTTATGAAGGTTGTCCATAAGTGTGGAATTTTTGGGATTAATGTCGGAAAGCAAACTACACATCTATTCGTCATTCTAGTATGAGTAACTGTAATACTAATCAATTTGGTTTTTTTTTGTAGAAAAGACAAGGTCACCACTATCTCCAGAACAATAAAATTGTTGGCACAGAATTTGGTTTCTTTTTGCATCTGCTATATTTATCATCATCATCATCATCATCAGGTTGTGCTGATAGCATAGGGTTCCCTGACTCTCTCTCACCATCTGTCCCTATTGTCCCTCACTCCTAGCTGGTCCTCGAGCCTGGATCCAATGTCAGCACAGGGCTGACATATCTAAGTCCTTGCTAGTTGACACAGGTGTGTCGAAGTGTAGGCTCTCCGTAGAGGAATGTTGTTTATGAGTTCTTGCTGAAGTGCCCTGCATGTCTCGGATGGTTTGTGAGATGGGAGGTAAGTGAGTCCACTGCTGCTGTTTTGTGGGATGTTGCTTCCAGGATTGGTTCAAAACAGCATGTAGCATTCTTATAAAGTGCCCGGCTAGCTTTTTCTCCATGTATTTTCTTAGCATCTGGGTAATGCATCCATAGAGTAATACTGACACAGCTATGGCTTGGAAGAAATCCTGTTTTACCTACATAAATTTAGCAACATCATTAAAAGCAGCAGCATAGCAACATGAGCAATAGTTAAAGCAAAAACTGCCTTTCAACAGCAGAAGAATAAAGTATCATAGGAAATAGAATTGGTGTCCCAAGTTCAAACCTGGATGTAGCTGTTTGCATTTCATTTTATGCTAATGCTGTTAGGAAAGGGTATGAATACATTTGTTATCCGTCCACCCTGCTCTTAGTAAACAGTAGGGCAGATTGGTTGCCTAACAAATGCTAAAGAACCTAGTCTAGAAGGAAAACTCTAAATTCAAACGAGCTTAACTGTTTAAAAATTGACCTTAATTCACATCCTGTATATGGTGGAGGAGTTGGGTAAATACACCCATAATTCTACACTTTTATTTCATTTTATACTATAGAGAATTCATTCTCTACTCAATATAGAAAATAAATCAGTTTGATCATAAGTTTTTCAAACAGAAATTACAAAGTTATGATTAAAGCACTAGTTTTCACCAGATCTTTAAAGTTAAGCAGCAATGAACCAGTTCAGTGCTAAGACAGGTGGTCACTTAGAAGCAACTTGTGAGCCAGGCTAATCAAAGTTAAGTAAATAACAAGAGAAACCAATTTTGAAATGATAATGTATTCTTTGATTTTACTATCTGTAAAATTTCAAAAGACTGTTTTTTCTTTTATTGTTTTTATTTTTTTTTTTTGCTTTTTATATTATTCATAAATGCAAAGGGCAACCCTGGGAACAATATCTCTGAGTACTGACCAATCCTTTGGAAAGTAGAAATATTCAAGCTTATTTACAAATACAAGTCTAATATTTGATCTGAAAGTAAAAGAAAAAGCTGCCGGTATATTCATTGGATAACTTAGTTAAATTGCAATTAGCACAAGTACTCTGATTCTATTAGTAAAGCTTAAAATGAATGCAAATCACAGGTAAGTTGAATCAAAAGAGGATTTAAAAAAAAAAAAAAATTACATCAATACTCACGTGCTTCAAGGTGTCTTTTAATACTTCTATGCATTTCATTCTTCCACCGAGCAAGCATTTCATTATATTCTGTGTTTGTAGTTGAGCTGCCAGGAACCCCTTGAGATTTGGGACCTAAATTCAAAGAACTGAAGTTTGCTGCTGCTGTGGAATGGAGGAAGCTACCATTGAAATCTGGTGATGGCACAGTGGCTCCAGGTTGTTTTTCCCTAGAGAAAGAACACAACAAACAAAAAAAGGTAAGCAATTATGAAGTCATTTCAAGGGAAAAAAACAATAGCATGTATGAATAGCTATAACTCTTGTGTGTGTGTATATATACATATATATATATATATATATACACACACACACTGATTGTTTAAGCTTCAATGAGAATACAATTCAAGTTTTATAAAAGTGATATTGCATCAATGCCAATGATTTGATTAAATAGGAATAAAAATTTTAAACAAAATAAGAATTTCTGCTGATAGTTTTCACTTCTGAAAAACACAGTGATATAAAATATCAAACTTAATAATAATAGCTACAAGATTTGAACTGATAACCACACTAACAAAGCAGGCTGAAATATAACTTGGCCTTTGTGTCTGTCTTAAAGATCTTATTATAATAGAGATTATGTTTGTCTATAACCAAAACTATATCACAATTGAGTCACAATTCTCCAAGTTATTCATAAGAATTATACAATAATTGTTGTTTAATCTTGATTAGCATCCTATTTATTAATTATGGTCTCTTAAAGTCTAGCTGAGTTAGATTTGCCTCAAAACAGCCTACATTATTAATTCATTTAAAATCCTGTAATGTGTGTTGTATATCACTAAGAAATAAAGGTTTACATAGTATATGGTGTGGATAATTTGTATACTGGTTTTAACAAAACTGGGTTTAATAAATGATTACTTGGTGCAATTGATTTCTTATATTGTTTTATTCTTAAACATTAACAATAATCCTACAAGGTGCATACAATAAGTTTCCAGACTTTTTTTGTATGGGCATTTAAAATTGTCATAGACTCTTGAACATGCACTATGTTATTGCTATACATCTTATGAGATGACGGACCAATTTTTATGATTTCAGCTTCAAATGAACAGCTACAGAAGCAATTGGAATACACCCTACTAAAGCCTGATTATCACAGCTGGTGAATTTCAAAAATGCAATCTGACACTTTAGAAGAATGATATGCAATAAAATTCTGTTTTAAACTTGGAAAAAAGGCCACAGAAACATATGGAATGCTTCAAACTGCTTTTTGAGCATCAGTTTTTCAGTGGCATAAGAGATTCAAGGAAGGCAGGGAGTCTGTGAGGGATAATGAGAGGTGTGCATGGAGTAAGGAAGTCAATACACCACAGTTGATTGGCCAAATGGTTAGGGTTACTATGTTGAGATTTTAAGGGAGTTCAGGAAGAGATTCCGTCGGAAGAGGCCAGCACTCTTCAGATCGGCTTAGTGGCATTTCCACGAGGACAATGCCCCAGTCCACAACTCCATCTTTGTCACAGACTATTTCACCAAGATGGGCATCAAGAAAGTTCCTCAGCCTCCCTACAGTCCAGACTTTGCTCCCTGTGACTTTTGGTTATTCCTTAAGAATGAGACAATTGAGGAGATGAAAGAGGCTGTGACGAAGGTCATTGACATGCTCACACAAGAGGACTTCCATGGGGCCTTCCAGAAGTTGTTGGAACAGTACAATAAGTGCATGTACCTTGTCATTGTTGGTTGACTGAAAAGTTGTTTTCTATCAAACAATAATTGTGAATATATTCTATCTTTTTCTTCATATTTGATTAAAATATGCTTCAAGATTGCTTCATAACATAAAACTTTCCATTTTGAAACTAATTAATCCTTCAAAATGAACAGAAGTTAATCTAATAAACACATATATGTAATGAAGCAGTATGGTTAAGTAAGCTACCATTGTTCATCAGAATATTTTTTTTATTAAGTTCCAGATAACATACAAATGAACAGGAGCTCAGACCCCACAATCTTGAAGACACTAATAAAATTATTCTCTCATTTTTGTTATCTATTCAACTTTTCATAAGTTTTCATTTCACAGATCTCATTTTCTTAATAAAATGTCCAATATAGAATACTAAGTTTTGATACATTTCCTGAAAACAGTCTAATACTCTGTATTTTTTAAAAAAAGATTATAATTATATAAATTCTTCAATATATCAATTTTAAAAATCCATGTGACATAGAAGTAAATAAGATGAGGTTTCAAATAAAATTTCGTCTATAAAAATACTTCATCTCAGTTATCCATCATTTAATTAGTTCACATTTTGCAGATTTGAATTTGTTGATCAATTGTCCAATAGTTGATATTTTATCATATCATACTTGGCCTCAAAATACTCAACATTCAACAGAATACCTTCTAAAACATGAAAATTAAATACAATGATAAATGATAAAGAAAAATTCTGAAAATTATTCAAGCTCAAATATAAAATAGCAAACATCACATCAAATAAGAGAAAAATGAAAAAAAGCATTGTGATTCTCATTAAATAAAAAATTACCAGTTATACATGCAGTTGTGACTAAATATATAAAATTATAATTCCAGGCCAAGTTAGATTATTAGTAATAAATATCACGAAGAGGACTGGTGGGTTATTTTGTCTAATGGCATATCAACTCTTGAGAGTTATTTAATGCCAAATCTTTTTGTATATATGATTTCATGCATATCATAGAAATAATTTTCGTAGTTGGTCCTCAACCACTGTCTTCTACCACCTTTGAAATAAGAATAGGCAGGTGTTTGTTTGCTATAAGAGCAATTTGAAGAATAAAGTTGGGACTAAATTATATAGACGCTAGGGCTTCACATGACCAGCCAACTGATTGGATCAGACTTCTCTGAAGTGGAGCATTGCAAGTCATGAGACTACTTAGTACCCAGGTCATAGACTATTCAACCACCAAGATCCTAGCCAACAGGTGCCCCCCCCATTGGGAGAGGGGGGTGGGTCTTATAATCTCAGCAAAAGTGTAGTTGGCATATTCTACAGCCCCAGTCAATAGAGGGGGCTGTTAAGAGAAAGAAATTTGATTACAAACACAAAATCCTCTTATTGAAATTTCAATCAAATTCAACAATCAGTATAATTGCTGGTATTGTATGTATAAAAATAATCAGAGAGAAAATAGCTGATTTTTCTCTCGTTTCAAATCAATTTCCCTTCAAGATGAGTAAATGATAAAGAATCTCATGAAGACATAGAGATAGAGAGAGAAACACAGCAGGATGCTTTGTATATCCAGTTAATACCAATAACGAATCGGGTTTTTATTTCATAGGTTTCCACGGTTAATCATCAAATCAATATTTAATGTATTTGGGTTTAGTCAATTAGGCACCATTGTCTGTTGGGTAGAAAAACATTTATGTGTTTGAACAAGAGGAGGTGCTTGTCAAAACCTCTTGGAAACTTTCATCATTTGAAAACTGATTCTGTTATAATTCATATATTTACAATAATTAAATGATAAAGACATACAAAAGAGTAGAAGGAAATTTTATTTTGTATGCACTTTTAGTTAAGGCACAAGAAGTTGAAGATTTTTTTTTAACTAAAGAAAATCCCAAGTAATTCAGTAGTTCAATTAAAGAAATAGAATGAATTTAGTATAAGTGTCAAGTTCAGCTCGAGTGGAGAACACATTTCATGCTGCACTTCCCTCTTGCACTCAAAATGGTAGGATCAAGATCAGTCTCTGATGTGTGAGGACAAGAAATGCCAAAAGAGATGAGTTATTTTTTCCTAACCTAAACCTAGATGTGAGTGTCCCAACAATAAACTCATCCCTGTTTAGTTTGGTTGGCTGGTTTTACAGCATGTGACATTATGTGATGCCAAAGTCATTTTTTGGGGGTGGGGGAGAAGTAAGCTGTTATATGGTTTATATGGAGGTGCCAATAGTGTAATAGGTTGTTGTTGTTGGAAATGGCAACCTGAGTTAAGAACTTGGATGAAACTCTCTGCTTTTCACATAGCTTTCCCAAGAGTATTAGTGCTATGAATCCAACTATTCTCCCTCTAACTAAGGGTAAGTAGAGCAGACAGGGCTGGCAACTGGTATAAGAAAAGGTAAACTCCACTTAAAAAACTGACCTTGTGTCATAGTCCAAGTAAATGATGATAATTATTAGTAAACAATTTTTAATACAGTTTAAGTAATGTGATTTCAAGTATTTTCATCTACAACTAATATTTTCAAATAGATCTATTTGACTCGTAGGTGGGGCCTGAACAAGTACTATCACTTTTAGCCAGAGTGGACCTGAGAGTAATGACAATGAAGAGGTGACTTCACACTTTTCAGAGTTCCAGAGCTGGAGCCTCACAATTGGATGCAGTTTAGTAATGAATTCAGAACCTGGTTAGATACCTTTTTTGACAAAGTAGTTCAGCCTCTAATTAAGTTATTACGATGTATATCTAGAAAATATTAAGGATTCCCTTGTTATAATGGTTAACAATCTAGCTAAGCAGACATTTGTTAGTGAGTTTGATTTTCACTGGATGTCCCACACTTCTGGCCTTCTGCTTCAACTAAGCTAAGCTTAGTAAATAAGTATCTTAAAGATATTTGACAAACAAGCAGTGATCACACAGGCACTTTTAGGCACCATGACTTTGAGTAACAGTTAGCAAGCTAGTCTCAAAGAGCATTGCTATCATGATTTTGATCCTGACTGGGTGCCAAAACAACTTATAGCCTTATGCCAGATCAATCAAAGCTTAGTAAATACCCATACAATCATGAGAGTATAAAGACAACCAACTCATGTGGAATGTCCTCTATAATTGAGAAATTTACATACTAAATATGTTCAATGTAAAATTTTTTCTGTCAACTTACTGTATTCTATTATTTCGTAATAGGTTTGTAGGGAGACAATAAATAATTATCTTCCATTGGGGATCTTTTAAGGTGCCATATGATAGTCCTAGAAACTCATTCTTGACTTCTATTTGCCTTCATTTTTTGAACATAGTCTCTGACCCTACCAGGAAGCAGTGAAACCACATGTTTATATTATCCCCTATGCATCAAGTAAGCCTTGTTTTCTTTTTGTACCCCTTTCACATACTGCTTTGTCACAGAACAATGTGCGTATAGTTTTATCTGTTGAAACATTTGTGTATCTTTCTTTTAATACAACTGGTATGTATATTGTATTCATTGAATGTTCTTGTCTGTGTAAATGAGTTTGTCATGTCATTCCTTCTGTTGCGTTCATATATCACAGATATACTAATATTAGTGTTTGGTGAGCAGGGACATAGCTGAAGAAGTAAAAAAAGTTTGAGAAGGGGTTTCTTGGGACTGTCACATGACACATTACAGGACCCCTAATAGACATGCTTATTTATTGTATTCCCACACCTTAAAATGGAGGGCCATTATCATCAAATGTCAATGGGCTACCATAAATATTTTCCTTCAACTAGTATTTCTTTTAATAAAGCCAAAAAGGAAATCAATGGATTGTTTACTGGAAAGAAAGTATATATACAAAATAAGTTGCTTCAAGTTCAGCTCAAATAAGTTTATTTGTATAATCCTAGTAAAGGCCAAAAGTTTAAACTAATTTTCTTTTGTCGCTTTCTGGGATATTTTTTCTCTTTCTTTCTAGAAGATGCCATTAACTTTAAACTTCAAAGAACCAATCCGCCTTTGGGAGAATTTACAGTATTTGATCTGTTGTACTACTTTTTTTTCATTGCTAAATGTGGCAGACATTGGAATTGACAGAGCAGCAGCAGCAATAACAGTCATGTGTAATATAGAAATTTTATGAAGAACACATAAGAACTGAAGTAGGAAAAAGTGTACTTGGTAATAAGAGTTGAACTTTCTCATAGAAGAATTTTGATGAAGCATCAGTGTGATTGGATTTACAATTTTATCTAAAGATTGAACAACAAATAATATTAATACTAATTAGTGATTTTAAACTGAAATGTGTTTTATTATTAAGTGGACAGTTGAAGTCAATCGGGCAAATCAGACATGCAATTAAGCAAGTAGATTATTGATTGAATTGTTTCCATGCCAGCTTTTTTTTTTTATTTATTTAGCGAAAAATTCCCATCCCAAATAAGCTTAGTTAACACTTCCACCCTCTCCATCTGATTTCTCTACAAAAAAATGAGAGAGAAAAAAAAAAAATTTTGGTGACACGTCCCTTTACCGCTATATCTGATTGTCAGTAATGCTTGCTGGTCCAGAAGTGGATGATCATTTTATGTTAAATCTTTATAACAAAGTGACTTCAAAATTTCTTCTTTGCGTATATTTTTTCAGGCTGTTTACATGTATTCGCAAAAAAAACATTTGATCTATTTGATCAATAGATGGGACGCTAACAAGTAATATCACAATGAGTCAGTGAACCTGGGAATAATAGTAATGAAGAACTACCCCCCCCAGATATAATTTAGATTCATGCCTGGGACACCCTATTTTTTGGAGGGGTCTTACTCCTCTACAATCAGCATATTCTAGGCCCTACCAACAGGGCTACCAAATATTTAAAGTTGTGTGGAAGCAGTTTTGAAATTATCAAAGAGAAACGTAACACAATAGGATTTTATATAAGTTTTGATTTAAATTTACATTATATACACTCACCAGAATTATATCTTAAAGATTATTTTGTTATTTCAAAGAAGATTTAATATAGATATCATTTTACTTTAAAGCCAGTAAAAAGTAATCTATCAATTAGTTAGAGTTATTTATTATATGTAAAATAAACAAACAGAATTAAGAAAAACTATTGCAGTGTATTTGAAATTTTTACATTAATGTACTAAAATCAGAATTGTAAAAATTTTTAGTTTGGTTTCTTTGTTTAATGGCATATCAACCTTCATGGGTTATTTAATACTAACCAAAGCCATCCCTGTAGAACAGCAGTAGTACTATTTAACCCGTAACTTGAGGGGAAAACGGGGGTTCAACACCTTCTCCAAGGGTATTAGTCCAAAAGTGAACATAATAGTGCGACTGGAGTTCAAACTGACTTCTAGACCACAGTTCAGCATCTTAGCCATTACACAAAGGAGATTTCTCCCAAAATTCTTGATAGTTGATTAAAAATGTGAATTAAATTAACCCTTAGAACCTGGAACCTACCACAAGTGTAAGCCTTGAAAAATAACTGAAAATGTTGTAATCTGTTATCTAACTGCTTTACAGGCTGTAAATAACAAGTTACAACATCCTATGAATAATTCAAAATATATCAAAAATACTTAAATATAAAATGTTGCCATTTTATTGGCAGTAGCAATGTAGATGTAAAGAATCCACAGCTGAAATACTGGCCACCTAGATTTATGTGCTCTTAGGTAGTGGCACAAATACTGGCCACTTAGGTTGAAAGGGTTAATACACCTATAGATATGTGACTGAAAGAGAAAAGCAATAAATAATCTTAATAGTGAAACTAAATATAAAGCTTCATCTGATTTTTTTATTTTTATTTTTTATTTTTTTTAAAACAGAGTTTCAAGTAATTTGAATTGTTTGTGCTTTTGGACATGCAGAATTTGCATAATAATCTTTCCTTTCTTGGTGTATGTGTGCATACATTTAATATTAATTATTTTCCAGCTTTTTTTCATAATACTAAAAAGATAAACAATTTACCAAGAATAAGTCCCTATTTTTAACACAACAGATATATAAAGGATTAGATCAGGAACAGAAGGGAGGTAACTTGATTTTTTCAAGCATTTGTGCATTAATTTCATCTTGAATTTTTTTTTATGTATGTCTGAAACTCTGATAGTACCAAATTTTCTGAAGTTTTCCTTTTTTCTTTTTCAAAATATCAATAGTTCATTTTTTTTTTTTTTTTGAAACTAATTATATAGTGTTGCAAGCCCATATTAGAGAAAAAAAATTGTTGCACATTCTTCTGATATATTATAAATAGCAAAATAGAAACAGAAAAATGTATACTGATAAAAAATACAATCTATGAAAAGAAAATGCAGAAGGAATACTCAAAATTTCCCAATTTCTTATAAGGAAAACAAACTAGGAGAATATGTCTTAAGAAAATGTAATCTTAATCAATTGATAAGTAGATCAAAGCTGATTGATTTTAACAGCATGTCAACCCATCTCAAGTTATTTTATGCCTAGAAGTTAGGAAATGGTATGTTTATACTTACATTTATGTAGTTAAGAGTTCTCTTGCACAGTTATATGATAACAAGTATTCCTGTCTAATACAAATAATCTGCAGAGTTTCAAGTATTTCTAATACTAATGATTTATACACTATTATATGGAAACTAATAATAATCGTTAGTAAACAATTATGGTTTCAAGTAACTATTCTTAATACAAATAATTTACAGTTATATGCTATCAAGTATACATATCTGTAAAGAGGAGGAAAATCTCATATTTTGTTTTGGCGCGCTATTTAATTCAACACTGAATTTCACCCAATCAGGATGACTTATCCCATTCAGCCCGGACCTTCTTTTCCGGCTAGCCAAACACACTCTCTTCGGCTTGAGACGGCGACCAGAACGGACGTGTCTCTGGTCGCCCCTGCTTAGCGATGCCTTATAGCTAAACAAGCCACCCAGTGCGGACATATCACTGTGGCTTTAACCCTAGCAGCAGCAACATGGACACTCAGCGAGGGAACCTTCTAATTTATGGATTCTTTGCGTCTAATATATTTTAGACCAAGGAATCCCAGTTGAATATGAATTAGATACGTTCAGCATGCCTTCCACAAGCACCACAAAAATTTACTATGTCGATCCGAGCGCCACTCCGCTCTCGACACAAAACTACACTGTGACTTTGAATACTTCCCTCACACGTCCAACGACACGCTGCCATTTCCAGCATCCCGCTAAGCCATTTCGTCTCAAACATCCAGCAAGCCTAAACACCACGAGTCTTGCAGCACCAAGAACAAACCTCCTCAAAGCTGCAAATAAAAACTTTCGCTGTTGTGTGTTGTTAAAGAAAAGTCTCGTAATTCATTTGTGTGCCTTAAAAAATATAGTGTTAGGGAAAATAACTAATTCCCTCAAAACCGCTATATATCTAATACAGATAATTTTTAAACAGATTTATTTGATTCACAGATAGGACTCGAACTCTGGGTCAGATTGGGCCTGGAAGAATTGGCAATGAAGGAATACTTCACATTTCTCAGATCTCCAGGACTGAAGCCTCACCACCAAATGTAGTTTAGTGTCATACCTAGAACAACCATTTTTTTGTGGAGAGGGGGATAAATTCAGCATATTATAGGGCACTGATCAATTTAAAAGAAAATGATGTCTAACAGTGTTTAGAGATTGAACATTTCAAAGTTCTATCCTAAATGATAAAATAAAGTAACTTTCTTTAAGATTTATTACATGGAGAATGAAATTACTTTTCTCTCAGTAATCAAACATTCTTAATATATGTAAATGTTAGTAAAGATAATGTTACTACTAAATCATGTACTTTTGAAAAAAATAGTCCTTGATGTTTCACAGTAGTTACTAATGTGACTTTAGCATGAAAAGTTGCCTGTCAAGACATCATTGTTGAATTTATTAGAGTTTGCACTTTAGACATTTAAAAGCAATTTCTTCTGAAATAGCATAAACAATAATAACCTACCTATCAACTAATTTGAAGAACTGTTTTTTAATGGATACTGTCTTTTGTATATCTAATATGAAGACAGAACAAGACAGACTGATTTTCAGGAAAAAAAAAAAGTTAATATGCATTTGTAATTTTTATTCCAAATGCATATCAACTTGAAAAAAATTGAAGTTCTGATGAAAAATGAAAAATAAATACCCCCCGCCCAATTTTTGAAATCAAAAATAGAAGCAAATAATAAATACTTAATTTACAAGTAAAATCTTGTTATGATTCATAAACTCTTCATCAGAACCAAAAAATAAAATGGCCTGTAACCTGTTCATCAAGGTCATTGTCTGATTGGCAGATGTAGTGATGAACAATCATACGACAAGAAATCAAACTTTTTTGGCCAACTGGAAGATGCTGTAGACTGAAGATATGGTTTTGTTAACTCAAAATTTATATTGAGCTTTGCCACTCTGTCGATTACAAACTTCATTAGGGGTGGGAGGCAGCCACTTCTTTAGACCGAGTTTAATGACTAAATACAGAAAAAATTAGTTTTATAATGTATGTGAATATATGAAGTTTTTATATTAACACTGCCTTCCAATTGTGGACTATAGAGATGATTTCTTAAGTGAACAGCTCTGTAAGCAGTTCATTATGAGAATCATTAATTTAGAATCTCTTATAGATCATTACTATTATAATGGGTTTGATCCTTATTGGATGATCCATATGATTAGCCTTGTGCCATACTAAGATAAACTTGGGATGGATAAATATCAAGTATTTCCTTTCCTGTTATCTTTCTGGGCAACAGTTTACTCGATGGTGTCTGTCTCCACTCCAACATGCAACACACTGTAGTGGGTTACATGTTATTTGCAATGAATGAAATAACCTGACTTATGCTTAGCTACTTATTTAATAATAGTGGCCACAAAGTCTTGGTGATATGTATATTCTTAAAAGATTTTAATAAATATCAGTATAATAGAGTTCTAACTTACCATAACTTAAAACCAGAAGAATTGTTGGCAAAGGTAGGATCTGTTGTAGCCATTGATGTAGGGATGTACAACATATGATTAGTGGGTGCTTGTAAACTTCCTTTCATCTCTTTAAGGAACAACTCGTGATGATATAAGTCACGGAAGTGAAGTGCTTCTTTTGCTTGCTGGTCTTTGTAAGATAAAGTTTTCTCATAGTCAAGTCTCAACTGAAAAATCTCCTCCTGAAACAATTGAATAGACTTTAAAACAACCTGGAAATCAGGACAATGACAATTATAACCCTAGTCAAATTAGATCTATTTATTTTAATGGTATGTCAAACCAACTGGGGTTATTTTATGCCTAAAGTTAAGGGAATTGTGTTATATTTACTTTTGTTATGTAGTTTATTAAGAGTTTTTTGCATAGTTATATCGTATCAAGTATTCCTATCTAATATTAATGATTTTTAAACAGATATATTTGACCTATATATGGGATCCCAAGTTACTATCATTCTGAATCAGAGTGGACCTGAGAGTAATGACAATGAAGAGGTACTCCATGCTCCCAAGATCTCCTGAACAGGAGCTTCACCATCAAATGTAGTTTAGTGTCATTCCAGGACACCCATTTTTGTAGAGGATACAGTCAATGTATTCTGTACCCTGCTTACTGGGCAAAATCAATTTCCTTATTATGAACCAGAGAATGAAGACTTATTTATTTGCCTGATATTTTTAATGACTTAATACCTGAAGCTTTTATTTTGCTGATTTATTTAATTATGCTATTATGCCAATGTTTGTGGGTCTATCTTTCCAAGCTTCAGAGCTAAATACAAAGTTCCAATGACCTGATTTTTTGCATGATTATAGATATCTTCAACATCAAACATATTCAAGATTTACCTCCGAGGTCATTAGAGGTTTTCAGGTGACAAAAATATACTGTTTGGAGGTAAAAAGAGATTTTAATGAGGTAAGAACAAATATATTTTTTGACCGCATAAATGGTGGAATAAACAAAAAGTCAGATTCATGTTTTATACATGGCCAGCTATATGTTGGTTATTCTGAAGTTAGTAGTAAAAAAAAAAAAAAAATTTGAAATAAAAGGATTCTTCATATTTGCAAAAGATAGAAATATTGTGTACAAAGAGGTTCTCAAAAACTAGTCTGAATGTTTTAAATTATTTTTTAGTTGTGTATTTAGGTTTTGTTCCTATTTCTGTATGAATAAAACCTTGTTAAAATATATACATCAGAATTTCATCAAAACACTTATCTCTTTCCATCCCTGTAAGCATCCCCCTACAAGTTTAAAATGTTAAAACAGATTGTAGCAGCCATCTTGCTAACCCGCGCCAAAAAAGGATAAGGGTCGCACTGTGCGTCGTCTGTCAGAGAGAGAGAGAGAGAGAGAGAGAGAGAGAGACTCAGAATTGAACCAGAAACAAATGACTTATGGGAGAGGAAGAGAGTGTTCATTCTTTTTCACCCCCACTTTTGATTGGTTCTAGCATTATGTTGCTAAGTGCCCAGATGGGTAGATTTTGGCTTCAATAAATGGAAAAAAAACTTCAGCAGATCTGGGAGGAGGCAGTTTGTCCAGTAGCAAGACAGAAAGACAAAGTGAAGCAAAGAAAGAAAGGAAAGGAAAGGAAAGAAGAAAAGAGAGGAGAAAGATTACTCTACCAGTAAGTGTCAGACTTGATTGTTGACCCCCACCCCCAACAAAGAATTTTTTTTTTTACTTCACACATTGCTAAATAAAATAAGAATTTCAAATCCTCAGTCTTCTTTTTCCCTTTTAGAATTGTATTCCACAGGCAAATAAAATGTCCCCTTTTATTCATCTGAAAATAGGATTTGTTTAGGAGATGTCTACTGTGAAGAATAAAGAATAAAAACAATTTATACATTGGTTTTACTTCTGCATGAATCATTGCATCTTTTTGGAATGGATTACAGAGGTTAATCAGATTTAAAGCAAGTTAACACTCATACAGATTTTCTTCCAAAGCAGATTTGATATAAGATCTAAAAATCAGAAGAATGATCATTGATTCAGATAGGAATGAAGATTTTCTTTTAACTCTTACCTGTAATTTATTCTTTTCTGCAGTTAATCGATTTTCCTTCTCAGCCATTTTCATTTCATATTCCTGATGTTGTTGCTCCAGGTAACTGTTTACTTCTTCTAATTTCTTGCCCAATTCTTTTCTCAGATAAGAGTCAAGTTCTGACTGTTTTGTTAAAGTACTTGCCTGCCATTTAAAAGCAGAAAATATTCTCTAAAATTTTTAGCTACATATTCAAAACATTAATGATGAACAAAAATGTTGATTAAAACGCATCAGATTCTCAAATGATTAGAAACCCAACCAGCAAATCATCTTGCTAATCATATTTATAAAAAAAAAATCAGAAAAATACAAACATTATTCTTTTGTTGTTTCATTCAAGTCTATAAACAAAGAATTGTATTTCTGATGGACAGAGAATATAAGAAATTCAAAAGAGAAAATAATTATAAAGGTTAATTAAACATACATACATACATACAATATATAAGATAGAGAGAGAGAGAGAAATACTAAGTGTAATGGTTCTCATCATATGAAATGTGATTGGTGACTTAAGTTCAAATCCTGGACAAGGCTGTTTGCATTTGACTTTGTGCTAATGCCCTTGGAAAAAGCCTGAATCCATCTGCCCCCACATTTGCCCCATATGGGTAAATAGTAGGGTAAACTGAATTTTTTAGCCTTTGTTAGGCAACTAGTCTCAGAGAAGGAAATCTGATTTCAAACCAGCTTTACTTGATTTTAAAATTGACCTTGTGTTCACATCCTGTCCATGGCAGAGGTGTTAGGTAAAGAGAGAGAGAGAGAGAGAGAGAGAGAGAGAGTTAATATATACAATTTGATGCAAGAAGTATTCAGTGCAATATTCTATTGAATTCTATTATTATTACACAAAGCAGAATCTATTATTTTTTTTATTGGTATTTTTTCCATATTAACCTAAATTGTGCAGATTGAAAATAAGTTTTCCTTTAAACTTGAATTTTCATCCCTTTTTATTGCAAGTATTCAACTCTGTTTATTCAGAGCCATACAATGTTTGATAACACTCACATGTACATAAAAAGAAGAATAAAAAGACAAATAATAATAAAAGCATAAGTATTTCATTCTGATCAAAATTAATATACTAAACAGAAAATAAGATAAACAAAAAATTGTCACTATCCCTAATACTACAGTCTTGCCTAGAACAATAACAGAATTGCTTTGAACCAAGAGTGTACCAGCCAAGCTATAACAGCACGGTACCTCTATTTATACTATTTGGAGGTTTACCATTTTCATTTACTGGTGATCAGTGTTCAAATACTAGTCTCACTTTATTCATATATGACACAATGACAGTGTGAATAATAATTTTCCTAAAAATTTCAATAAAAGATGAAAGAATTAGAAGACAAAAATTGATAACTGACAATGCCTTATCTAATAAAAAAATTCATGATATTACCAATACTATTATTGTATGCAAACAAAATATTAAAGATGGATATAACTGGATAAGAGCTATCATCAAAGTAAAACAGGGTTCCTGGGAGAAAAGATATGCAAGTTAAAATCTTGTTGAATATATATTCTTTACTTCTGATGAATTGTGTTTGCCGTAAAATAGCAGTTTGAATAATTATAATAAAAGATATCAAGAATCATGAAACTTTTATTCTTAAAGAAAAAGCCAATTATATTTCAGATTGGTTTGGTTTATTTTTTTTTTTAATGGCATATCAACTCCCTATAGATTATTTAATGCCAAAATAGTATGCATTTTTAAATGTGTAATTACAATCATAACTATATTTTCATTATTCCATTGTATTTTTAAAAATTTGATTGTTTTTTCATTTGTCTAATCATGCTTGCACAGTTATGATATCAATGATTCCTATCTAATACAAATAATTTGCACTTTTTTATGGTTTCAAGGGTTCCGATCTAATACTAATTTATAGATAATTAAATGGTTTCAAGTAACAATTTTGATCCAATAATCACTTGTTTACATACTTATAGGGTTTCAAATAACTAATAATCCTCAGTAAACAATTATAGCTTCAATTAACAATTCTTAATATAAATAATTTACACCCAGTTATATGATTTCAAGTAATATGAATAATTTGCAAACAGATCTATTCAACCCAAAGATGGGACCCTAATAAGTACTACCACTCCAGGTCAGAGTGGACCTGGGAGTAATGGCAATAAAAGAGAACTCCTCAGATCTCCACAATAGGAACCTCACAATCAGATGCAGGTTGGTATCATATCCAGGACATCTCTTTTGGAGGGAGGGGTTCTTACTCCTCAGTAGGGAATATAATTGGCGTATTCTAAGACCTTCCGACAGAGTGGTTAAAACTTCAAGTTTTCTTCCGAGAAAGTCAAAAGTAGTATTTTTAATGCTTTCTTCCTAAATAATCAGTCAATGGAAGCAATAATTAGAACTTTCCTTAAACTCCTAATTGTTCTATTCTTCAATCAAATCCAAAAAGCTTGAAGCTTGAAAAAAAAAAAAAAAAAAGTTACTTTTAGTAAAATTGTAATATCACCTATCAAGTAAATCTTTCTTTTTAATGACGACTAAAAAAGTAAAGATGTTTTGAATTCAGTGTTTTCCTTCTCTTAGATTGGTTGCTTAACCAAGGCTAAAAAAACTAAGTCTGCCCTATTTTTTACCCATAGATGGATCAATGCTATGGCGGACGTGATGAGCCAGAACCTGAATCTAATAACGGAGATAAATGTGACTTACCTTATCGCCGCCATAGAAGAGCCCGTCTTTGTCTAGTGTGTAGAACTTTGATGTGAGAAGAAACAGGTATGTGCTGGAACTAGAATATTTATACATATTGACCACATGTGATTGGTATGCTTTGCCGACTATAAAAGAAGGGCGTAACGAAGGTCGACAGAGGGTGCTTTAGCGCTCGAGGGATAGAGATTACGATTGAAGTCGGTGTTGTTGGAGAAGAGTGTACCAGACATTACTACTGAAGACGGTGTTGCCGGAGAAGAGTCCAGCACATAAATAAGTTCCGTCTACAGGCTATCTTTCTCTCTTTCTCTTTGGTTTTGCTTTGTTTTTTTTTCACCTTCAAGCTATTTTGGCATACATACAATGGACAGCTAGGCCTTTAATGTCCGACTAATCCCGGAATTCAGCGGTGCAATAACTGATATGCTCATTGTTGCATAGATAAAAAATGTGGAGTTGGTTTGTGAACTCTGCACTATGGACAAAATCAAAGGCATTCTGCCATTACAACTATGAGATGGTGCTCTTGCTGTGTACAGACAACTTAGTAAAGAGCAGAGGGCAGATGCAGAACAAATTAAATGGGCCCTTATAACTGTGCACGCAACAGGCAGGTTCAACACATTCGACCAGTTTGTAGCATTAAGTCTTCGTCGTGAGGAAACTGTAGACAAATTTTTGGCTGATATGCATTGCTTGGCTCAGTTGTTTAGAAAACCATTGCCTGATTGATGGATGTCATGTGCATTCATGTCAGGGTTGCCACAACATGTTAGGCAGCTTCTCAGAGCCTCTTTCAGGATGGACGCAATGAATATAGAGCAGCTTCTAACTAGAGCGTGGGCTGTCATGACGGATGATGAAGAGTGCCAGGTGTCAGCAGCCGCATCCGTAGGATGACCGTGTTTAGATGCAGAAGTTCTCTTTGCTAAACCACGCAATAGCGCAATTATCTGCTACAAGTGGGCCTAACCTTATGGTGAGAAACTGTACAAGAGTACATCCAGAGGGGTCAGACAGAGTGCAGAAGTTTGGCCACAAAAAATGATGTTTTTGATGTGATGGAATTGGGCACATTTCATTAGAGTTCCAGGAAAACACTGAAAGGTGAGAAGGCATCAGCGCCAGTCTTCTTCCTGAGCAAGTGAAAAACCGGAAATTGTCCGCTATAAATCTGTTTGTCAACAAACGAGAGTGCATGGCTCTGGTGGATTCTGGATGCTCACAGACACTGGTGAGCAATCCTGTGTGTCTATGGTGGAGGCAGAAGGAGGTAGGAGTATTAACCGCTGATGGGAGGACTCTGAAGTGCTGTGGGTACAGCAAGATCAAGTTGGGCCTTGAGCAGGTTTGGCCCATGATTGTTGAGGTCCTGGTTGTGGACAGACGGTTGCTGGGATTTGATCTCTTTCTAGGGATTGATGTGATCAAGGAGCACAGAGGCATGTACCTGACTGAATCAGGTGAAGTGCACTTCAGAAACTTAAACAGGTGTGCCGCCATTTTGATTGATGAGCCTGATTTTAGTGTAACATTCGATCAGAGTATGAAAGCATGGACTGCGTCGTGGAAATGGGTGACTAGATAAAGTTCCGGAAATTCCCTGCATAGTAACCTGTCAGCATATATTTTCTGTGTGGGGAAACTGGACGGCCACTTCACTGTGTGCAGCCAGCTTAGGGTGTTTATTAAGTGCCAAGCAAGTGCGCTAACTAAGGAATAGTATGTTGAAGTTAGCCTCTGTTGCATGCTGGCGGAAACAATGGCTAGAGTATGCAAACCAGATCCTGTTAGAGGAGACTGGTGAGTAAATGGCAATGAAATGATGGTCTGGGAATAAATGGAAACATCGTAGAAGATGCTTGTAGGTTACATCTGACTAATGATGCCAGGCACATCAATCTGGCTGAACTTGATGCATTGATTAAAGGCATTAATCTGGCATTTCAATGGCAGGCATGAGTGTTGCATGTAATCACCAATTCAGCATGCGTGCATAGGTGGATGTCCAACACCATAACAGGGAAGGCGTGTGTAAACACAAAGACAGCTGACGAGGTGCTGGTGAGGCGGCGTTTGGGAACACTATAAGCTTTGGTAGAGGAATACGTGCTAACAATGGACATGACACTGGTAGAAAAAAGGAGACCTGAGCATGAAGAAAAACTGGAGTAGGTGGGCAAATGGATGTGGCCATTTTCTGACACTTATCATGGCGGCCACTGCAAGACTCCAGCAGCATCATTTGTCAGCTGGAGACAGTTTTTTATGAACGAGGCCCACCTACCGAAATACAAACTGACAATGACACTGCATTCACTTTCAGGCAATTTAAGGAATTTGTGAGCAGTTGGGGTGTGCATTTGAGGTTCTGGTGTGCTCACGTGCTTGCTGGGAATGGCATCGTGGAACACAGTCACAGAAGCATTAAAACCATTGCAGCCAGGAAGAATAGTCCTGCATTGGAGGTGGTCTACTGGTATAACATGACACCCAAGGACAACCTCTCATCTTCCATGTTGCCAGCTGACGTGATACATAGGTACCACATTCAAATGAGAGACTGATGCTACGCCCCTGCCTGAACCACAAATAACTGGAGGGAGATATGAAAAGGGGAATGTTGCTAGGTTAAGACCCCTCATGGTAGGTGCTCAACTAAGTTTGGAACCAGACGTGTAACCAAATTGATCAAATCAGCAGTCGGTACAGGTCAATGGAATACCTTGTCATATTAAAGATCTGTGCTCTTTTTGAGGATCACCTCCCTCAGATGGCGAAGGTGACACAGAAGATAGCAGCCAATCTACTTGGGGCTGGGTTCACCATATGATCCCTCTGATATCAGTGGCTTGCTGACAAATCCCGACATGCCCAGTGAAAGATCCTTTGAGGAAGAGGAAATCTAAACAATCCCTATTCATAGGAGCACTCAAAACAAAAGACCATGCCTGCCCTGTCATTTGTGTGATCAGGAGATCAGAGGGAAGAGTGGCGAAGGTGATGAGCCAGAACCTGAATCTAGTAATGGAGATAGTCGTGACTTACCTTATGGCCACCATAAAAGAGCCTGTCTTTATCTAGAACTTTGATGTGAGAAGAAACAAGTATGTGCGGGAACTAGAATATTTATACATATTGACCACTTGTGATCGGCATACTTTGCCAACTATAAAAGCAAGGCATAATGAAGGTCGACAGCTGGCACTTTAGCACTCAAGGGTTAAAAATTACTATTGAAGACAGTGTTGTTGGAGAAGAATATAAGAGAAATTATTAGTGAAGACGGTGTTGCCAGAGAAGAGTCCAGCACATAATGAAGTTCCATCTACAGGCTATTTTCTTTCTCTCTCTTTGGTTTTGTTTTGTTGTTTTTCATTTCATATTCAAATGCCTTGCCCAAAGGCATTAGCACAAAATAAAATGCAAACAGCCTTGTCCAGGGTTTGAACTTGGGTTACCCATTCCATTGATGATGCCTCCAAAATGATTATGTCTTATACATACCAGTTGGCATTTCTCTTCATCATTAGAAAATGACTTGGGTGGCAAAGATGATGAAAGCTTGGATTCAGCCTTTAAGTAAAAAATTTACAATTATTTAGAAAATGAAACCCAAATTAACGCGATTAAATGCAAATATAGCAATAACTATTAAAAGATTGGTGATAGATAGTTTTTAGTAAAAAGCAATACTTGTACACTTTCAACAGTTATATGGATTTTAAAGTGAAGAGTCATGAAATAAACCATTGATACTCTGAGTCAATAACCAAATTGTTTACTGGAATAATACAATACTAGGGGTCTGCAACCTTTTCAGCCTGGGGTGTGGGGGATGACTTTAAAAGGGACCAAAAAAATCCCTGCTAAATCCACAAGATAATTATCATAATTTATTAATGAGACATCTGATGTTCTTTGGAATCACAAAAAGATGTCATATCAGGGTTAAACAGAAGGAGCACATCAGACATGTGATGATTTCATAATTTCCAATGCAGCATATGCTTGGCATGCTTCAGTTTGGAGAATACTGTTCATAGTGATATGTAGTACCAAACATGCTCACAACTTGTTTGAGGAATCATCCAGATGGAAGTATGTGGTTCTTATAAAAATTAAAGATGTGCCAAGCAAGAAACTTGGATTTCAAATATTCTGAACATTGAAGATTAATGAGTTTCATTTGCAATTATAGTGGTACTTCTTTAGAGCCAGCTGTAAAGGGCGAAAAGAAAATTTTGAAAGTTAAATGAAGGGCTGCACAGATGGACCTCAAAGGTTGTGGGTGGGGACCCTTGCTCTAATCAGTCGGGATTTAGCATCTCCAATAACTTGTTGATAGTGCTAAAAAAACATTGTGAAAATTCTTAATACTTGACAACATTAATTAGTAGTTGCATGAAAAATTGAAAAAGCTTATAAAATGATCATTTGGTGCAAACAGCTGTATCAATCTTTATGAAAATAAATTATTTCAGATAAAAGCAATAAGTCTTACAAAGATAAGAGACAATTTCTTTATGTTTTGAGGTCAGGGAGACTGGGGTTCAATCCCAGGTTGAGTCATACCAAAGACTCAAAAAATGGTACTTGATGCCTTCTTGCTTAACACTCAGCATTATAATGTATGGACCAAGGGTAAGTGGAGTGGCACCCTCCCCTACATCTTGGTGTAGAAGCTATTGAAAAAGGAGCCTCAACTATGGTTGGCCAACTTACTTATCAATAATTTGCTCACATTTTAGAATTATTAAATGCAAATTATTATCATGATAATAATCATAATGATTACATGTTTAAAAAAATACTATCAGTAACCAACATACAAAATTTATTGAGTTATTAAAAGAAATAAAAAAATTCTGGTGAGAAATATAAAGATTTGCATAAAATAAGTTTATACATAAATATTTAAGATGGAAAACCTCAATAAAATGAATAGATAAGAACTGTATTTTTCTTGGTAGGAATCTATATGTTTATAATAAAAGATAAATAACAGAAACAAGCTATGAAAAAAACAGTAGAAAATTTATTACAATGTTAAAAAGAAAAAATATATAAAAGTTAAAGATTGTGTATGTATGTAAGTATATATATATATATATATATATATATATATATATATATATATATATATATTATATATGATTTGAAGATTATCTAAAGATCCAATATAGTTAATAGATAAAAAAAAAAAATCCTCTCAGATTTCACTTACAGAAACATTTCTATTTTTCTTTTACCTAAAACAGAAAAGTGAGACCCATACTTTCAGCCAATGTTCATTATAGCTGGAAATCTCTACCCCATCTCCTATTAACTACTAGCTCATCATACAACTCCTTCTCCTTACCATCTCCTACTGACTACTAAGGGGAGGAGGAGGAGGATGTGAGTTTTTCATGGGCCTTGGGTGTGGTCATTTACCAAATTACCAGATGTACTATGTGTCATCTTTTTAGATACAATGCTGTAGAGAAGCAGGTATCTAGTACCATCATCGTGGGTTTTAGAAACTGCTCATTTATTATTACATAAAACTGTCTGTCTCTGGTTCACCATTGTGTTGTAGGTTTTAGAAGCTGTCACCAATTAAACAATATGCCATGTGTTTTTGGTTTTATTTTTGTCTTATACTGACAACCAATGGAAATGAGCCAAAGGCATATGTTGTTGACTGGAGTTTGATTTTCAACCTTGACATGAAATCACTTCTGAAGTATTGCTACAAGGAGCATGAATTTTGCTTAAACAACTGAACTATCAGAAAATTCTTTTGTATGGTTGTGAATATATAAAGACCTGACTGATGTCATTCATTATCATTGTTCGAAGATGTGACATTAAGTGGTAATACAGAGAATAAACTTGTGAAAAGAGTTTAGTTCCAGTTAACTCACAAATGATTGCTATCAAGTCCAAAGCCAATAAAGATTATATAATCCAGTTTGCATCAAATCCAGAAATGGCAATGTTTCAAATAGGTAAATCCAAAATTGGCAAGATGCTCCTTATTTGCAGGAAATGTCACATTAAATAGCTCACATGAGTCAGTCTTTCTTATTGCAATTAAGATTCATTTTACCCAGAATGCAATGTGAATAACCATTTATTTCACACAGGAAGCAGTTTTTGGCTTATATCCAACAATTACTTAAATGGTCTGATTTGAGATTTTTTTTCAGAGTCCTAGAGATACAATCAATCTGATGACAAAGAAAGCTCTTTTGGTCAGTAATAATTTTATTTTATTCTTACCAAGGAAATTAAATCCAGGCAAATATTGGTTTTCAGTATCAAAGAAATTAACCAGTTGTGACATTTTGGAATCAAAATAATCTTTTATGCCTTTGGGAAATGTTTACATTACCAAAATGACTCGAGACAATGTCCTTCCAAGACTGACCCATGAATACTGATGTATGTTATCTTTCTTGATCAGAGTTGTGTGCCTTTGTTGAGTATAGTCGACCTTAGTTGAGGGTGACCTGAAGGATCCCTTTTCAATAGCTACTACACTTAGGTGTAGGGGAGGGTACTACTCCATTCCCAGTATTGCTCCACTATCCTTGATCCTCACCTTATAGTGCTGAGTGCTAAGAAAGTCAGCATCAAGTACCATTTTTTGAGTCTTTGGTATGATTCAACCTGAGATTGAACCCTGGTCTCCCGGACCATTGGCAAACACTCTACTTATTAGGCTAATTGCTCGCTAGTTGAGTATAAATGACCACAATTTTGGGTGAACTAGTTATCATCCAACTTTTGTTTCACATGGTAGCTGAATGTAGTTTGCTTCCTGTGAATGCTTTATTTACTACATAAAGACATTCAATAACTTAACAGTTGAATAAATGAAACAATTAAGTTAAAATACGTTTTATACTATTTCTGTCATTTTAATATTTTGCTTTATGCCGATTTTTCATCAAGTAAATTCTGAAAATAATTTTAAAATCTAAGTAGGTCACACACCTATTTTCTTTCTTTCTCTTTTATAAATTATGGACTATTTAAGAAAGCAAAAACACACACACACACAATTCCAAAAAAAAAAAAACCAGTGAGCAATGTATTTGCAAATAATCTTCTGTTATTTATGTAGATATTATGTTTTATATTGCTGTTAGAAATTTTTTTAAATAACTGAAAGAAATATGTAGATGTAAACAGAACAAAGTTTATAGCATCCAAGATTAGATAGTGCATTAATGCATCAATAGAAAAATACAACATAACAGGAAAATGGTTTTTAAGAAGAGATCAGACTACAATAAATGTAAGAGAGAAAGTTGAACTGTAAGAATGTAATCTTTAAATGAGTATTGAATCAACATGGACGAAGATGTAAAAGGGGAAAAAAAACATACCCACAGTGGCTTTTTGAGTATCTTTGATTTTGTGTTTAAGATTTCACATTGGAGGACATGGTTTCTATAAAGAAAAAAAAATAATAAAGTAGATGAAAACAAAATGCACTTTAAAAAATATTTCAGCATATAGATGTTGTTTTACTGAAAATTTTACAATTTAAACTAAGAAATTTTTAAAATGACTCAAGTACACTTTCACTTTGCTTTTACGTCTCTTCCACAAAAATTAAGGTTGATTTATATTAATGCCCTGTCAACCTGTCTGAGGTTATTTTGTGTGAAGAGGTTAGGAAATTATGTACATTGTGCATTATTACTTACATTTTTTGTGCAGTTGTTTTTGAGCATTTTTATTTCATTAATATATGAAAATACTCAAAGATTATTTTCTAATAACTACTTTGTTTGCCTTTGATCATGTATACATATATAATTTTGGTATAATATTTTTCCTCTCAAAAAGGGCAAAATGTCATCCATTTTAACATTTTCAAATATGTTCTTTTTATGATTTGCATTAAAACACAAAACATTGTCTAAGAGCTAAATCTCTGCATTCTATCAGAGAATGTTTAACAATGTTGAAAGGCGTTCTACATGCTATACATTGTAGCTGTTGTTCTGATTTGAGTATAAAATGAATTAAGTCAAAGAATGGAAAAATTAAAAATCCAACAACTTCACAGTTTCAGGTCAGTCAAAGATAAAGTATAGTACAAAACAATTCATATATATATTAGCTATTAGGATGTTACTCTTAGAATTTAATGTTCTTTTGGATAATTCAACATTTCAAAATGTTAACCATTTAAAAATTACATAATCAAACAGAAGTGCCTTTAACTAAATGAATTTATGAAATATTTCCACAAATTAAATGACCTTGGTCTTTCAGCACAAGATTAGTAGCAAAGAAATGTGTGTAGATGAAAGTATATTATGAGTAAAAATGATTTCTATTAACATGAAGAAAATGCTCAAACTTAATATTGATAACTGAAAGGGGGGAAAAAAAAAAAAAAAAAAGAAAAAGAAGGAGATATCTTACTTTTCAACTTCAGCATCCAACAAAATCTCTACAGCTTTCTGATGTTCAAGTGCTTCTTTAGCCTTTTGCTTTTCCTAATACAAAAATAAAATTTAAATAACTACAATTTCTAGGAGTTTATTGAATTTTCAATGTTTTTCAACAGTTTTAACCATTGTATCTATACATTTAATTTTGAAATATGTTTCAGTTGTAGGTTTATATTTTTGCTATTTGAAAATTGACAATATTCCTTTAATGATGATTTTATTTTGAAATCTGAAACTATTCCAAAAGAAAAAAAAATGGTATAAATTCTGTGTTAAGATTTTTTTAAAAATTATTACAAAACTAAAGGTCATTGAGTAAATAAGAAGGTAATTTTTTTCCAGAATATTATTCCATAAATGTTAACTCTGAATTGTTTGGAATTGGCATACAGCAAAAATTATTTTAATTTCACAAAAATATTTGTTTTGAGTCAATTCAAAATGACAGCAACTGAAACAGAGGCTTGAACAGAAGTCTGTTATCATATCTTTAGTGGCTAAGAAGTGCAAACCATGTGAAATATACAGAAAAATGTGTGACATATATAGAGAAGCATGTTTTAGTCAAAAAAATGTTTACAAATGAGCTAAACATTGGTTTGGTACTACAAGTCTGAGAGGAAATATTTACTCTCTTTTAAAGAAAAAGTTCCAAATGCAATAAGTAGGAATATTTCTTTAGTGTTGTTCCTTTTTTATTTTTTCTCAACTAGTTTTGACCTAAGGAGAAAAATTGCTATAAGAGAAGTGATGAAAAATGAACTGGTGATATAGCATATACATTAATTGAGTGAAAATTTAAGGCGGGGTGCACATACATACACAGTAATTATTATTGTTATAAAGGTTTAGTTCCCATCTATTTGGAGAGAGTCAGAAAAAGTGATCGACTTTTGATCAATTTTCATTGGAAAAATCTTTGATGCTCATTTATTAATATCACACAGAGGTATCTATGGTGCAATCTGAAACAAATTATTGAACAAAAACAACGAATGTAAAGAAAATAATCTTGACTATATGCTACAAGTTAATACAAGAGTCATTCAATGAATTATGTTTGTGAATTTTAAAATGTAAATCTTTGAGTTTAAGGACAAATAACTCTTTGGAAATTTGTAGAACTGTAAAAATGATAAATTCAAAGAACTTATAAAAAGGTAGATCCACAACAACATGTGCACTTGTAGAAAAATAAGTGAATCAATTCTGAAAAAAAATTTTAAAGTTAGAAAAATAGGTTCCATATAAACTTATGGAAAGCAACATAAGTTAGCACTTGACAATCTTTCTCAGCATAAAAAAGTCATTTTTAATCAAGTTAGTCACAATGAAAAATAGTGATTAAGAAAATCCCAAATCATACCTAGATCCAGGATAGATTTTAACATCTTAATGGAAGCTACTTAAGAGAAAAGGTTCTGTTTTTGGGAGGATTTATAATGAATTACTGGAAATCAGGCAAACTGTTACTGCCTTGTACTACAATGAGCAACTGACTCATTTGAATGACATATAAGAAAGAAAGAAAGAAAGGAAGGATCTCCCCCCCCCCAAAAAAAAAAGAAAATTGATTGGCAATTTTACTGGATGACAATATCATTTATATCTGTCACCTACAGATTACAACTTGTGTTTTGCTTTTTTTTAAATCTAGGTCACCAAATAAATTTAAAGCTTTCATTTGTATAAAAAGTATTAAATATGATAATTACTATTCAAATAATGAGTTTGGTGCTTAACTTAAAAACTGTCTTGGTCACCAATATTTTCATAAGTCTTTTATACAATATATGATGACGAAACATACAGCTTTACTTATAGTAAACTTACAGCCAATAAGGAACCTATAAACATTTATGATAATTTCCATAGCAACATAAGATTGAACCCTTAAGGAAGAAGGTTTATTTGTGTTTGACAATTATAAAGTAAACAAGATTATAACTTTTGTAAGATGGGAAAACAAAAAACAGTGTATATGTTTTCCCAACACTTCAACCATGGACAGGACATGATGGAGGATTAATTTCGAACCAGAGAGTTTTCCATCTCCAAGACTGATTGCTGTACTAAGGCTAAAGATAAGAGTTTACCCCAACGATCTACCCACAGCTAGAGAGAGAAGAGAAGGATTCATGTATTTTCCAAGAGCATTAGCATGAAGTGAAACACAAACAGCTTCATACAGGATTTGAATTCTGGTTGCCAAGTTCATTTTCTAAGGTCATAACCCTTACACTGTGCACCTCCACAAAAACATAATGGTGTATTATCATTGTTGTAACTATGAGCAGCAAAAAGCAAAATTGATAAGGCATTTCATTTTCTAATATTGGGCAATTCACATGATCCCTTGACACATGGTAGCATTTGATCAGATATAACAAGAATCTCATAACAGAGCAAACAATGCTTGTCTTTTGGGGCAATGAGCAACACTATGTTTTCTTCCCTCAACACCTTCAATAACTACAGCAAACATTCCCTTAACAAAACAAACTTTAAACCTTTTCCCATTCAGGATATGTAATTAAACCAGCTCATATGCATCTATGAAACTTAGTCACTAATCTTTCTCTTTTTCTATTAAGTAGTGCAATTAAAACTAAAACATTTGCTATTTTCCTTCATTTAATTAATATCAATACTTAAAACACAAAACAAGTTTCCAAACAAAATAGAATAAGAGTACACATCAATAAGGGATATGTTGTCTCAAATACAAAAGAATTACACATTCTGGTATTTAAATAACCCAACAGTTTACAGTTATAGTCTTACAACTACACAGCATGATGTATGTGAAAAATACTGCCAGTAATATGAAATATTTAATATTAACAATTTTATCTTGATTGTTACAATGATAATATATCAACAATTCTGAATTTACAAGATTTACGGATGATTTCTTGCTTAATAAAACTCATTGACCTATTCAAGTTTGATAATTGAGACCTTGAACATATAAAACTATATAATTAAAAAGTTATCTAATTAAAAAATAAAATAAATAATTACTGAAAAAATTATATGTCAGGAATGCCTATCCTCATAGGAAGTAGAATCAGTGACCCAAATTCAAGGTGTTGCTTTACTTCAACGTTCTACCAGATGTTAATGTGATGAATATTTGGTTGACTGATTTTAATGGCATTTCAACCCATGTAGGGTTCTTCCAAGCTGTGGCTGTCAGTATTACTGTATAGATGCACCACATGGACACTATGTCTATTTTTAGTATAATTCTTTATCAATAATTTGTTGCACACAATTATATGGTTTCAAATAACTAATAATAATCCTTAGTAAACAATTAGTTTCAAGTAACTATCTTTAATTCAAATAAATACCTACTGAATATAAATAATTTTTAAACATTTATTTGACCCATAGTTGAGGTACTGCTACTCAGACTGGACCTGGGAATAATAGCAATGAAGAGATACTCCATAAACCCCAAATTTCCAGAACTGGAGATTCACCATCAAATGCATTTTAATGTCATACCCTCTGCATTGGATACAAACACTGAAATTTTGCATGTAAAACATTTTTGTAAAGGAATTATATTTGCTGTAATGTAATCAACATTGAATATTTCTTTTTCTCAATCCTTAAGCACTGCTGGCTGAGGAGTGAATTAAATGAAAATTTAATTCATACTGACAACAATTTCATTATTTCACTTTAAAATAAGCTTAGAAATCTAGGATGAAGTTAAATATAAAATAATGAAAACATGTTTCTCCAAAAGGTTTCAAAGTCCATCCTTAAACCTCAAAGATCAAGAACATTAAATTATAAATAAAATGATATTCTATAAAATGTTTGAAAGAATGTGTGCACATAATAGATGGATGATATCAAGTGACTAATACTCAACAAAACTTGGTCAGTATAAATCAAATTTCTACATTTCATTTAAGACTTACTGAGATTAAAACCTTAAAATCCTTGGATACATAAGGTAATATAAAAAAAAAATAAAAAGCCATGTTACTGAGTGTTGTAATTTGGTTCTTGAAGAACTGAGACTACCAGTTCTGGTATTTGTCAATAAAAAGGTGGTAGAACTCTCTCTTGGGAGCTAACATCTTATATTGAATTTATTAGTTATCTTACAGAGCCAAGATATTTTTTTCAAAATTGGCAATGTTTGGATGTTTAGATTAATACAGCATTGAAACTGGAAATATTTCTTATCTAGACTACACAAACAATGCTTCATAGCAAATAATATCATATGAGGAACTCAGAATATAAATGAAAGGCAACTTTCCTTGACACTATTAGGGAGAAAACATATAGAAATCTGAAAGATATGTGTGTACTGAGGAAGTCAAGTGAAAAGTCTTATGAGAAAATTGTTGTTTGAACATGTCAAACCAAAACACCTTGTTGTGGCAGCAGAAAGTTACCATTTTTATAATACTAATCAAGAGGGTGAATATTTTTCTAATTTCTTTGCTTGTCTTGAGAAGTTGTCATCTACATGCAAATTTGGAACATTACTAAAAACGAGTTTTGCGGGTAAAATAATGAAAATATACAAAAAAAAATTGTTGTTTGAGGACATGTTCCTTGAAAACGCCTTTCAAAGTTGCTATGGTGTTGATAGCTATAGATGTTAACTCCCTAGAGTCCTATCACCTTGTGACGGTGAATGATAACTGAGCCACAAAAATGAAGGTCTACTGTGTTCTCTCAGAAAGAGAGCCAGATTTTGGTGTAGAGAGGTGATATAAAAAGAAACAACTTGGCTCAGTCTGATGTGTCTTGTGTGTAGAGTGCTGACGGTAAAAATCTCTGCCATTTTTGGAGGAGGAATTCATAGGACACTTGTCTTGTTTCTTGTAAGACGAGATTCATGTCGAATGCAAATTTTGTTGCATAAAAGGAGCAATGACAATAGTAATGGGGTCTTTTTTAGTTTTCTGCAGCCCATCAGTTTGACAGACAGTGAGTGAAGAAAAGTGATGAGGACACATAATAACATGGAGAGTGAAGAGGAAAGTCGGTAAGGAAAACAAATCACAGAATCCATTTCCTTCTGTTATGCCTAGCAATCGAACTTGCACTTAAAAACAACAACACACCTTTTTATAGACAAATAACAATGACAGAACCAATACTAGCTTTTTCCTTACACAATGGTGGAAACAGTACTTTTGGTTTCTTAAAACTCAAGAACCAAATTACCACAATAAGATCTCACTTACCCTTTCAATTTGCATTTTCAGTCGTTTCTTCTCATGATCTAATTGAGCAACCTATTATTAAAAAATAAAAAAAAAGAGTTAATATTCTAACAATAAGCAAGTTTCACTCACAGGCATACAACAGAAATACAAGGGATGTCATAGTTTTATGACAGTTAAAAAAAATAACTTGGGAATACAAAAAATAATGTACTGATTTTCCTTTATGTTAAATGCAGGTTTCTGTTACTGGGGGAAAAGCCCCCCACTCCCTTTATAAACAAAGATTAAACAAACTGATTTATATGAATAGAAGACCACACAAAAGGATATAGCTTTGGACAATCCACAGAAATCTAGCACTTATCTGTCAATTAGATAAGCTCAACTTTTTTATAAACTACATATTTTCTCTTCTATGATTAGAAATATATAAACAGTTTCTATTCATATTTTTTATAGGTTTTTATTTGAGATTTCACTTAATGGTTAATCAAGAATGTAATTATATATATATATATATATTAAATGGAAAAAATACTCTAAAGATGAAACGTTAACATTTTCTCTACATCATTTTAATGTACTTAAAACATTTAAATTCCTAAGATTTTTAAAAGTATAATCGATTTCCCAAACATTTTTTGTTTGTAATAATGCAATTCCAATCAAGTTGTTTTCTGTTTATGAATTACATGATTGATTTTAATGGAATTTCAATCCATCTAAGGTTATTTTAAGCTTAGAGGTTGAGGAATTGCATTCATTATATGTTCCCATTTACATTTTTTGGGCACAGTCCTATCAAATACAAATAATTTTTAAACAAGTCTATTTGATCTATAGATAGGAACCTAACAGACAGTACCACTCCAGGTCAGAGTAGAGCTGTGAATAATGGAAATAAAGAGGAACTCTATACACCAGAACTGCAGCCTCACCATCATTTATTTTCATTCAGAGATTTCTATAAAAACTGTAATAAACTGAAATCCAAAAGTTGCAATATTTGTTGAATATAGCAGGTGAATAAAAACTTTCCACACAAACTGACACAATTTTTGTCTGTTCATCATTCTGATGCAATATTACACTTTCTTTTAACTGATTCCAGACCCATTTTGTTGGTTGCTGCCTTCAATTAGCTTAATTAGAAAGCAGTACTTGTTCAAATCAATCATTTATTTCTCCAGGAGGAGCAGTTGATAGTAGAGGATTCAATTCCAATCTTAACATATAAACTGCATCATTTTTGAGTGAAGACCAGATTTCAGTGTTTCCCTACCAACAAAATCTCTGGTTTTCAAATTGTTGTAAAACATTTACATTTGTTTGAAAACAACATTTTTATTACAATTATATATTTACCCAACCTGTCAACAAAAAGCAGGATGCAAAACAAAGTCAATCTTTAACTAGAATACAGCCAGTTTTCCTTCTAGGCTGGTTGCCTCATCAAGGCTAAAGAACCCAAACTGCCTTACTATATGCCCATAGCTAGTGGGAGAACAGATGAATTCATGCCTTTCTCAAGGGTATAAATGCAAAATGAAATACAACCAGACTTATCGAGGATTTGAACTTAAATCACCGATTTCACTTCTAATGACAATAACCATTATGCTAAACATGGCTTAATCAGAGAATTACACATTGAAAATATGCTCTAGTAGTTTTTGTTTAACTTATGTGGAAGTCACACATTAAAGTGACTAACAATCTGGTGAGAATGCTTGATTTTTTTTTATGGTGGCTATGTTAGCTCTTTTTAATGTTTGTTATGCTCAAGTAATGTCCTGATTTGACTTCTGGCAACTTTAACTGGCTGATTCAATGGGGGTCCAACAACAACTTTTTGACCTATTTGACCCTTTGCAGTATTTTCTCTGTAAACTGGTAAAATATCTTTTTACATTTGTATTGTATTTTTACTTTTCTTGAAAAAAGAATATGCCAAAAATGTTACTTCTTCCCTCTTCAGCATTAGAATCAATAAACAAATATGACAATTTTTGCAAAATAATTTTAAAAAATACTCTACATTGGTGTAAAAGCTGTTTAATCAAAAACATTTTTTTGAATAATAGGATCCATTTAAGTTGAACAAAACAAAAAGAATAATATTCAATAGGCTAAAACTAATCTGCTTTTGCACTTTATCATCACTTAGGATGAAAAATGAATTTTTGTATGATGTAGTTATTGAATAACAAAAAAAGCATAAACAGATTTATTTACCCAAATGATGTTAATAAAGAAATCAATTGAAGATAGAGACTGCACTCAGCCTATTCATTTGACCTTTCTTTTATAGATTAAATTTTTAAAAAATTTATTTATTTAAAGTATTGAGATAACATTCTCAGAGGCAAGAACTTCTCTAATCAGGAACAATTCAGATACACAGAAAAGAAATTCTGCTTTTAACTTTGATCAATATTCTATTAATGAAACTTTTTTTCAACACTTAACTGTACCCTAACTACAACAGTTAACCAATGACTTATTTCATGATAAGTTTAGATTCAAAAACAATTTTAAGTGCTGTTTTTGTTAATCACATTATTAATTTCCTAAGTAGAGAAAATTACACATGGAAAAAATGCTCTTAAAGTTTTTACATAACTTATATGACTAAAGTGACTAACAATGATATCTAAGTTTTGGAACTTGTCAAATAGAAAAGAAGAACATGTTAAGGAAAGTAAAAATATTCATGATTTTTTTTTTTAAATAGTATAATGATAAAAAATATAATCAAAGATCTTCTTGAAAATAGATCATTGGTTGAGTGGAAAACTGAAGATTAATTTATTTAATTTTCCTTGTTAAGTTGGCAAGGAGGAAAAAAAAGAGTCTTTCCTTCTCCAGGTTATTTCAGTACTTTTGAAACTCATAAAATGAAATATTCACAAAAGCAGAACACTGATCACCATAAGATTTGAGTTTTTATCTCAACTAACAAATTTATATTGAAAAAAAAAAAAAAATTTTCAAATAGAGTAAAAATCCATCTTTTCATTTAGGTTAGTTTTAAAATTTCATGCAACATTTACAGTTATTTATTTCAGACAGGAAGCTGTTTATGGCTTATACCAAATAATCCAACAAGAACTCCAATGATAATTAACTCTAGTTTAAATACTAAAAATCAAAGAAATAAAATTTGATTTTTATTTTATATCTAATCGTTAAGGACACATTATAGAATTAACTGTTAAATATAATTTTCCATTACATATGAAAAGATTTTTTTCTTTCCGGTGAAAAAAAGAAAAAAAAAAAAAGAAAGAGAGCAGAAAACTAATCTTATATTTTTATATATTACCACAAAGGAACTGAAAGCACATTATTATGCAGATGATTAAACTGATATTGCTTGCTCCAATTAGAAGACACACCCAAGATAATGAAGAAAGTCTAATGCCTTTTTTCCCTAGAACATTGACTCATCTAATCCTATATTCAATTTCCAAATAGTTCAGGTAGACAAACGAAGAAAACAATTTAAGTAGAAGACATGCAGTTCTATTTGAGGGTGAATAATACTGTTTATAAAGGAAACTTAATTTTCAAAGAAAGAATTTATAGAATGTTTGATCAAAAGTTTTACATTCAATAATTGAAAGAGAAATTCTGATTAAAATGTTAACCCTTTGAACCTTTAGCCCCTTTGCCTCTTACATACATACACAAGAGAAAAAAATCCCCAGCATAACTCATATTCAAACTTTTTCTCCAAAGTACAGCCATCTTTGTTTAAAGCTATTCCATTAAAAGAAAAGCTTTGAATGGTCATGATATTAAGCTTTTAACTATCAGATAGGATAAGGGTTAATGTCTGATTTAAGTTAATCTTCTTTATAGATAAATGGATATAAATGCTATAAGCTTTCTGATCCAAGATAAAGAAAAGAATATTAATATAAAATAAATAATCATATACCTTTTTTGAGGACTTTTGACATCATCAAACAACAATATAAACCATAGCAGTGAAAATTGAATTTTAAGACAAGTGTTTAACATGTTAATAATTTCAGCACACCTGCTCTTCTGATGCTTGTGTTATATCCATGCATAGTAATTACCAGGAATTTTGTACTTAATGCTTCGCAGGGGTGGAAAATATGGTAAGAAATAATAGAATCAACAAATAAGGTCATATTTATATACAGAAATGTGTAAGAGAGTTCCTTTTCTTTGTGTTTATTCAGAAGCTTTATGAACAAGTTATTGAATGTACATTCTATGGTGTTCAGTTCTTAGAAAATTCGTGAATAATTTGTTATTTCACTTTTTTTTTTCAACTAGAAAGAAAAAAAAATCTTTTCATATGTAACAGAAAATTATATTTAAAAGTTAATTCTATAATGTGTCCTTAACAAATAACTTAAGGCAAGGTGGCTTGATCCCAAAAGATTATGTTTTGAGTGTTATCCGTGCCTGGCTGTTGAAGTGAGTGAAGTAACTAATGTTTGTTGAAGACACATGAGAATTGCCCATCGTGGAATGTGGGGTGTTATTTATATGCTTCTGAAGGGATCAAAAGTGACTACAGCTTCAATCTGTAGTGTCTTCTGATTGGCCAAAAAAGAGTAAATTCCTTATGTGATTGCTTACTGCTGTATCTGCTAGTCAGACAGCAACTTTGAATGGCCTACAGACTGTTCTATTTTTTGACAATGATGAAGAGTTTATGAATCATGAGATTTGACTGAGAGTGTAAAACTCATAAAAGAGTTTAACTGAGTATTTGTAATAAATATTCAGCTCAATGTTTTTTTTTAGGAAAAAGTATATTTAAACATTAATTAA
The DNA here is from genome assembly GCA_963585895.1 of Sepioteuthis lessoniana. Lineage (NCBI taxonomy): Eukaryota > Metazoa > Mollusca > Cephalopoda > Myopsida > Loliginidae > Sepioteuthis > Sepioteuthis lessoniana. The sequence goes on from OY757934.1 coordinate 28,679,742, forward strand.
TATTTTAAAGGAAAATCTTCAATCTAAAAGTTCATTCTTAATTCCACAGATCATTAACCATAAAAAAAATAAGACAAAAGAAATTGTGAATGTTGCAACAATAACTGCATTTGTTCATCAGTTTAAACAACCAATTTTCAAAGAGGAAATACTCTCCATTACTATTATTTTTCTGTCAATGAATTTTCAGTTTGAATTTCAGTTTTTTTAATTATTTTGTTCAATGGCATATCAAACCTTGTGGACTATTTACTGTAATCCTTTTTGTACATATGATTTCATGTGCACTAATATATTAGTGGAAATAATTATGTAAGGTTTTTCATTAACTTCATGTGTATTGATATATTGGTAGAAATAATTTACCTTAACTGTTTCTCTTGATGTGAGTGACCTTTAGCCACCACCTTTTAGAATTTTTAACATAAAAAGGATTGGGTATTTGTTTACTTAAGAGCAATTTATAGAATGCAGTCAGGGCTTAATTATATAGGTGCTAGGACTTGACATGACTAGGCAATTGATGGGATCAGGCTTCTCCAACCACTTGCTTAGCCCAAATAAGGACCAAAGTGGAGTGTTCCAGGCACTGGGATCCAGTCCTCAAGCATTATGGGTCATTATGCATGGCCAACAAGTCACCGTGTGGGGAGGGCGTAGAGGTGCAATGGTGTATTTACAGCTGCAGCCAATCAGGTGGAATTTCAGTCTGATCAGGTTATAAATTTATTTTATCAGAACATGAAAACAGATATTAGTATTTAATTTGTTTAAGTGAAAGAATCTGCATCCACAGCAAAAGTCATTTTTTTCGAGGCATAGCTTTTATTAAAAGTATCAAACTATAAATATAATAAAAGAATTAGCAAAAAAAAAAAAAATCTTATAAACCTACCCAGTGTTCTTTTTTCTTTTTTATACTTGATTTCAAACTTGTAATTTCTGTTTGAAGAACTGCATTCCTGTAAGAAAGAAAATATGAGAAAAAAGAATTTAAATAAGGAAATTTCAGCAAAGAATTCTTAATACAAATAATTTTTTTTTTTTTTTTAATTGAAAAAGCGCTATAATAATATAATATTTAACACTTCATCCAAAAAGAATATAAAATCATAACTCATTATCATCTCAAAACACAATTTATTGTAAATCAGCAAATAAATTTTTCATAATTTCTTCAGAGATTTACATTGAATTTCTAAAACAATGATAAGACATCAAGTTACAAGATACATGGCTCAAAAATCTTAATAGTTAATGTAAAAGAAACATTTGCAAAAGCTAGAAAAATGATTATGAATCTTAAGTGGTTTTGTAACTTTTTTTTTTTATTAGATACAAATATATCACATATTCATGTATAACATACACTCCCCCCATTTTCAAGCTTAAAAGTTAAGTGGGTGTATTATACACAAGAATTAAATATTAACTTTTCTTTATCTAGCTATAAGCATCACCATATTCAGGATGACATGACCAAATTTAAGTTGTATCTCTGATCCAAACTAATGTCTAACAAACACATCTGTTTTATGCCACTACAGAAAAATAGCTACTGGAATGTGTTTATAATTTTGTTTCTCTTAGAGTGATCTTATTTTTGTTACAAGTTCATTGCATTTTTGTATGAATATATCCTTGTGTTTGCTGTAAATATTACATACATATTTTGTTTCAAAACATAAGCAAATTGAATGAATTTTTATTTTTAGTCACTATGAACTGCATAAAAGTTGAACAAATGTTAAATTTTGTTGCAACAAATTCTAAGTCAGTGCAATTTATATACAAGATAAATTGTTTTGTTTTGTTTTTTTTTCAGAATTTTTCAGCCCAAATTTAAGGGTGTATATTATACATGAAAATTTTGATTTGTACATTCTTATTTTCTGAAAAAAAAAAAAAAAAAAAAAAGAGAGACTGGGTTGCATGAAGGTTCAACCATTATGTAAATAAAATAATATAAATAGATTCAAAATTGTAAACTTTATGGATAATTACAATGACGGAAATAAATTAGATAAGAAAATTCATTTAAAACAGATAATTTAAGTTCAAACTATCAATCAATATATTTACATAAATGGTCCTAAAGTTAATAATATAGTTTTTCCAACCAATATAATGGTTAAAACAAACCCAATAGTATCTTTAAAAAGGATTCACCATAATAAAACAGGTTTAGAGAGAGAGAGAGAGAAAAGTTCTTAAAATCAAGTACAAAAAGAAAGCTTTTTGACAAATAGACAAATAAATCAATTGTTACAGTAAGGAATATTAATGTTGTATCATTAAAATAGCTGAACATTTAACATGGGATCATAGAAAAGGGATATTGACTGATTGAATGATTAATGGCATGTCAACTAATTAAGGGTTATTCTATGCCGAGAGTTTAGGAATTGGGTTTATTGTACATATTTTTTGCATAATTGTTCCTTAAGAGTTATTTACTGAGAGTTATATGAAATCAAGTATTCCTATCTAATACAAATAATGTTCACACAGTTAAAATTTCAAGTATTTCAATCTAATGATACTAATTTATACACAATTTTATTGTTTCAAGTAATTATCTCTATCTAATAATAATCATTTGTTTGCACTCAGTTATAAGTAACTAAAGATACTATTCCTTACTAAACAATTATAGTTATAAGTAACTATTCTTAATACAAATAACTTCATTCAAGTATTCCTATAGAAAACAATTTTTAAACAAATCTAATTGACCCATTGATGGGACTCTAACAGGCACTACACTACTCTGGTTAGAGTAGACCTAAGGGTAATCAGATCTGCAATTTTGTGTCATTCTCAGGACATCTCTTTCTAGTGAAAGAATCTTAACACTCAGTCAGCATATTCTAAACCCTGCCATAATAGGATGGAAGGGATATTGAGAGAACTGCTGGAAACATGGTTGAAATGCTGGGTGAAGAAAACCATATCAAAGGAAGGGATGCAAAAGATGGTTTGGTTTGGTTGTGTTTTATGGCATATCAACCCTTGTGGGTTACTTTATGCCAAATCCTGTTTTTTGTATATATATAAGTAAATACTTTGTAGGTAACATTATATCTAAATGAGTCAGAACTCATTTGTTTGCACACAGTTAAATGGTTTCAAGTATTACTAACATTAATAGCTCTATTTGCACACAAATGTTTGGTTTAGGGCATATCAACCCTTGTTAGTTATTTAATAGCAAATCCTGTTTTTATATTAATTTGTAAGCAAATAGTTTATAGGTAACATTATTTTTAAATGAGCCAGAGGTCATTTGTTTGCACACAGTTAAATGATTTCAAGTATTGCTATTTGACATTAGTAATTCTTTTTATCAAGTATTCCTATCTAATTTAATATAAATCATTTATTCACACATAGTTAATTAGTTTCAAGTATTGTTATTTAATATAATTCTTTTTAATATTGATAATAATCCCAAGTAAAAGATTGAACAGTTCTATTTAACCGATAGACAGGGCGAACAGATACTACCACTCCAGGTTAGACTGAAACTGAGAGTAACGTCAATGAAGGGGTACTTGACATACTCCAAAGCTCCAAGACTGGAGTCTCACCATTAGATGGATTAGTATTATATCCAGGACACTTGTTTGAGGTTAAGGGTCTTACTCCTTGGGAGAGATGCAGTTGGCATATTCTACAGCCCTAGCTGAATGGGCGAGATGTGAAAGAGTAGAAAGATGTGATAAAAAATGTCCAGCAGGACACATGGCGTAACAGTTATAGACGTTGGTTCCCTAAGCTTCTAAGGAGACAATCATCTGGAGGTTGCAGGTTCAATCCTCACTACAGGTGAGTAACAATACAGGATACTTAACAATTGTACCCGGTTATGGCTAATGGAATCAGAACAGATGACCCCTGTGGATTCAATAAAGGACGTAGTTTGAAGTGCTGTGAAGGTTCCAGAGTTTGACAAACACCTGAAGAAGGCCAGAGGACATATCAGCCGAAACATGGAAATAACAATAAAGATGAAGATAATAGTCCGAAAACCCTTAATGATAAAAATCATCAAGCTTTGTCTCAGAAATTTTGACAACTAATATTTATTTGGAACATTTGCTATTATTATAAACCTATGTACTTTCTTCCTTGCTATTATTATTGTTGGAAGATGTGGCATATTAAATGGTAATATAGAGAATAAACTTGTGAAAAGACTTTAGTTCCAGTCAACTCACAAATGATTAGTAGAAAGTCCCAAATCAATAAAGATTATTATAATCCACTTTAGCATTGAATCCAGAAAGGGCATAGTTCTAAATAGTAAATCCAACATCAGCAAGATGTCTTTTTCCTTGCAGGTGATGTGCATTAAATGGCTTACAAGAATTTGAAAAAAAAGTAATTTGAAGATTCCTTTTCCCTTAGAATGCCATGTCAATGATTATTTATTTAAATCAGGAATTTGTTTATGGCTTATACTTCAAAATAATCAAACTAATATTAATTATGATACTTTTGTTAATATGTACACATATGCTCTCTCTATTGAACATCAATGGTTTATTTTTTAAAAGCTAAAACTGATTTTTGAATTATTTCTGAGAGAAACTATAATACAAGAGCTGGAAGCTGTTTTGTTTTTTATTGCCATCTTCAATAAAAAAAAAAAAAATTTCTTCTTCAAAATTGTTGAATAAAAAAAAACAAAATTACTTGATGGCTGCATATCTATAGTGAATTACTTAAAAAAGATATAAACTGCTGCTTGTTTTATTTTGGACTTTTTCTTGTCTTAATGAAAATATGTTAAAAATAATTTTGGAGTTGAAATACAATGAAATTTGGAGATTGAGAAAATATTAGTAAATATGAACAAAATCAACTTTGTTCAATCTAAAATACAAAGTCGAGTCATGGTAATCTTTTGGTGGCTATTTTTCTTCTCAACTGTGCGGAAACAGGATGTCGTCTACAGGAGTTACTGATTGGGATGGATGGCGAGAGAAAGAGAGAGTCAAGAGAATCTGTGCTGTCAGCACAACTTTATGATCCTAATGCTTTAACATTTCACTTGGGGGGAAAAAAAAACCCCCAAAACTAAAAAATAACAAAATGATTTACTTTTCAAGTTCAGCTTCAAATTTATTTTCCATTCTCTTCTGTTGGTCAAAAGCTTCTCTCAATTGTTGATGATCCTAAAAATAAGAAATAAAAATCCTTCTACATTCCAACTATTGTAAAACAATGAAATGCAATAGTAGAAAAGAACTTCTTAATGTTATCATTTTACTAGGGTGAGTCAAAAGTTTTGCAATATTTTGGTGCATGCTAATTTGTAGCACATATATCACATAACAGAAGCAATACAAGTTGTGGTAGGTAAGCACATAGTTGGTATCATTGTGGTAGTTTGTGCATTGACATATTGTACATTGCTTCAATGTGTGTGTGACTTAAAAGCTGCACCGATCAATGCACAACGTGATCTAATTTGGCAACTTATACTTTACAAGTTTCATAATGTCATAGAAGTAACCAAAAACATTTGTTGTATGAAAAGTGAAGGCACAGTTGGTTGCACTACAATAACCAAATGATCAAAGAAATTTTGCACAGGTTGCAAGAACTTTGACTATCAGGCAAGGTCAGATAGGCCTAAAACTGAATTCTGAGGCCATGCTCCAGTTGTAATTAAATATTAAATTTTTCAGACATTTTTTATTGACCAGGCCATCGGATGCTAGACACAAAGCAGGTATAGAGGTCTTCTAAGTGGTCGTTACCAGTCACTCAGCTACTACATGGGCCCATGTGTTGTCAGTAAATCTTGTAACATAACATGGATGCAGAAATCTTGTAGAGAATAAGATCAAGGTAGAAAGCATTTATCCCAATAAAAGAGATGCCCAAGGCAAAGCTGGACAAGACCCTAAATGCTAATCTCTTCAATTGCACTATTAAGCATGCAAAACATGAGTGCTCATGATAAGAACAGCAACTGATTACAACAGACAGTTATGGAAAGAATCATGCTGGGAATATCTAAAGAGATAATTTGAGAGCGGAACTGTGTGAAAGATGTGATTGTGGAGTACTGAAAATAGAATTCCCACAGGGCCAGACATGTTACAAATATATTCAAATATAAGGATGAAATATATCAATGATTTATATCCATGTTGGAAATTAAAACTATGATTGTTTTTCATTAAAATAAAGTCAGTAATCAAATGTAACATATACAAAACAATATATGATATTTTATCCATCTGTACACCTACTTCCACAATAAAGTAATTCTGCCTTTTTTATATGCAAATTTTAAATGGTTTGCTTTATATAAAGTTGCTATTTAATTTTGATAATTAACTTGAAAAATGAAAATAATAGGTAATTAATAGAGATGGATGAAGGAAGTAAGCAACTTTCAATGCCGTGAGTGTTGTGTGGCTGCATACAAATGCATGTGCTAAAATAATATGATATTCTTGCCTCTTCTATTTGGATTTTCGGTTGAATCATATCACGATCAGCATATGTTTTCTGAAAAAGAAATTACAAAGCTGAAGATTAAAAATAAAAAAGTAAAATCAAATACATATTTATAAGAGAAAAGATCAGAGCTATACTGCTGAACTATAAACCAGCCAAGGTTAATTCCAAGACTCAAGAGTGACGGTGGTTATCATAAACTCAATCAGAAAAAATATTTACACAAGAAGCAATTTACCAAGCGATATTGTATTTCCAAAATCTATGATACCTATAATGTGTAAATATCTGAAGTTAATTTAGTAATTTTTTTTCAAATTAGACAGTCAAATTACACATTTTAATCTTGAAAAGTAAAGATAATACTGACTCAAAAATACAATATAGCCTTTTCTTTTCAAGGCTTTTCTTTATTAATGTTTTAAACTTGACCTTATTTCCCATTCTATCTTTATTTTGTTGGTTGGTTGGGTTTTATGGCCTATCAACCTATATAGGTTATTTAATGTCAAATCCATTTTTATACAAATAATCAGTTCTATTTCAAAAAATTCAGTTCAGCAGGAGTACACAGTTTGTCAAAAACAGTTCTATTTCAAGCTATTCAGTTTAGTGCAAGTACAGTTTCAATGTCAAAAACATTTTATCCCAAACAATTCAGTTTAGCATAAGTTCACAGTTTAGTTCAATTTGTCCCATAGATAGGGCCCTGTCAGGTGTTACCACTCTGGGCCAAAGTGGACCTGGGAGCGATGGCAATGAAGGAGTGTTTCACATTCTCCAAATCTCCAGCATCACTGGAACTTCACCATCAGATTGTTTAGTGTCATATTTAGAACACTCAGAGGTGTCTTACCTCTCTGCAGAGGTGCAGTTAGTGTATTTTACAGCTCCAGCCGACTGGGCAATCTATCTTCATTTGGGATGTAGAACATAATTTATTCAATTATCAAGTAACCCTACTGAAAATGTTCTACAATCTTTCACAGAAAAAAAACATTAAAAAGTTATTTATGTTGAAATTAAATTGATAAACATTTTTTTTTATTTGTAATCTTTCTAATTCACAATTAGTGTTAACAGTGATTTATCTTCAACTTTTTGGAATGCACATGTTTATTTTCAAACGGGAAGAAACAACAACATGGCTGAACATATGCAGTTGAAAAATACTATTAAACTTTTAACCTTACAAAATGGCCAAAGCGGCTGTAAAGAAACTAGTTAATGTTTCTTTCAAATTAAATTATATAGAAATAATATATTTTAACATTATTTTTATGATCAGTTTTGAACATGTTAGAAATTAGAGAAGGATGACTAAAAGATGGGATAATGGGAGTCACTTACATTGAGAACAGGTTCTACAACTTCATTAGTTTCATTACACTGAAAATAAAATTATATTATAAAAATGTTGCATATAAATAAGTTATTTCCATACAAACTTATTAGAAACCATCATATATATGTAATGAGATACTGAACATTCTGGCTGAAACAAACTAGATTAAATTATTTATATTAATGATATAATTTTTTCCCCAGGCTGTGCTGAGGGAAAAATAAATTTTTTAGCACCTTATAATGTTTTTAGTTTATTTACACCAAAACAAAAACCTGAATGAACATCCCTTAAGTGTGTTATTTCCATACTTTTGGACAACAGTTATTATATATATATATATATATATATATATATATATATATATATATATATGCTTCAGTTGAGATGAAATTTTAGTTGGGATCAGCGTATAAAAAAAATCTATAAGGACATCTTTATTGATTTCTACTCAAATTAAACTTGATTTTTTCATGTAAATTTAATGAAACTCAAGAGAAACTTTTTGTAATTTCACAATGTAAATGCATTTGAAACACTGAAAGTATATTGATAACATTTTTTTTAAATTTCTCGACATAAATATATCTTTAAAATTCATTTAGAGACAATTGAAAGATTTGAGTTATTTGTTGGGTTATAAGTAACACATCAAGCAATAGAATGAATTAAACACTATAAAAAGAAAAAATGAAATATACGAGGATCACTAAAAAAGTTTCCAGATTTTTTTTGTATGGGCACTTTTATTGATAGTACACACAAGAAACTCTAGTCCCCTTCGAAGTAATCTCCTCTGGCTGCAATGCACTTGTTGTACCATTCCAACAACTTCTGCAAGGCCCCATGGAAGTCTTCTTGTGTCAGCATGTCAATGACCTTTGTCACAGCCTCTTTCATCTCCTCAATTGTCTAATAACGACTGCCTCTGAGCTTAGGGAATAACCAAAAGTCACAGGGAGCAAGGTTTGGACTGTAGGGAGGCTGAGGAACTGTCTTGATGCCCATCTTGCTCAAATAGTCAGTAACAAGGATGGAGTTGTGGACTGGTGTATTGTCCTGGTGGAAATGCCACTGACCCGATTTGAAGAGTGCTGGCCTCTTCCCTAGGAATCTCTTCCTGAACTCCCTTAAAACCTCAACATAGTAACCCTAACCCTTTGGCCAATCAACTCTGGTGTATTGACTTCCTTACTCCTCCTACACCTCTCATCCCTCACTGACTCCCTGCCTTCCTTGAATCTCTTATGCCACTCAAAAACTGATGCTCAATTCATGCAAGATGGTCAAAAAGTAGTCTGAAGCATTCCATACATTTCTGTGGCATTTTTTCCAAGTTTAAAACAGAATTTTATTGCAAATCGTTCTTCCTCACGTCCAGATTGCATTTTTGAAATTCACCAGCTGTGACAATCAGGCTTTAGTAGGGTGTATTCCAATTCCTGCAGTAGCTGTTCATTTGAAGCTGAAATCATAAAAACTGGTCAGTGATCTCATAAGATGTATAGCAATAACATACTGAATTTTCAAGAGTCTACGACAATTTTATATGCCTGTACAAAATAAGTCTGGAAACTTATTGAATGCACCACATATCAAGTCATTACCTTGAATCTTCAATTTATCATGACCAGTCATAACTCCTTTCTATAACCCAGATAGCTATTGGTCACATGGCAAAAACGGACTGAAATTCAATCAACTCCAAGCACCCACTTACGGGATGAATACGAGAGGAAAGTTAAGTCATAAAAATATTTTCCAACTAATCAGAAACTGAGCAATATGACTTTCAGAAAAGTTGATCTGAGTCATTTGTGCATTATATAGAGAAAGGCTGATTTGACCCAGTAGGCAGAAAGGATTCCAGCAATAGAGAGAACATGTCCAGTAACCTATTTAACTATTTGTGATAGCATGACAAGCCATGAACAGCCTCACCTCACACATAGATTTCCTTCATACTCCTTCCCAACTACTCATATATACTATATATCCTCACACATAGATTTATCCCATGATCCTTCTCAGCTACAACTCTGATAAGCAATATGTCCCCGAATGAACAAATGAATAACATCCAGAACAACCATAAAAGTGAATAAAATTGTTCTGTTATTTCAAACATGTCTCATCTTCATTGTTGTGTTACTTTTCACTCTTTTCTGGTCAGCACAAGTCATGGTACCCTAAGACAACAACATTTATACAAAGCCTATCCTCTCTCACTGGAACTAAAGCTTCCACTACAAATTAAGTATATCAATTGACCTCATTAAGATAGAGTAAGTAGTACATTATTTTTCAAGTCTAACTGGGATATTTTGCTCAGACATAAACATCAAAGTAGTAGCATTCTCAATAACAATTTTTTTGACAAAACCAGCCAAAATTGAACAGTAATTATAGAAATAAATTTGAATATCATTAAAGTAAATCCAATTGTAAGCTAAAATACAAAAAACATCTTTGGAAGAGGGTCATAAAGTCTACATTTCCTTTTTTGCATAAAATTTCTTAAGTAAAATGAAAATTCAGATTTAGAACCAGATAGCCTGTGAACAAAGATAAAGAAAATAAACCACTTACCAATAAAGTCTTCTCTAGCTGTAAATTGGCTTCTTTGAGGTTGGCATCCAATGTATATCGAGCCTTTAAAATATTGATTTATGGGAAAATAAAGCTTTACTAAGTCAGGCTTTAAGAACTGATGAAATTAGAAACTTTCTAACATTTTCTTGAAAATTATGTAGAAAATTCAAATGCAAAAACTCAAAGCAGAAACCAGTAGAATTTTTCCTTTTTCTACACCAGCCTTGAAAAATTGGAAAAGACAAAAAATATTGTAAAATCAAAGTCACAACTGAGTGCATACAAAACTCAGTGTAAGAAATAAATCAAACAGTAGCAAATGAAGTTTATTAATTTAGAAAGATTTCAAAATTAGTTTCAGGATAATTCATATTATTCCCTCATAGTTAATTCCATACAAAATCTCAAAAGTTTCTAAAAATATTACATAAATATGAGGATGAGTCAAAAGTTTTGCAATATTTTGGTATGAGCTAGTTTGTGGCACATATATCACATGACCAAAGCAGTTCAAGCTGTGGGGGGTACCTACTGCATTGGTTTGTTGACATGTTGTACATTAAACTAAATGTGCAATGTAATCTAATTCAAGAACTTAGCTTTTACAAATTCAAACTGGGCTATAACATCATGGAAGCAACCAAAAACATTTGTTCCATAAAAAGTAAGGTTGCAGTTAAATGCAATCCAGTAAACAGATAGTTAAAATTTTGCTTGATTTGCAAGAACCATGACAATCAAGCAAGTTCAGTGGATTCTGAGGCCATGGTTCAAGCCACAGAGGCAACCAAGTAACACTTTGAAAGTATCAGTCTGGCATGATTAGTCACCTTCACAACCTTGGCAAAAGCATCCAGAACTACTGAATTGTACTTCTCACAAACAAAATATAGTAAAATGTTTCACTCATCCTAATGTCGCTATAAAACAATATAATTATAATCTTCAAACAAGACGAACAGTTTACATCTATAAAAGTATTATATCCTTCTTTTAGTCTATTAAAAAAGTTAGCGAACCAGTCAATATGGTTAGAATCTGCATAACTAAAGACATTTTTTAAAAAACTTCAACCACCATTATTGTTTAGTTTATTGGGATGACTTCCACTTAATTGAAGCAAAAAGAATGTGCTGCTTCATGTGTCTTTTGCAGAAGCATAGCATTAGTAACGCAAGTTGTGAACATGCACAGGTTCAAGTTCTTATGTTACTATCACTTATAAATATGCCCAATTTATTGTGAACATAATGATGCTAAAGCAACAAACGGCAGTCTTAAGTCAACAACATTTGAAAGCACACCAGAATGAGAATGACATTTGGTTAGAGCATATAGAGTGGACCTTTGTGAGAGAGAGAGTGAAGAAATGAACATTGTCATTGAAAGAACCAGACTTCCTTCTGCTTTTGTTAGTAAGAGGACACAAGAAACAAGTCTCTAGCATTATTCATTACATTTATATATATTGAAATCATATTCCCATTGTTGTTCAGATGTTTTATATATATATATATATATATATATATATATAAAATACTGTATTAGAGTTGAATTCCTGTTTCATCTTTGATTCTTCTACAATGAATAGCAAATCCTAAATGTCTTTACTGAAATACTTAAGCGATTATGGGACATTTTCATTGCTATTTCGGGATAAAGTTAAGATGCTTTTATAAGTTGATCATACATAGAGTACATTTTGTGGGTAAAAGCTTTTGTTATCATTTGCTATTAACTTCAACACACAAGGAGTCTCTTAAACCAATGCAAAAAACGTTTCCATCTAAAGAAATTATTCTAGGAAAAAGATATCTTTCCAAGGCAATTCAATTTATATTTAGTTCCTTTGCTTAGTTTCCTCTCATGATAAATTTTTAGAAAATTCTGAGTCTAATTCATATTGCTTCTTTTTACCTGAACTCATATTAGAGACAACTTTATAATCTAAGAACCTTAATATGTTTCAAGTCTGCAGGAATCTAATTAAAAACAGACAGCAAAAAACTAATTAAAAACAGACAGCAAAAAACTAAGGAATCAATGAACCATATTTACAACTAGCCCTTGTAATCATCTCTCACCAAAGTATTTCATCAAATCTAGCATTAGAAAAAAACCTACATGTATAAATTTCCACAAATAATTTTCACCAAACTTTAGTGGGTTTGAATACCCAGATATCCCATTCCTATTCAGTAGGAGTCTAGTAGTCAAATAAGAAGGACCTTACCTACCTGAACCACTAAATCAAAAATATCTATTCCAAATTTTATGACAATAGCCAAGTTTTATGCTCAAAGGAATTCAGGACTAATGTTCAAGTAAGCAATTTAAAAAAAGAAAAGAAAAGAGATTATATATATATATATATATATATATATAAACATTTATGTACACTGTACACATACAAATAAGTTAATACTCAAGCAAAAACATTTTGTAAATTATTACTTATTGCCAAAAAATAATACATATAAAGATATCTGTTCAACTCAACCTCCTGTTATATATATTTTTTTTGTTTTATTTATTATTGATTTCAGTATTAACCTTTGCTCACAGTACCTGGAAGACTCCTCTGAAACAATATTAAGCTAAATTCATACTACCATCATAACACCCTCCTAACATCTCTGAAGAAATGATTTTTGAAAAAATTAAATGAATTAACAATTATTTGAAACTAAATGTAAGGTTGAAGAAAAAGCACACAATTTCAATCTTTTTTCCCCAAATCATTTTAATCTACAAAGGGATGCTCAGTCATTGCAAAAAAATTGCTTCACATATTTTGATAAGATTATATAACTATAAAGTTTGCAGGATAAAAAATATTTTCTGATTACATTATGTCAAGTAATTCAAAACAATTCTAATTGAATATTTTCATATAGGAACTAATAAATGAAATTTGGTTTAGTTTGATTTATTTGTTTAATAGCATATCAAATCCTTATGGGTTATTTAATGCTGAAATTTCATTCTTTCGTAAATGTTTGTAATCATCACTATTTTCAATGTTGCATTTCATTTTTTTAAATTGCATTTCTGTTTATAATTGTTAGTTTGAATGCTGTTATAAGATATTAGGCATTCCTATCTAATGATAATAAATTATACTCAATTATATGGTCTAAAGTAAACATTCCTATTTTATAAGAATAATCATTTTTTTTGCATATATGGCTTCATGTATTCCTATCTAACACCAATAATTTGCAAGCAATTATATGGTTTCAAATAATTTAATACAAATAATTTGCACACAGTTATATTCCTATCTAATTCAAAAATTTCCAAAGATCTATTCAACCCATCAACGGGACCCTAACAGGTATTACTACCATGGGTCAGAGTGAACCTTGGAATAATGGCAATGAACAGGTATTCCACTTCCCGCAAGAGATCCGTGGTTTAGTCTCATACTTGGGACACCCTCTTTTGAGAGATAAAATTGTGTATGAATAAAGTAACAAGAGGATTTATATTCACTCGAAAGGACTAAGAGTTCTGTTCACAGTGATTTGAATGATTAAAAAACTATATTTTGTTTATCAAACTATGGTTGTGTTCATTATTGAAAGTGATTTATAATCTGACATTGGTGAGTCATTATCATTTTTAGCTTTCAAGAATTCTAACTTGAATTTCAGCTGGATTAACAAGAAATCAGCAGAAAAATGTTTATGTAGAATAAATAATTCCATTTACATTCTGTTCTTCAAGCAACTGTTGTTGCAATAAATTGGATTTTTGCTTCTCATGTTGCACTTCAGCAATAAGTTTTGCATTATCTGTTTGTAATTCCTGGAGCAAGAATCCATTATTACCAATGTTATTCTAAAAAAAAAAAAAAAAAATGACATAAACAAGTAAGAATCATTGCAATCAACATAAAAGTTGACTAAAGTTAATTTTGCTTTGTTTCCATAATTAAAATAAATAATACTCTTAAATAACATCAAGAATTCATTTTTAACCAATTTCAGAAAATTGTTAATAAATTTCAGGCAAAAATATGTCTTCAATAAAATTCTTACCTGTTGCAACATGCTTAAGTCTTTTTGGAGCATATCTACTTTATTTTTTGCATGGTTGAGTTCAATTTCCAAACCAGATTTCTTCATTTCCAAATTGTGCACATTTTTTTCTAAACTTTTCTAAAAAGAAGTTAAAAAAATCATTAAAAAAGTCAATGAAAAGGATTTGTTGTCTAAAAAATAAGATGTAATATAAATGGTTTTAACATATATATATGAAAGGCAATTTTTTCTCAGAGTTAAGGGTTAAATATGTATGAGTTTTCAAAGATGACATAGCAGGTATCAGAGGGGCACCTCGGGTGGTGTAATGGTTAGCAAGGTAGACTAGCAAACCTACACGAGTGAGTTCGATTCTCATTAGGTGCTCAATTCATGCGGCCTTGTGCTACATCTAAGCAAAAAGCTTAGTAAATTACCATAGCAGGTATCAGAGAAAAATACCAACTGCATATTTACAGCAAAAATTAGTGGTGCCTTTAACTGCAGGCTATCATTTATATATATAAGTGAAATTTAATGCCAAAGTATTTTTAATCTGTAAAATTTTTACAGTGCTCTATGCACAAAAATGCAGAACAATATATTTCAAATATCAAATAACATAATAAAACAGGATAAAAACTCATGACTCAAAGATTCACATTGTCAATCTTTAGGTGAACTAGTATTCAATGTCTTATTATTAGATTCACTAACAAAATCAGACATGTTAAATACTAGCTCCCCTGGAGATTGAAAACATGAGTTTACATACAGTTTTATCTTATTTTAATACTTGAAATATATTATATATAGTATAGATATATTATATTATATTATATTATATATATAATCATGTAGCACAAAGAATTGCTTCTTTTTATCTTGGACATAAATGTCTTTATGCACATACATAGTTTCTGCAAAGATTTTTGTTATATAGAGAAAGTCATAGTTTATTACAAAATAAGAATACAATTAAGAAAAAAGCAGTCATTTTTTATCCACAATTCCTGTTGAAAGAATAGAAAATGCGTTGCTCAAAAGGATGACAAGAGAAACTCTTTAAGGCAGCCATTCAACTCGAAAAGGTTCATCATTCCTACAGCTTTTTTCATAATAAATGTACGCATGACAAACAAAATTCTTATAATGATATGAAGGTTAAAAAATACCTCCCGCAAAAAAAAAAAAAAAAAAAAAAAAAATTAACCATCAATATTTTCTTGACTCAACACTATTTCTGAAATACAGTCACCAAGAATGTTTTGGGATATTGGTTCATTCATCCTTGAATCATTATTTGTGATTAATGAACACTATAAAAGATAAACAGCCCTCTTGAAAGAAACTTTTTGATTTTCAATAATAAGGAACATTTGTGAATAAAACACATAAGAACCACAGAAGTTTTAGAGATTGAATATATTGTTAG
>OY757934.1:28695815-28920815 GCA_963585895.1 Sepioteuthis lessoniana
CATACACACACACATATACATATATATATATATATATATATATATATATCACACACATACACACATATATAAACACACACACACATATATATATAAATAGCACACACACACACACACACACATACATATAAATATATATATACTATATATATATATATATATATATATACACACACACACATATAAACACACACGCACACCACTTGTATCAACTATCAAGATGCATAGCTGGTATGTATTTAAATGTCACAGTGAATTCAACTGATAACCTATTATTTTAAAATTCACTCTTTTAAAGTAACAAGAAACAATGGTTTCCAATTTAGAAATCCATTGCCTTTACTTTTGAAATTAATGAACATTTAATATAAAATAAGAATGGATTGGTTGGTTGGGTTTTATGGTATATCAACCTTTGAAGGTTATTTTAATGCCAAATCCATTTTTATACTAATAGTCAATTTTATTTCAGACAATTCAATTTAGCATGAGTAAAAGTTGGTGACCTTAGTCGAGGGTGACCTGAAGGCTCTCTTTTCAATAGCTACTACACCGAGGTGTAGGGGAGGGTGCTACTCTATTCCCTGGATTGCTCCATTTCACCCTTGATCCTTATCTTATAATGCTGAGTGTTAAGCAAGGTGGCATCAAGTACCATTTTTTGAATCTTTGGTATAACTTGACCTTGGATTGAACCCGTCTCCCTGACCATTGGCAATTACTCTACTCATTAGGCCAATAAAATCATTTCTATTTCAAACTATTCAGTTTAGTCAATTAGTTCTAATTCAAACAATTCAGTTCAGTATAAGTATAGATTTTTTCCACACAAAGTTAATTGTCAAAACAGTTCTATTTCAAACAATTCAGTTTAGTGTAAGTACAGTTTCATTTCAAACAATTCAGTTAAGTATAAGTAAGCAGTTTTGATGTCAAAACAGCTCTATTTCAAGCAGTTCAGTTTAGCATAAGTACACAGTTTAATAGTCAAAAATATTTTTAGTTCAAGCTATTCAGTTTAATCAAACAGTTCTAATTCAAAAAATTCAGTTTAGCATGAGTATGCAGTTTAGTTCTATTTAACCCATGGACAGGTACTACCACTCTGGGCCAGAGTGGACTTGAGAGTGATGGCAATGAAGGTGTGCTCCATATTCTCCAAAGCTTCCGCATCACTGGAACTTCACCATCAGATTGTTTAGTGTAATATCCAGGACACTTGTTTGGCAGGGTCTTACCCCTCTGCAAAGGTGCAGTTGGTGTATTCTACAGCCCCAGCTGACTGGGCAAAATAAGAATGGAACATTGTTTTTTAAATTAATGTGTATATGTGTGTTCATTATATTTACAAACAGGCCCATATACATAGTTAAAAAAATGAAGCTTTAGATCGAATTATGAAGAATTACTACGACCCAAGGTTACACATTTTCAAGTAATAGAATTAACTTTTTTTCCGAGTTAATAAAACAATGAATTAATTTTCCTTTATGTTTACATCAGTGTATGTGTATCATGTAAATAAAGGAAATTTGCATATTTTACTTAAAATCAAACTGAAATTATACCATCTAATCTAGTAGATATTAGGATTATTAGATTTAATGTATCATTTGGTTGAGACAACTTGTTTTGAAACATTATTTAGAGTGAAATACATGACTTAATTCAACCGAAGAAGAATAAATTGAACTTAAATGGTTTTCAAAATTCATTAAAAACTGAGAAAGATTCTAAAAGTTTTTAAACATTACCTCTTTTTCTAATTTAGCAATTTTTGTTTTTAATGAAGAGAGATGTTCTTTCAATTCCTGAAAAATACAAGATAATTTCATGAAAAGAAAAAAAATGTTTAAAAATTTTTTTCAGGTCTAGCTCAGTAAACATTTAATGACAAACTAAAAAAATTAACAAGGAGTCCATCTGTTCAAAATACTTTTGTCTAGTTTACTATAATAAAAAGTTTAACCTTCACAGTAAATTCTCCAACAATATTTCCCTGAAACTGATTATCTGCATAGTAATCAACTTAATAACAGAGGTCTGGAACCTGCAGTCCACATGCAACACTCAAAGCACATCCATGTGGCCCTTAATCCACCTGATTCTCTGAAGACAACGTATTGTGGTTAACCAGACCCTGTTGTATTTTTATTGTTTTTCTTATACTGACAAACACTCAGGCATGTCTGCATTTGAGTTTAGGCTCCACTTCTGGTAATCTCACCAGGAAAAGTCCAAGTTTCTTGCTTGACACATTCTTGATTTCTATAAGAGCCATGTGCTTCCATCTAGACAATTCCCTAACCTTATCACCTACACTCAGCAAATGGTGAGCATGTCTCACACTACATACCTCATTGAACAGTTGTTCTCCAAAATGAAGCATGCAAAGAGTAGGTTGCTTTTGCAACTATCAAATCTACACTTGTCTGATGTGCTCCTTCTGTCAACCTCTTCATTTAACTCTGATATTACATCTTTTCATGATTGCAAACAATACCAAATGTCTCATTAGTTATGATTGTTAACTTGTGAATTTAGCAATTTTCTTTCTATCATCTTAAGATTGTGGCCCCAGATACTTCCAAGTCAAGCTTTGTGGCTCTTGGGTGGAAAAAGCTGAGAACCCTTGAATTATAATCAATTTTTAATAATTACTGTAATTGCAAAAGTAAATAAAATAGTACAGTTAGTTTCTTAAAGAACAAATAAATAAAATAGCAAAAAAGAAAAGTTCAAGTAAATTTTAAGATTACAATTAAGTAGATAAAAAGTATTTTAAAACACATTCTTTCCAATTTGCTGCTTCAGGGCAGATTTCCTAACACAATGTTAATGCTAATTATGAAGCAATCTTTCCATTATCAGCAAATACTTAATCTTTAAAAAAAATTAAAAAAAGAAGAGAGAGAGAGAGAGAGAGAAAGAGAGGGAGAATAATATTTTCAAATTCTTCCTTTTCCAATGATAAATTCAAACTTTCTTCAGGTAATGATGTAGATCTTGTTCAAGTGAGAGAATCTCTCTACTGATTGATTGCTTGATTTTAATGGTATGTTAACCTGTCTCGGGTTATTTTATGCTTAGAGGTTAGGGGATTGTGCTAACATTATTTTGTTCAGTTGTTTAAGAGAATTTTTTTTGCATACAGTCCTCTTGAATATAAATAACTTTGAAATAGATTTGACTCATTGATAGGAAGAGAATCTCTGTGAGATTAGTATGAAACCAGAACAAATGTCAACAATTAGTTGAAAGTAGACAATAAATAAACAAACTTACTTTGTTAGTTGCTTGCTCTTTTTCAACTTCTTGTTTCCACTTTGCATTTTGGATTTCCATTTCTTGGATTTTTGTTTGGAACAATCTATTTAATAATAAATGTTGTGTACTACAATTTAGAAAGAAGAAATGACTTGCTTTTAACAAGTTAAACAAAAAAAAAAATACAAATATAAGAGTAATACTTTAAAAATCAGCAGTTTTTGATATCAGAATTTTCCTTCAATCTAAGAAATAATCCCATTGATAAAAATTAAATTTGAAACTGAACATTTTACAACAGTGACAGTAAAACATAAATGGCAAGCATAATTAGTCATATGTACAAGTAGTGGCCAAAAAGAAATTAAACTTTAAAAGTGCACCATTAAGATGATTTACAGTGCTTGCAATTGAAATGTTATAGAGCAGTGACCTTAAACCCCACCCCAAAAGTTTTTAACTCTCCATCCAGTGTCCAGTCAAAAAAAAAAAAAAAATTCTAGAACATTTGCACATACAGGTCTCATTAAGTTATTTTTTACAGTATTAAAAAAAAACTGCATCATGCCATGTTGTTTAGTATGAGCTGCATATGCTAAAGTGAATCAATGTGTACTGCAGTTGTATTTTCCCTGTTAAGTTGAAGAGCAATGTGCATATGAAATTTGGTTTCAAAATAAGAAACACTTTTACAGAGACCTTTCTTTTTTTGACATAAGTCTCTGGTAAAGATTGTTTGAGATGTACACAATATTACATTGTTTAAAATAAGAAAAAACATCTACAAAAGAAGATCTAAAATCTGAACAACTTTCTATGTCAAAAGATGAAAATCACAGTGAGAAAGTCCATGAAAATCAACACTTGACTTGGAAATTTTTGAAAAGGATGGAATCTATAAAAGTTCAAGCTATGTGATTTTAAAAGATGAACTGATGAGGCATTGTGTTGTTGAAAAACTTGTACTCCTGCATATTTATGAATTTTTGGCAAAACACAAGATAACCATTCAACTCTCCAGAGTTAAAGACATTTTTTTGTTTACAAACTGCAAATTTCTTGTTGATTATAAATGATAGAAGAGATTTAAAAAAGCAGAAGGAACTCTTTTGAGGCACCCAAATCTCATTACTTTATTGTTAAAGCAACACATTTATTTTTGAAAACTGATAATACATAATTTTAAGTTGGATTTTAGCAATGAACTTTAATTCTGGTTAATGAGCTAATTTGATATTTCTTTAATGTCAAAACGTTTGAGAATATTATGAAAAAGCCTCAAAAAGTTTTCACTGAAGAATCCTCAAAGTTGTATGCTGAGCAGAGTGAAGGAAGTGATCATAAAATACTAAAAGCTAAAGTTCCACCGAACCAGACATGTCACATGGTTTGCAGACAGCAGGTGGATCTAAGCAGATGTTAAGTGGTATCTGAGAGACTGGAAAAGACTACTCGGAAGATCTTCACATTGATGGGAAGATGAAACCATCAAGCTATTCAGTCCAATATCAAAAAGGATGATAAAATCAAAAATGGAAGAGAAGCACATTGTAACCAATGATGTGAAAAACATCAAATGACCTGGCCAAGAAAGGGATAAAAGGATAGCCATAAAACAAATGTTCTAACTTCGAAACTACTTCATGGCAACACAATACCTGTATGTTGGTAATGATAGCATTGAAAGTACAGAACATCCCAGGATTTTCAGGTCAATACACTGATTATGAAGTAAGCACAACATTTAAGAATTTCTGAAATAAGAAAACTTGGTTTGAAAAGTTCATGAACAACTGGTCACTTAACTGCTGAACTACAGAGTATTAAGATGTAATTATTTTCTTACAACTGGATAATTCATAATGGTTGAAAAAACTTGAAATTCTCGACAATTTTTTTGTCACATGCTAAACCTGAAGTTAAATCTTAACTTAGAAATAAGAATCAATTTTTATATAGGAAACAGATTTTCACAAATAAGATTTATCTTATTTGTAAGTAGGACTATGCGTGTATATTTATGTATAAACACAAAAACACATGAAAAGAAGTATTCATTAAACATTTATTAAAACAAATATATATGAATATTGGTTTATAAATATAAATATGTATTTATCAACCCCTCCACATGAGCAGGATGCAACACAAGATCTATTTTTAAGTGGAGTTTTCTTTCTCCTAGACTAGGCGCCATACCAAGGTTAAATATCCCAGTTTGCCTTACTAGTTACTGATAACTGAAGGGAGAATAGTTAAATGCATACCTTTCCCAAGGGTATTAGCACTATGTGAAATGCAAACAGCCTTGTCTAGGATTTAGATTTGGGTCGCTGTGTTCATTTCTTACAATGATATGCTATACCATGAGCCTCTCCTATGTATGTAGTTGTACAAATGGTTTCACATGCATACATACAGCCTAATCCAAATACATTACACATACTTGTTATAAAATACACATCATATGCATACAAAATGTATGCATGCTTAACAAAAATATAAAAAGATGTTTCCACAACAACAAAAACACAAATAAAAACATGTAATGTACATCCCCCTTTCTTAAAAGTTTCGAATAACACCCTTTATTCTCCAACCTATATAAACAAAAACTATTCAATTTCTTCCCACTGCTACTCTAAAAGAGAAGATCCTCCTCCTATTGCTTACTGTTCGACATTTCTTTGTAGTTCTTTCTGTGTGCTTGTCTCTTGTTTGGCAGATTCGTATTGAACTTGTGCTTGGATGTAGTCTTCTTGGAGCTTGTCTTGTTGCATCTGTAGCTTAGCAACACTGTCATTCAGTTGGCGCTTCTCAAGCGTCAGTGTGTGCTGTTCCAATTCATGCTTGTGTTTGCACTCCTGCAGTGCCGATTCTGCTTGTCTCTGCAAATTGAGAGGTGGGTGAAGAAGAAAAAAAAAAAGGAAGAGCAACAACATGAGAAGTACAAATGCAAAACTGCTTGCTATAGCCTTGTTTGTTGTTAGTAAGAGAACAGTTATTTGTTTACAGGTATTACAAATGAGGAATGGTGGAGAGAAGGGAATAAAAATAGAATAGAAATTAACTAAAAAAAAAACAAAAAAAAAAACACTTCAATGCTACAGGAAACATTTGCAAATTATTTTTCTTTTACTTATAATTCATACAATGTGTTTGTTCTTTTAATGATAAGTGTAAATGAAATGAGAAATTAAGAGATATAATATTGTGCTAGTTGTACAACTTCAGTTCAATCAAAATATTGATTTTTAAAACTACCCGAGTATTGCAGATTTACAAATGAAACATTGATTATGTAGAAAGAAATAACATGAGCTTGAATTTGAATGAATAGAAGAAATTTGAGATTCTATCTCAAGTACTCTGATAGTTAAATTTGGTATACAGAAAAATAATCTGACAAACAAAAAATTCATTTTGAATCATGAGGAAAAGTTTTTGTTTTTGGTTGTGATAGAGTCAGTTGAGAACTTGTAAAATCAATAATAGTGCAAACAATTTTTTTTGTGTTGGTTTAGATAGATCTAGACCCCTTTTTATCAAAGGAAAGTCTTTTTGGTCAGTAGAAAAGAAAATGGCTGTCATCTTTGACACATGTAAGTATAGCTCAGAGGGGAGACAAATTATTATCTCCTTTAGAGAATGGCCATATCCTTCAGAGGAGCTCATAGAGTGTCACAAAACAGTCCCAGAAACTCATACTTGACTCACTTGTTTCTGTTCTTTGAACAGAGGAAATGCTGTCTTGTAGCCTTTTTAAATGCTACATGGCTTAAAATATGGGCACTGATGACTCCTCAGTCTTTAGTAGCACTAGATTCACCAAAACAGACCGTGACCAAATCTGGCAATCTGTTAGATGGTATAAAAATTTATTATCATAAATTACCTTTTTTTTTAAAATTTATTCAGGTTTTGATTTCCTACATCGCTTTTACTTGAAAAATTTCCACCTTTCAGAAGGAACTTTTCTTACTTCACTTCCTTTGACAGAACCTAATTACAATATTGTATTACTGCTTGACAGGCTTTATTTCTAATTTTCAGTAGACAAATTATGTGCCTCTTTTTTTCATCATTGCACCATAAGTGGGATACCTTCTTTTAAGTTCTAGAACCTTTTTAGGGAAGAGGTATTGTTAAGGAGACAATAAATAATTATCTACTTCAGATAATTTGCACATCTGTTAAGAGCCCTGTAGTGGTACTTCATGACAGTTCCAGAAACCCTTCTCAACCTCTATTTAGCCCTGTTCCTTCAATAAAAGAGAGGTTGTCTTGGACCTTACCAAGGAACAGTAAAACCACATGGCTATATTACATTCCCTCAAGTAAGCCTTTTTCTATTTTTGTACCCCTTCCACATACTGCTTGTTTTTGGAACAACGTGAGTATATTTTGAGCTGTTGGGATATTTGTGTATTTTTTTATTTCTAATACAACTGGTATGTGCATTATACATATAAAAGGCTAAATGATCTTGCATGTATAAATGAGCTCATCTTGTCTTTCCTTCCATTTATTCTCAGTAGCTATATGAAAGAACAGAAAAAAAATAGCCAGAAGTTATGTTTTAAAAGAAAGTTTCAAGTTAACAAAGTCTTACAATAGTAGAAAAATGGTTTCAGATTAGAGCAAAGAATCACTTCCAAAAATCAACTTGTATTTGGAAAATATGTAACTGCTCCATCGCACGAATGATTTCTATCATACTGATACAAATTTTACACATACAAAACTGATATAAGTAGAAAATAGCATAACAAGTTTCTTTTTACAGGTTGATTTTAATTTTTTATTAGACAAACTTTTTCAATGAAGAAAATTTAATAAAAAAAAAATTATTTTTTCCAAGAACTGTACTTACTTTTTCAAATTGCAATTCTTCAATTTTCAATAAAAATTCTCTACTTTCTGAAAGATTAGCATTGTTTTTCTCAAGCTGAAGTTTTGAAACCTGCTCCTGTCGTGAAAAAACAAAATGAGTTAATGTTTTTTAATAATCTTATTATAATGGAGATTATATGTTTGCTTGTAACCAAAACTATATCCCAACCAATGTCAGAACTCCCTAAGTTATTTACACTATATTCTCAACGATTTTCAAATAATCCTTACTTAACCTTAATTAGCATCTTATTTTTAACAATTTTTCAAGTATAGCCGAGTTAGATTAAGCCTCAAAACAGCCCTTGTTTTAAATGCATTTAAAATCCTACAATGCATGTTATAAATTACTAAGAAAAAAAGGTTTACATAGTATATAAGTAAAGTAGGCGACCATAGTCGAGGGTGACCCGAAGGCTCCCTTTTTGATAGCTACTACACCAAGGTGTAGGGGAGGGCACTACTCCTTTCCCTGGATTGCTCCACTTTTTCAGGTTATTTAATGCCAATTTCTGTTGATTTGGTTATACATTTTGTTCAAAGTGTTTAATATTCATTATAGTGTTTGAATCATATATATATATATATATATATATATATATATATATATATATATATATATATAAAGGAAATATTGAAGATTTAAATTATTTTATATAGACCTATTGCTTATAATATTTTGTCTACTTTGACAAGTTCAAATAGTTCTTTCATACTGTTTACAGTGTAGAAATTGTCTTTTTGGTGTAAGGTCAAGGCAATCAATCAATAGGTGTTTTACTGAATATAGAGCATGAGATCCAACATACTATGGTGGTTGTTCTTGTTTGAGTAGATATAAGTGGGTGCTGTGTGTCCAATATGTAGACAGAATAGGATAATCTCTTCCCTGCAGGATTTTCTGTATCCCTCTTTCCATTCAGTTCCATTTCTCAATTTACTTTCCTCTTGTATTTGTTAATTTTCTTTAATAAAAATTGGAGAGTTGCCATGGTGTATTGGTTAACATGTGCTATGCGACATGGTAGTAAAAGAGTCAGAAAAACATCAGTTGCGCTATCACATTCACTTTCAGACTAATACCCTTGGGAAAGGTATGAACTCCCTTATCCCCCGACCTATGGGTTAATAGTAATTTACTAAGCTCTTTGCTTAGATGTGGTACAAGGCCATATGAATGAGGCACCCAATGAGACATGAACTCACTCGTGTAGGTTTGCTAGTCTAGCTTGCTAACCATTACACCACCAGAGGTGCCCTACTTATGGGTTAAATTGTACCTCTACTGTTCCTCTACATGGATAGTTTTAGTTTGGTTTCTTTGTTTAATGGCATATCAACCTTCATGAATTATTTAATCATCTCTAAAAATACACCCGATAAAGCCGAATTGCTGCTACATAGTCTGGAACGAGCAGCAGGTGGCATAGGCCTCCATGTCAATGCAGACAAAAAAGAATACATGTGTTTTAATCAAAGAGGTGACATCTCGTTAAAGGGTGGTCCTCTGAAAGTAGTGGACCTATCTCGGAAGCAGTGTCTCATCAACTAAGAATGACATCAACACGGAACTAGTAAAGGCATGGATGACTATTGATAGGTTATCGGTTATATGGAAGCCAGACTTGACCGATAAAATAAAATACAGTATTTTCCAAGCAGTGGTTGTATCAATACTAGTATATGGATGCACCACATGGACACTAACTAAACTTATAGAGAAAAAGCTTGACGTCTATTACACAAGAATGCTGCAAGCTGTATCGAACAAGTCCTGGAGGCAACACCCAACAAAACAGCAGCTGTACGGCCGCCTACCACCCATCATGAAAAGTATCCAAGTTAGACGAACCAGACGGGCAGGACACTGCTGGAGAAGTAAGGATGAACTCATAAGCGATGTACTCCAGTGGACCCCTTCACATGGATGAGCAAAGGTTGGGCAACCAGCTAGAACCTATATACAACAACTCTGAGCCGATACAGGATATAGCCTGGAAGACCTCCCGGGAGCGATGGAAGACAGAGATGGGTGGCTAGAGAGGATCAGGGAAATCCTTGCTAGCAGCACACATGGTCATGATGATGATTGTGCCATGTTTATTGAATTTAGGTTGAGTGAATGATTTTGGTATACATTCCTCTGTAATAGTTAGGAGTGTTTTTGTGAAATAGGTGTTGTGGTCTTTTTGGTTTATATTGGGTTTTGGTGTTAAATTGGCATAGCTAAGTCTTTTAAAGTGTCTCCATTTGGCTTTTTGTAGGTTCCAGCGTGGTATTTTTTCTTCGAGTTTGGTTTCAAGTCTTTCTAGAATGATCGGATAGTGGTCACTTCTGCAGTTATCCTTGTTGGTTTTCCAATTGTAATCTAAATAAATTGTAGGATCGCTTAAGGTCATATCTATTACTGAGTGTGTACTTGTTGTTAGTTGGTTTGAATTTTATGGCATATCAACCTTTGTAGGTTATTTAATGCCAAATCCATTTTTATACAAATAATCAGTTAGTTCTATTTCAAACAATTCAGTTTAGCATGAGTACAGTTTAATTGTCAAAAACATTTTTATTTCAAGCTATTCAGTTTAGTCAAACAGTTCTAATTTAACCATTTCAGTTTATTATAAATATAGATTTTGTTTACACAGAGTTAAATATCAAAACAGTTCTGTTTTAAACAATTCAGTTTAGCATAAGTACAGTTCCAATGTCAAAAACAGTTTCATTTCAAACAATTCAGTTTGGCATAAGTACACATTTTAGTTCTATTTGACCCATAGATAGGACCCTATCAGGTGCTACCACTCAGGGCCAGAGTGGACCTGGGAGTGATATCATTGAAGAGGTGTTCTGCTTTCTCCAAAGCTCCAGCATTACTGGAATCTCACCATCAGATTGTTTAGTATCAAATCAGGATACTCATTGGAGGGAGGGATTTACCTCTCTTCAGAAATGTACTCAGTGTATTCTATAGCCCCAGCTGACTGAGCAAACCTGTTGCAGAATGAAGGTAGGTGAGGGATCTATTATTTAGAAGGCATAGATTGTTTCTGTTCATGAAGTTTTCTATTGTACTGCCTCTTTCATTTGCATCTCTACTGCTCCACATTTGGTTATGGCTATTAAAGTCTCCCATGAGTATGAAAGGTTTGAGGAGTTGTATTAAATCTCCAAGTTCTAATTCAATTATATTGCTATTGGGGAGTTTGTATAGTGAGCACATACTGATTGTTTTGTGTAGAGTTACTGATACTGCTATCACCTGTAGGTTTGTGTTTAAGTCTATTTGGCTTTGCAGTTGTGTATTGTTTACGATAATAGATGTACCCCCAGATGCTCTTGTTGTGTGTTTATTTATTTGATTATATATAGTGTGTTGCCTTATGTTTGTCATTTTTTAAAAAAAAAAGTTTC
This sequence comes from Sepioteuthis lessoniana, assembly GCA_963585895.1. Classification (NCBI taxonomy): domain Eukaryota; kingdom Metazoa; phylum Mollusca; class Cephalopoda; order Myopsida; family Loliginidae; genus Sepioteuthis; species Sepioteuthis lessoniana. The sequence goes on from OY757934.1 coordinate 28,707,387, forward strand.
TTGGAGGCATATAACACTTAGGCGTAAGTTTTAATGATACGAGGTGCATACGATAAGTTTCCAAACTTTTTTTGTATGGGCATTTAAAATTGTTGTAGACTCTTGAAAATTCAGTATGTTATTGCTATACATCTTATGAGATGACTGACCAGTTTTTATGATTTCAGCTTCAAATGAGCAGCTACAGCAGGAATTGGAATACACCCTACTAAAGCCTGATTGTCACAGCTGGTGAATTTCAAAAATGCAATCTGGATGTGAGGAAGAACGATATGCAATAAAATTCTGTTTTAAACTTGGAAAAAATGCCACAGAAATGTATGGAATGCTTCAGACTACTTTTCGACCATCTTGCATGAATTGAGCATCAGTTTTTGAGTGGCATAAGAGATTCAAGGAAGGCAGGGAGTCTGTGAGGGATGATGAGAGGTGTAGGAGGAGTAAGGAAGTCAATACACCACAGTTGATTGGCCAAAGGTTTAGGGTTAGGGTTACTATGTTGAGGTTTTAAGGGAGTTCAGGAAGAGATTCTGTCGGAAGAGGCCAGCACTCTTCAAATCGGGTCAGTGGCATTTCCACCAGGACAATACACCAGTCCACAACTCCATCCTTGTCACAGACTATTTGAGCAAGATGGGCATCAAGACAGTTCCTCAGCCTCCCTACAGTCCAGACCTTGCTCCCTGTGACTTTTGCTTATTCCCAAAGCACAAAGGCTGTCTTTTTGAGACAATTGAAGAGATGAAAGAGGCTCTAACGAAGGTCATTGACACGCTCATACAAGAGGACTTCCATGGGGCCTTGCAGAAGTTGTTGGAACGGTACAACAAGTGCATTGGAGCCGGAGGAGATTACTTCGAAGGGGACTAGAGTTTCATGTGTGTACTATCAATAAAAGTGCCCATACAAAAAAAGTCTGGAAACTTATCGTATGCACCTTGTAAGTGTTAATTCGTCAAGGTTGCCTCTGATGTTCCACTGTATGATTTTATTTGTTTTGTAAGTTTGTTTTTGTCCCATTGTAATTCCTTGTAGAGGAGATGTTTAGTGAGTCATGTTTAGTTTGTGAACTGGTTGTGGTTGGTGGGTATAGTGTCTTGGGTATCCATCCTGTCTTAGGGTGGGGCAGTACTTTAAGCTATATTCTTGTAATTTTCAGATTGTTTCATTTTTTTCCTGGGGAAGATTTAAATTTGCTTTTAGTTCTGTTTTTGGAGGTAGATCGTTGGCTTGATTTGGTTCTTTTTGGTTTGTATTTTCTATATGGTATGTTTGGTTTTGGTCTTGTTTTCCATTTGATTTTGTTCCGTTTCGGTGAGGGGTGTGGTTCTATTCTGTGTATTTGGACTACTTAAAGTAAATTCTTTACTTAGGTTTTTGGGGTTTGGTTGGTTTTTATTAGGGTTTTTGTGAGGAGAGATGGTTCTTATTTCTTCTCTTGGAGGTTGCTTAGAAGTATTTGTTTCAATATATTGTGATGTTTTTTCCAGGTTATGTTCAGTCATAGGTTTAGAATTTGCACTGTTAGAGAGTTTTAGTAGTATGGGTTTTATTTCTTGTATGAATTTTGGTGAGTCTTGAGGTCTTAGAGTAGTTCGGAGATTAGTTCTTGGTAATTCTCTCCTTTTTTACTCTCTGATTTTGGGTTGTTTTGGGATATTTGGGCGTAGGTTTTGTTTATGTAGCCTTCAACTATTTTCCAGGCTTCTAGATAGGGAATGTTTCTGGTGTGTTTTATAATTAAGGCATGTTCTGGTAGAGGATGGGTGGTCTTCACCGCAGTTGGCACATCTGTTGTTGAGTTTGCAGTCAATGGTGGTATGGTTTGGTTCTCTCTTTCCGCATTTACCACATATAGTGTGTCCATTACATACACTTCCATGGTGGCCAAATTTTTGTCATTTAAAGCATCTGAGTGGGTTTGGAATGTATTGTTCTATTTTTTCATTAATATAGCCGATTTTTATTCCTTTGGGAATTGTCGGTGAGTTGAAGGTTAATATATAAGTGTTTGTTGTATTGTTTGATTTTCTTTTTTGATGGTAATTCTTTTTATATCAGTTACACCTTGGTTTTTTAGTTCAGCTAACATTTCTTCCCTTGAACACTGGAAGAGTTCTTTGTTTCTTATAACTCCTTTAGAGGAGTTTAGGGTTTTATGGGGGCATGTTTTTATTTCTAAATTGAGAAAGTTTTCATATTTAGTAAAAAGTTTGTTTTTTATTTTCTGTTTCAATCATTATTGTGCTATTTCTTAAATTTTGAACTGTTTTTGGATTGATATTTGTAGAAATGATCTTCTGTATAAGAAATAGGGATAGTTTTGTTAATAGGGCATCTTCAATCAATTCTAATATTATAAATGTTGGGAACGGAGGTTCAGGCTGTATTTTTTCTTTGTCAGAGTTGTCCGAGTCTATGCAAGGTCACTTGAGATTTTTTTGTTTTTGCTTGGGTTATATTTTCGAGAGCCATAAAGAAAGTTTACGAGTTTCATTGGCTATGCTCCCCATCCACCATGGAGCTCCACACAGGGATGTGCCTAAGAGGATACCTATTCATCTAGTAACATCAGGGCTACATAGTCTGTATACTCATGCTGAGGGTAGACAGTTTTAATTTTGTCCCTGGAGTTTGAACTTGCTTACTTTTATGTCGCAGCTCAGCATGCGAGAGGGACTCCCTTCCTCATTACATGTTCAAAGTTTTGCTAAATCAAATAGCAATTATTTTTGTCTCTGTAGAGAATTAAATAGAAAAGAGAAGACAGCTAACTCTATTTGGCAAAACGAGCATGCAGAATGAATGGTATGTTCAAGAGAGCCAACATGGACACCCTAACACCTCAATTTAATGTTATATGGTCTCTAGTGATGAAAATTTGTGGGAGTGGTTTATGCAAGTTCTTTTATAAAGCAATCATAAAAAACACCACTTTCAGGAGGAATGAGATTACATTTCACTGACTACAGTGGTTTTGTTTAACAGATATAGGTAGAGATAAGTTAGTAATCAATTTCCAACCAGTTCAAGTACAGTCTGCACAATGCAAGTTTAATTTGCCACATTTCTCATCAAGACATGCCAGTAGTACAGATTCCCTTGACTCTCTCTAGTCATCTGTTCCAGTCGGAAACATCACTCTTGGCAGGTCTTCTAGACGACAGCCAATACTGTGTCCATGTATAGGAGTTCAAATAAGAATGCTGTACCCAGCATATCTTGCTAGTCTTATTTGGATAGTTTCTGAGATGAAAGATAAGTGGCCACACAACTGCTGTTTTCTAAGGTGCTGCTTCCAGGATTTGTTCAAAACAGCAAGCAGTATCCTTCTGTGGTTCCTATCTAGCTTTTTCTCCAAGTATTTCATAAAAGTCCAAGTAGTGCAACCATACAGTAGTACTGAGCTTCAGCCTGAACGAATTCCCATTTTATTTTATCAGAGAAATTAGATTTGCATATGATCAATAACCTGTCAATAGTAGTTCATGCTTTACTTATGCATATGTTGACATCACTTTCAGTGGATGTGATATTGCTACTGAGGTATATGAATTGATCTACACTGATATATAATTCCTTGTCTGAACTTTGAATATCAGCATAGCAAATATCTATATGAGCCATGTAGCAACAAGCATCATTTCTTTTGGCACTGAGAATTATTATTGACCAAATTGTAATCATGAGTTAGAATTTTATATAGTCATTTTCTTTGAACAATTAAACTCCTCCTTGTCTTTGTTGTTTACACAATATTTCAACTGGTTCATTCTCCAGACATGATATGCATCTACTTAAGGAAAGAAACTTTTGTTCTGGTTTCTTTCTTCAAAGCATCATGTAATGAAGTCGCTGCCTGGCTCCCACCACCAGTGAACCTGGTACCTAGTTGTGTGTCCAACAATAAAGGGTAAACTGTGAAAAACAAACACTAGAGTTGGGAATTCTTGAAAAAAATCAGGCAATTTGTCAGCAACTGGCAGAGCAACAAAGACATAAATCTTGGAGATAATGAAACTGCCCACCCTACCAGGTGCAGGCTATGATTTGTCAAACAATAAATTTTTCCTTCATTGACTTGGGAATACCACTTCACACCTTCCTGTTTTTGAGACTAGTCCAGAGAGAGGTTGCAATAGATAAAGTGACTTTTTTCTGTGACCATGTGTCTGTTGAAACAACATAAACAAAGAGTTCAATTGTCTAAAGAATTGTTTGATTATTAATGATCCTTCTCAAAATGATAGACTTTTACTTACTTTCAAATTTGTTAAGAGAGATCTACTTTTCTCACATTTACACCAATAGGTTGATATAAAAAAAGAAGGTTATTGTTCACTTACTTTTAAATTATAGTTTTCTTCTTTTAAATGAGTTACTTCTTCTTTTAGAGCTTCACTTGAAAATCCTTTTACCTGTTAAAATAATTTTAAAGCACATTTAAGTAAACAATTCTAGATAAAAATGTTAGAAACAAATCAAGCCAATGCAAAACACAAGGTTCATTCAATAAAGTAGAATTTAGCAATATGACTCACATTTCACTAAGGAAAAAAAAACATTTTTTTCAATATGATTTCCATTCTTTAAAACACATTTTTCCCCATCAAAAAACAACAATTTTGTATTTCTTTAGTATAAAAATCTGGACTGACTTTTTAGCCATTTGCTCATGGTGCTCTTCACTTCATTATTTAAAAACTTTGTTCCATGCAGAAATTCAGTGAAGGGTCCAAACAAGTGGAATTCAGAGGAAGCCAAATCTGAACTGTAAGGAGAATGTGGCAGCTGTTCTCAACCAAACTAACTGATGGTTTCCACGATTCTTGCTGCAGTATGAGGCCTTGTATTGTCCTGGTGAAACCCAATGACATGTGACCTTAGAAAAGACATGGTCATCATACACTATTTCTTGTGCTGTCCCCACAGAAATTCAGTTTTTCAGAAATGTTCTCTTCTGTAAGCCAAAATGAGCACATAAACTGAATCTACCATTTCAGGTTTGCTTGCCATTGTGGGCCTACCTTTATCTTGATTACTGACAATTTAGCCCATTGTAAAGATTTTTTTCTTTTTTTACTAAAATATGCTTTTCTATACACATCACAAATTAAATTTCACATAGTTTGCACTTCTCAGCTACCAAAAATTTCATGATAGATCTCTGTTCATATCTGAAGCACTGTTTGATTTGCTGCCATTTTGAATCAACTCAAAAAATTTTTGCAAGATTGCTATAAACTAATTCCCAAGAAGAGTTTACATTTTTTTGAATTCCATGCTGGTCTAATTTATGTTTGTATACCCAACTCCACCACAAGCAGGATGTGACACATGGCCAGTCTTTAAGTGGAGTACAGTTAGTTTGAATTTAGAATTTCCCTTCTCCTAGAATGGTTGCCTAAACAAAGTTAAAGACACCCCACCAAATGAATGACTCTTGTTATAAGGATCGGCATGCTCTTATACAATCATCAAAATAAATAAAATTTTCATAACTTATTTTCACTTATATGCAATGTTACGGCCACTGGCCACGGTAGGATTATAATGCAAGGACTACTATGAGAATCGGAAGTGGGGCAGGCGATTGGCGAGTCTTCGAGCCCTAGCAACAGTGGAAGAAGCAGCCGAGAAGGGGCAAAGGTCTTGACCCGGATAAGGAGAAGACATGCCACTGGTCGAGGCAGGGAGGGCGCTTTACCGCCAAAAAAGAAACGAAACCCAAAAAGTTAGTTTCGAGCTTCGCCAAGGAAGAGAAAGGTCGCCTTTTCACGTCCGTGGTCTTAATAACCCACACATAGGACTCCGCCCATATCTCGAAAAATTAAAAATACGGGTGGAAACCCGTTACAGCAAATAAAAACACACATTCTACTTTAAAGCTACTGAGAATAGTTTTATACATGCACACACACGCACACATTTACCTTTGCCATCATAACATGTAAGTTATTTTGCAATTACATTATTATAAAATATCACAAAAACTTTATTGCTCCCTATTTTCTTGTTTATGTTCAATATTTCCTGAATATTAAACTAAAAGTAAAAGAAAGATAACTGATATTCTGCTATGTCCACCTAAAAACAATCATAATAAATGAAACAAATTTTGACTCTATGCACATTTAGATATAACTTACTTTAAATGCTTATTTATCTACAGAGCCAATTGTAATTCATGAGTTCTGTTAACAAAATATTTCATGCAGACATCAGTTGGCTTCTCAGATACAAAAGAAGAAAAAAAAATACCACTAACCAAGACAACTTTCTTTTCACCATTGAATAACAAGGAAATTTTTTTCTAACCAAATTTCACATAACATAAAACTTTATTTTTATGACACCAGAAGAATAGAATTTATTATTATCCTGTTAATGAGATCAAGTAGTATGACAGAGATTCCTTTCCTTCCACTGAGAATGACGATGGCTCTGGGATAAGATATCTGACTGACATAAAGTCAGCTGGGTTTTGATCTCGGCCTGAAGCATGTTGCGGGTCTAGCCACACTGAAAAGTTGTGATACAATGAAACTGTCTGTGGATGACTATATATATATATATATATATATATATATATATATCCACATACACAGAGGAAAAACTGAAAATAAATCTGACAGTATGAAAAAGGTACAGAGATGAAAAAACATAACGTCTTCAGAGGATGATATAATTTATTGAATAATTTGCCGTTTCTATTTTTAGACCTTCATCAGGGCTTGTGAGTTATTAAATGAAGCAAACAAGATGAGAAAGTTTTAAAATATTCTATTTCAATTGGTAACATTCTGTTTCAAATTTCATGTCATGCTACCAGCTCTCCTGACACCTCTCTCTACCATCCATCACACCTGGTAGGTCTTCAAGGCTACATCCTGTATCAGCACGGAGCTGTTGTATGTGGGTTCTAGCTGGTTGTCCTGCTTTTGGTTGTCCATGTGAAGGTCCACAGAAATAAGTCATAAGCATTTGAAAATATAAACATATAAATTTGTCTCTATCAATGTTAGTTTTCTTCTTGATATCTGTCTGTCTGTTTAATCCAACTATCTGTTTATCTAAGTTTATATGAATGATGAAGCCCAATTATTTTAAATAAGGGATTTTCTAACTTTTCAGCACCAATCTGACCAAGGAAACAAATTGAAAAATACCCAGGTATTTGGTTGTATTGTGGTTTGAAATGATTCTAGATTTGTGGTCAAAAAAGTATTTACTCACATGTTGGAATATCGCCAGAGGCAAGGGAAGGTGGTTCCTTAAAGAAGAAGTGTCAGATTTCTTCTACTGACTGGTTAGGGGAATTGCTTTCTTAGTTGTTGTTTACATTCAATGTATTTCTGTCCTTGTAAAGTTAACTTGAGTAAGTGAAAATTAATTCATTTTATCCCTCCCCCCACTCACACATCTTATACAAATGTGATCAACAAAAAGAGTGGTGTTAAGGAGAAATTAAATTCTCTGGATGTTGGTTCAACAACCCCCTCACAGATTCCATCTGGGCAAGTATAAAAAGGCACCCGCTGGTCATTTTGGATATAAAAAGCAATTGGTGATTGACAAACAAGAGTGAACAGAACACAAGAGAACACAAGAGAAGTGAATTGAAGTGATGAATAAGAGTCAAGGAAGGAAAAGAGAAAAAAATCCCACAAGATTCAACAATTTTCTGGCATTTTTTATTATATATAAACTTAACATCTAGGAATCTTTAGAATTATAATTGTTTTTAGTTTCTAAATTATGTCTAACCAAACCCTTATTTACACGTTGTCTTTTTTCAAGTCTCTAAGGTGTTCAGAAATTATTTTTTTTACGCAACACTCAGATTCACCCACATTTTTTTTCACATCTGGATTGTAATAAAAATATGTGATGGAATCAGAATGTTAAAACTTTCATCTTTTTTACTTCATTAATAACTCACAGACCCTGATTAAGGTCTAAAAAAAATGAAACATTCAACATTAGCAAATAATTCAATAAATAAAATCATCCTCTGAAGACCTTTTGTTTTTCATCTCTATACACATATACATACATGTCACTTTGTATTTAATATATAACAAGATACTTTCTGTTAAAAATGTTTTCTTGCAGAATTAGATCAACCAATAGATAACTTTTCTTTTGAAAGAAAGTTTTCAAGAAGAACCTCTACATAAACTATCATTTTTACTTACCTTTATTTAGAAAATATTTAAAAAATTTTTGGATAATAAAATTCATAAAATCTTTTAATAGCATATAATACTATCAAACAGATTTAAATCTTTTCAACTTGTTAAATAACAATGAAAATTTAATAAGATATAAATATTAATAACATTAGACTTAATGATATCAAGTAAAATGATACCATTTAAAAATAACCAATATTAATTGTATTGATAATTTATTTATAACATAATAAAATTCTGTTAAACCTATGTTTATGATTATAATCTTGGTTCTTGCTTAACCAAAAATAACTAAATAATTATGCAACACAAAGTTACAATTTGAAAATTACCAGTAATAATTGTATTTTTATTATCTTTAAAATATTTCTTGTTACCAACTATAATAAAAAAAAAGACTTTGGCATAAAATAGCCCGACAAAAGTTGGCATTTCATAAAACCAACTAATTAATCATAATATCATTTGCTCCTAAATAACAGTTAACTTCTATAAAAAGGATGGTTATAATAAAATAAGTAACCAAAAGTATATTAGTATTAGCATTTTCAAAGAAGTAAAAAAAGAACTTACAAACCCCTCCACATGAGCAGAATGGGTCAATTTTTTAAGTGGAGTTTAACAGGTTTAAATTCATAATTTTCCTTCAACAAGACTGGTTGTCATACCAAGATGAAAGAACCCAGTCTACTCTACTATTTACATATAGCTGGAGGGAGAACAGTTGCAGAAGTTAGTCTTTTTAAAAAAAATTTAAAGCAATTATATGGTTTCAAGTAAATAATGATAATCTTTTGTAACCTTGTTACCAGTGTCACAGTTGAATTTCATTTTCATTATAAGCCTTAAAATGTTGTACTCAAAGCATAATTTTTCATATCCTAAACTTAAAAAACAAACTTGGTAGTGAAAGTGATAAATGCCATTACCTCATCATGTTGTTGACTTTGAAGCTGCTGCTGCTGCTGCTGTAATTGATGCAATTGTTCTTGTTGCTTGAGGATTCCTCCATGCATTAAATTCTTAAATTGGGTGTTTAATTCTTGATTTTCAGCTTCAAGCTGATGAACAAAAAACAAAGATAATTATATTTCAATTTTGGAATTTTCTTATGGATAAAAAAAATGAAAGATTATTGATGATAGTCAATAACTGATTATTTGAGGGGAGAGGTTTGGTTTGGTATCTTTGTTTAATGGCATATCAACTTTTGTGGGTCACTTAATGCCAAAGCCATCCTTGTAGGAGAACAGCAGTGATAATACTTAACCCATAGCTGAAGAGATGAGGGAGTTCATACTTTTCCTAAGGGTATTGGTCTGAAAGTGAAGGTAATAGTGCAACTGGATTTAGAAGTTGCTTACTTTGAGGCCACAATCCAGCACTTTAACCATTACGTCATGAAGATCCCTGCAAGGAAGTGGGGTTAATAATTGATAAAGGATTTTTTAAGTGAACCAGAATTTAATTAGTTTTAGTCATTTAAGATCTCTTATACAGATTTTTATATTTTGTTTTTATTATGAAAAACAATTTCAAAAATGGTAAAATAATTCAATAAGGATTTCAAAGATGTAAATAATGTTATGGACATAAAAGTTTTTTAAAAACATCCTGTATATAGAATTACATACTTTAACATTTCTATAGTAGTTCCTTTATAATAATCTAATTTTAAAATCTCCACCTGTTCACCATCCCTATCAACACATTATTGAAATGTGATATTTAAATGAAGATTGTGTGGTAGGAAAACAAACTTTCACTCGAATCTGTACCTGCTAATAGCCAATGCAGAAACCCAAACAATGCTTCACTTAGGACTCTGTTCCCTGTACACTGCAAACAAAAGTACTCTCATTCTCTGGAACACAGGTCTAGCCTTCATGAGTCTCAAAGACCAACTGACTTGAAACCAAATGTCAGTTCTTTTTATCCTTCCTTGGTCTTGGGCAAGAAATCAAAATTTCTCATTTGTGTTAGACTTGTTTTAGCTTATTATGCATGTCATTTCAACATCAATTTTCCAACATTCACCTCAAAGTTCTATGATGTCTACAAACACATGTACAAACAATTCACCTTCTCTTGCTTCAGTGAGGTATATCTCCCCCACATGAAATCTTCCCCAGGTGGTCTCTGTAATATTAGTTCTGCTTTTTTAATAAAGATATTCAGATGGAAATATCAACATCTTTTTTAGTCTGTCATAGATTCAAAAAATTTGTTGATAGGGATGATGAACATGTGGAGACTGTTTGAAATTATATCATAAAAGCAATCCCATAAGAATGTTGACATTATTTTTTAATCACTCTATATATCAGATCTTAAATGTTATTTGGTAGAATATTAACATTTGTATCAAATTATTCTAATGTTACATATATCCAGATTAGTAAGTAATAAGTACAGTTGACACAGAGTTTTAAAGAGTCTGATATTGGATAATTCATCTCATAAGAGTAGGAACATGTCATTAAGACTTTAAAATATATTATGCATTTAACCAATTTTGAAGCATGAGACACCATGAAAGCAGTGTACTGTAAAACAAAGAATGCGCCCAAAAGTATATCATGCTTAAGATAATTAAGGTTTTATTTTACTTGAATTTTTTTCATTAAAAATGAAAATTTTTAAGAAAAAGAAAATGTATACAAAGATGATATTTAGAGTTGATTTGTTCCTATTTGAAATACTTTGTGCCCAAAAATAGCTTTTGTTAGTATAAGTCTTCAGTTTATTAGTTTGTTAGAAATCAAACTTATTTTCAAGTAAACCGGTCTATATATATATATATATATAATAATTTTGAACCAGAGGAGCAAAATCTTCTACCCAAAATTTCAGACATGCTAATGGTGCGTTTCTTAACATAATTTGTACAAATTGTCTTAATTAAATTTTTGTTCCTTTAATTGCTTGAAGTTATATAAAATATTGGATGAATGAATAACTAAACCTAAATAAACCATTTTTACAGAAATTATTTTCAGAAGTTTCCTATTTTTACAAAGTCAATTTATATTTTACTTACTGCTTCGATAGAATGTTTAGCACGCTTCAGTTCCATTTCCGTTTGATAAAGAGAATGATCAGTTTGTTGCTTAATTTCAAAATCTCTGAAAATATACACAGCAGTAAGAAAAACATTTCAGATATTTACTACCTGTGACATCAAATAGTCTATACAATTTTAAAATTTATTTTTCATCTTCATATCTGAACAGATAGAAATCTTGTTTCTTCTATTTTATTCTTGTCTAATTATTCATCTTGAACTGGCAGGTTAAATAATGTATAATTATACAAGGAAGTGAAAAACAATTTTTCTTGTGTCATTCTATGAGTTATTTTGCAAGAAATTATATAACACAAAGATGACATGGAAGAATAGTTTGAAATTCATTCAGTTGTAAAGTATTCTTCAAAAACTGAAAACTTTGTTATAAGTGAAAAATAGATACAATGAAATTAAAGTTATCTTTTTGTATAATGATTATCAAACATTCTAAAAAGAAAATTCAGTAAACAGTTGTTTTTATAAAAGCCCAATAAATCCTTGAGAAAAATGATTGTTTAATAAAAGAAACTTTGTGACCCTTGACTTCTTTTGAAGTACTGTAATTATTTGTGTATAAGATACACAATTTTTCCAGATCTTTCAGCCAAAAAGTTAGGGGTGTATAGTATACATTAGAACTACATAATTAGTTTCAAGCCACATGCTTTACCATATTTGGATCAGGATGACCAAAAATAAGTCATATCTATAGTCCAAACTAATGTGGTTTACACTGTTACAAAGAAATATCCACGGAAATGTGTTTATAATTCTGTTTTTCCTAATGTCAAGTTATTTTCACTGCAAGCAAGCCTGTTGCATTTTTGAGTGAACATGTCAATGCGTTTGCTCCAAATACTGTGGAAATTTTGCGTTTCAAGTCATAATGTAAATTATATAAATTCTTATTTTTAGTCAATACAAACCAAAAAAACTTGAACAAATACTAAATTGAAGTTAAATTTAGCTGCTACAAATTCTAAAAAGTAAGTGCATATTATACATGAGAGTAATTTTCCCAGAATTTCTTAGTCCAAAGTTAGAGCTGTGTGTTATACACAAATATGGTACTTAAAATTTTAATTTGCTAAAAATACTTTTTCAGTAGTAAGAAAGGAGGTACTATGGATCTGTTATTCTACTCTGTATTTATTTTATGAATTCAATAAAATAAATGTAAAGAATTATTTAATTCTAATGGAATAGATAATATTGTTGATAAATATTCCATTAAATAATGGCAGAAAGGGAAATTTAATAAACAATATGAAAAAAAAAAAAAAAGGTTTTCAAGAGAAATAAACATAATATTCAAGAAATGGTCTGAAACTTAAATTAAACAACATTGTTATCTCTGCAGGCTTTTTTTAAACCAACAAATTAATCATTTAACAAAATTAAAATAGGATTAAAAGAGCGATATTCCTCTAACATGGCTGAAAATTTTTTTCTTTTTTTTTTTCCAATAATGATTTTAGCTACTCAAACTAATAATAATTTACTTTTTACACTGCAGGTCTATTTTCTCCAATTGCTTCTTGGACTGCTCCAGTAAAATTTCAGCCTCTTTTGATTTATCTGTCTCTTCAGCCAATTTATATCTGAAAGTGATTGAAGAAATAAAGTAGTATCAATGTATAACTACTGACCTAATAATTTTTTTTTTTTTTAAATTACAGTGCAACTTATGAACATAAGTTATTTCCTTAATAGGTTTTTAATCATCATAGATACACAGAACAGCATTCAAAAAGAATAGTGGATTGTCCAATTGGGAACAGTATAAGGTAATTATTTAGCATGTGTTGCTCAGGTTGTTAAAAGTCAAGGTATCAATTGATTGCAAATAGGACCTGTCATGATAGTTTTGTGGTAACTGTCAACATTTATGCCATGATGATTGACACATCCGAACTTTCATTTTACCCTGGAGACATTGAGATAATTTATAAGTCATCACGCTGTCCAGCCACTTGCATGCAATGAACAGACACATTTGTCATCTATTACATAACAGAAAGTAAAATTAATTCTAATAAGAAGAAAGAATGATTGATTTTAATGGCACATCAACCCATCTAAGGTTATCTTATGCTTAAAAGTTAGGGAATTGCATTCATTGTACATTTACATTTATGTTTTTTGAACAGGGTTATAAGATATTAATTATTCCTATTTAATACAAATAATTTGTAAACAGAACTATTTGATACATAGATGGGACCCTAACAGCTTCTACCACTTGGGATCAGAATAGACTGGGAAATAATGGAGCCTCACCACCTGATACAGTTTAATGTTATACCAAAGGCACCCTTTTTGTAGGGTTTTAACTCCTGCTTTAAAAAAAATCCAATTTCATTAAATTAAATCAACCAATCAATGGGCATTTGATAGTAGTTTTTAGATTCCTGATCAAAAACTATATCCTATTTATATTAATATTTTGGGGAATATATAATTTATCATCAAGGTAATAAAAAAGCGAACTAAAAATTTTGTCCATCAAACCATTTAAAAAGCAATAGATTAAGGTAGTTCTCAAAATCCATAGTTGCAGATTAATTATCTGCAACTATGGATTTTGAGTACTACCTTAATCTGTAGACAACAAAAATTGGGTCATTTTGTTAATATTCCAATGCTTATTCACAACAAATTTAGTATATTAGGCATGGAATTGACCTTTTCTGTCAATTGAAAAAGAATAATAAAAAAAAAACCAAAAAAAAACAACAATGGAACAAATAAAATCAGAACACTATGTTGCAGTATTTTTTATTAATGTTTTGTTATTTAATCCATTCCAACTGAGAGTATTTCTGTTTCATCTATTTGGATTTGTCGCATTTGTTTATTTTTTTTAATCTACTTATTTAGTTTGCTTGATTCAACCCCCTGTGAGTCATATTAAAAATCCAAAATAGTTTTTTCCTATTTTTAAAAAGCACAGCTACTAACTTTCAGTTTTGCTAAAGAAAAAGAAAAAAGAAGCTAAATTTGATAAGATGCTTAAGAAAGTTTCCTCTAACATACTAGCATCTATTTATTCCATCATAAATTTACTAAGAGAAAAAAAATTCTACTAGAACAGATTATAGTGATTGGTTTTAGAAATGAGGTTGTGATGATTAATAAATGAATAGAGTATAAAATAAAAAATAAAACATATGAAAATACACAAGTAAAATAAAATATCCCACAATTCCACTTCTGCTGATAGTTTAATTTTCGGTGCTAAAAAGAAAAGCAGTCTCTTCAGAATTTGCCGACTCAGTGATTAAACATGTATTTTACAGCCTACCAAAGGATAGATGGATGTTTTAGTTTTATGGCATGTCAACAACAGTGGGTCATTCAATGCCAAACAGTTCATACATATATGAGATGTATAATTTGAAAACAAATAGTTTATGGGTAGCAAAGTTTAGATAAGCAAAGCTCACTTAGTGGTAATGCATGGTGAAACCAATTTCAAGCACTTAGTGTTTATTCTATAGGAGTTGGAAGGAGTTTATTTTTTTAGGTACTCTATTATTTGAGAGGCAGGTACATCTTTGAATAGCTGAAGGATTGTTGCTTGGTAGCTTTTCTTGCAAATGCTCTCATATTTTTTGCAGCCAATCAATATGTGACTGACTGTGAGTAGTTGATTGCAGCAGGTACACCAAGGTGCAGTTTCTTCCTTGAGCAGGTAGGCATATGTTAGGTATGTGTGTCCAATTCTGATTCTGTTTAATATGTATTGTTTTCAGTTAGGTAATGGTTCTGCAATTTCTAGTTTAATTGAGGGTTGATGTTCATAGAGTTTTTTTTTTTATTTGGGGACATATCCCATATTGTTTGCCATTTTCTTCTTATGTAGTGTTTGATTTTGGTTTTGTAGTCTGTGAATAGAGTTATCATTTTAGTTGCTTCTTTTGTGAGTGTGTCAGCCATTTGATTGCCCTTAATGTCCACATCGCTAGGAACCCATGCCAAGGTCACTGTTTTCCCAAAGTTTGTTAGATAGTGATATGTTTCTAGTATCTCTTGTATGTATGAGTGGTTTTGGTTTCCCTCTTGGATTGCTACTAACCTGGATAGAGAGTCTGAGAATATTATGGATTTACCCATCTCCGAATTCTTGATCATGTCCAGTGCCATTTTAATTTTTAAGCTGAATAGATGGAAGCATTATTTGGAAGTCTGATTTGTTTGTAGTTATTCATATTGGTGACTGCTGCTCCTGTTCCGTCAACAGTTTTTGACTCGTGTCACTAAGTTTTTGGCAGATGAGGTTGTTGGTTGTGTTTTTTCCTATTGTATTAATGTTAAATCTATATGAAGTTTGGTGATTGTCCATGGGGGTAAATTGCTCATTGCGAGTGGTGAAATATTGTTGGCATTTTGGTGTATATATGTTGTATTGCTTCTTTGATGCAGAGGCCAAATGGGGGGGGGGATAGCAAAAGGTTTACCACTGTGGAAATGGTTGAGTTGGGAGTTGTTTGTTTTTTGATAAGTTGGATTATTTAGGCTGAATTGAAGTTTTAATGCATATTGGAGTGTTAATTTTTCCCATCTAAGGATTAATGGTGGTTCCTTGGCTTTGATATATAAGCTTCGTGTTGGTAAAGTACAGAAGGCCCCTAGGCTTAATCTGAGGCCTTGGTTATGTATGGTTTGCAATTTTTTAAGTTGGATTTGTGCATGGCACTGTAGATGGAAGATCCATAGTCAAGTTTGGTTCTGATGTGTGATCTATAGATTCTAAGCACGACCTTGTGGTCTGCATCCCAATTCATTTTTTATATTATTTTTTAGGAGTTTTAAATCTTTTAGGCATTTTTATAGCAGGTATTCTATGTGTACTTTAAAATCTAGCTTGTTGTTGAATATTATTCCTAAATACTTTGCTTGTTGAACCACAGGTATTGTATGCCTGTCTATATTTATTTCTGGGTCGACGGGATATGTTTGTCTTGCAGAAATGTATGTAGAAAGTTTTTGTTTTTGAGGATTGGAAGCCATTTTCATTTCTTTATTTTGTTAAGCCAGTTTTGCATCTGTCTTTCAAGTGTAGACATGTTTGGTGATGAGTGAGTTATGGCAAAGTCATCTACATAAAGGAATTTTTTGATTCCTGTGTGGATAGATTCTTTGATGCTGTTGATTTTGAGGATAAATAGTGCAACGGATAAAATACTGCCTTGAGGAATTCCTGTTTCTTGTTTGTATATGTCTGAGCTCTTGTTTCCATGTCATACTGTAAAGGTTCGGCAAGAAAGGAAGTTTTTAATGAATGCAGTCACATTTCCTTTAATTCCAGTTTTATGGAGGTCTTTCAGGATTCCGTACTTCCATGTTGTATCGTATGCTTTTTTGAGATCAAAAAAGATTGAAACTACATGGTGGTTTTTAATTAGGCCATTGCAGATGTATATTTCAAGTTGGTCATTGGTACCTTGATTTCGTCAAAATCCACTTTGGGCCTCCCAAAGGAAGCAATTCCATACTCTACAACTTTTGTGATAAGGGGCCTTTAACTGCAGGACACTTGACAGACAAGGTAGGGGTAACAAAGACATGCATTTATACACCCATGTGGCCTGGAGCTATTTCCACATAACATGGTGTCAGAAGAAATGAACTCGAAGATAAAATAAGAGAGTACAACTGTTTTTTTTGGGTTTTTTTTTTAAAAAACAAAGTTACAAAATAATGTCAATCAACCCATCCCAAAGTTTTGACTGGACAGCAAAAAATTTACACAAAGCTTTTAATGAGTGGCTTAAAGTAAACCTGTTTTTTGAACTTCAGAAATTTGAAGGGGAAGGTAAAGACTACGCCGTTAAAACTGCGAATGTTGTAAAGAAGAAAAAGAATTTGTTTAATTATCTTTTAGGTAGAAAAAGTCAACAAATTTACTCGAGTCTGACAGTCAAGAACACAAAAGGAGAAATGATTGAAAATGACGAAAGAACACTCAAAATGGTTATTGAAGCATCTAAGGACTACTGCAAACCTATGAAAACATTAACCATAGACAGAGTAGAACTCCTATGAAAAGAACAAAGTGAAAATGAGAGCTTTGAGGACTATTTGTTAAATTTGAAATCAAGTTTAGAAGACTGCGAATGGAACAATGTCACCAAGAACGATATGATCAAATTACAGATAATAAAAGGAGTACACAATAGAAAAATGCAAGAAATTCTCCTGAGGGAACCTGATTTAACCCTGACACAGTGTATTGACTGATGCAGAGCTGCAGAACAAAGTAAAATCCAGTTGCAAAAAATTGAAAAATACAACAAATTAAATGTTGACAATGACACCTATGAGAAAGATATCAATGTGACTGGAAGAGATAAAAAGAAATATGATTGCATCTATTGTCAGAGGAACCACATGAAAGGAATAAAAAACGGTCCTGCTTATGGTCAGAAATGTTTTAAAAGCAAAACAAAGAATCATTTCGCCACATCAAAAATTTGTAAGGGTAAACCCAAGGTACAAGATGTCAATTAATGGTTTCACATTGGAAGGGAGACACTTCATAAGGTTCATGTGAATTTAAGATTAAATGGCAAGCCAATTAAATTCATGTTAGATTCTGGAGCAACTGTAAATGTAATTCCTGCAACAGTCATTAAAGACAACAAAATGGAGCACTTACAAAAGAAACTTGATATTTTAGTATACAGAGGAAAAAAAAGTTAGAACAGAAGGAACTATGAGAGTAGAACTAATTAACCTTGTCAACAAAAGAAAATTGATAATCTCAGTCATAGTCGTGGAATGAAAAGGTACAACCAATTTTAAGCTGCATTTCTGCCAAAAGCTAAATTTAATACGGTTCAACCTAGATCTGTTTAACTCAACCGTTTCAGCTGCAGAATGCAATGACCTCAAAGAACAAGCCCTG
Organism: Sepioteuthis lessoniana; assembly: GCA_963585895.1. Classification (NCBI taxonomy): domain Eukaryota; kingdom Metazoa; phylum Mollusca; class Cephalopoda; order Myopsida; family Loliginidae; genus Sepioteuthis; species Sepioteuthis lessoniana. The sequence continues at coordinate 28,725,559 of OY757934.1, forward strand.
AAAGACATCAGAAAATTAGACATTGATGATTCCATCAAAGAGATTTTACTAGAATTCCCGAATGTTTTTAAAGAGAGAGTTGATGAATTTGAAGGTGAATTAACACCCCAAACAGAGCCAGATGCAGTTCCTCTACAACAACCCATAAGAAGTATCCCATTTGCATTGAAAAACTGTTTAAATAGGAACGAAAAAAGATGATGAGAGACAATATAATTGAGAAAGGATCCAGCTCATGGCTCAACAGCTATGTAATCGAAAGAAAACATAGTGGAAAGCTCTGGATATGCTTAGACCCCAAACTATTGAACAAAGCACTGATTAACAACCACCACTGCCAGGTACCCAACTTGAAATTCATCATACACAGGTTTGCAAATAAAAAAATAAAGTTTAGCAAATTGGACATAATTCTAGCATTGCAAGTTGAATGACAAGGCAGGAGAACTGACTGCCTTTGGAACGCCCCAGGCCAAATATCGATACAAAAGACTGCCCATTGGTTTTCCAAGCAAAAATGATTGAATAATTCCAAGGGGTAAACAGGGTCAGCATTATTCAAGATGACTGTCTGGTTGAAGGATTTGGAAAAAAACTCAGACCAAGCTATCAATAACCACAACGAGAACTTGCAAACATACCTGCAGAGAAAGCAATATCAAAATTAACCTCAACAAATGCAAATTCCTCACAGAGGAAGTTACCTACATGGGTCATACACGAACTAATGCAGGCTTGAAGTCCAATGAGGAAAAAGTGCAGGCAATCACAGAATTCCAAGTACCTCATGATTTGCATCATCAAAGGCACTTCATAGGAATGTGTAAATACCTCTTGAAATTTGACCATTCACTGACAATAAAATGTGAAACTTATAACAGATTAACTCAGAAGGAACAGGGTGCAGAGGTGCAACAAAGAGCATTTGAAGACAAAGCTACAGCAAACACACCTGTCTTAACTTACTATGACTTAGAAAAGCCAGTTAGGATACAGACTGACATGTCTGATGTAGGCGTGGGAGCTATCCTCTTGCAGAATGAGAAACCAGTGTCATATGTATCAAGGGTTTGGATTACACAAGTTCAGCAACTGTTGATATGGAAGACATGTAAGAATAGAGCCAGATCACAAACCATTAGAAGCAACCAGCAACAAGCCTCTAAGTGAAGCACCAAAAAGACTTAAAAATGATGCTTTCAATACAGAATTTTGACAACAAAATAACATACAAGAGCAGGGATGTAATTATTGCTGATGCTCTTTCACAAGCCCCAGTAGAGGATGACAAATTTCAGTTTCATTTCAGTGATGTGAATCTATTAGAATTTCTTGCTGTAAGTGAACAGACCAGAGACAGGCTAGTCAGCACCACCAAAGATGATAAGAATGTACAAAAGTTCACAAAACTGATTAAACAAGGTTTCCCAGTGCATAATAAAGCTCTTGAACCTCAGTTGAAACACCTGTACAAATTCAGAGACTACCTATCAACAACGGACTATCTGGTATTTTACCAAGACAGAGTCTTTGTACCTACTTCAATGAGAAATGACAAAGAAAAAGGCACACACAAACCATTGTGCAGTTGATAGCAACATGAGACACACCCTTGACACAATCTTCTCACCTGGAATGAAGTGTGAACTCCAGGAATGTTATATGAACTGCAAAGAGTGCAGCAGATATTCTGTGAAAAATAACAAGGAGACACTAATCAGAAGACCAGTGCCAGAATACTCATTCCAACGTATTGGCCTCGATACCATGATACTGGGTGGAAGAAAATACCTAGTCTGTGTGGATTATTTCTACAATGGTTGAACGACTCCAAGGAATATCATCAGGTCAAACTGATAAGGAAACATTTCATGAGATACGGCATTCTAGAAGAAATTGTAAGTGATGGGGGCCCTGAATTTGACAACCAAATGATGAGAGAACTGGCCCATAAACATGGATTCAAATGGAATCCCAGCTCACCAGAGATGTCAAACTCCAATGGAATGGCAGAATCAGCTGTAAAACAAACAAAATACATTATAAGAAAATGTAACAATTAAAACAGCGATCCTTGTCTGGCCATACTAGAATTAACCAACACACCATCAAAATCCATAGGAATGTCCTCAGCACAGAAATTCTTTGGAAGACAATTGAGAAGTGTATTGCCTATGATGAAGAAATTCCTATCCCCATTTAATGTGGAAGAAATGAAAACTAAAATACGAAAGGCAAAACCACAGCAAAAGAAACATGATGACAAAAACGCCCATGACCTGACAGAATTAAATAAGGGTGACCAGGTGACTGTGCAACCATATGGCAAGAATCAATATTGGAAAAAGGCAACAGTCACAAAAAAGTTTGAATACTGGCAATACATGATCAAATTGGAAAATGGAAAAAGACTAGTGAGAAATAGGAGACACCTAAAACTCATAACAAGACCAAAACATAGCAACATGACAGAAACTAACTGCAAACAAGATATCACCACTTATGGCAGTGAAGATGACAGAAACTAACTGCAAACAAGATATCACCACTTATGGCAGTGAAGATAACACCAAACAACAGCAACCAGACATGGCTGAAAGACAACCACTGCAGGCAAAACACCCAACCTCTATGGTGAATGGCAACTTACAAAAGTTTGAAATGTTTATTTTATGTGTGTATGGGGAATGTTGGTCGACTTCTATACATAAGTGATCGAATATTGTATCAGCCAGAAGGGGCCTTTAACTTGGACAAGATGGGGGCAACAAAGATGTGCATTAATACACACACGTGGTCTGGAGCTATTTCTGCATAACAGGAAGGACACACACTCAACCAAAATAGTAACTACTCTACAATGAAAAATCTCCCAACATTAAATACATATATACGTAAGTAAAAAAGTAAAGTTGGTGACCATAGTCGAGGGTGGCCCAAAGGCTCCCTTTTCTATAGCTACCACACTGAGGTGTAGGGGAGGGTACTACTCCAATCTCTGGATTGCTCCACTTTACCCTTGATCCTTACCTTATAATGCTGAGTGTCATCAAGTAACATTTTTTGAGTCTTTGGTATGACTCGATCTGGGATTGAACTCTGGTCTCCCGAACCATTGGTGAACACTGTACTTATAAGGTCAATGGCCCGGTTAAATATATACATACATACTACTTAAATAATTCTGTTAATTTAGTAGGGATGTGAAATGGGATTAATAAATGAATAAAGTTTAAAATATTAAACAAATAATAAAAAATAAAAATAGAATATTCCAAAATGCTATTTCAAGTTTAATTTTTGGTGCCAAAAAAGAGCAACTTGTTTAGGCTTTACTAACACTGAATGTGTTTTGCAGCCACCTGTAAAAATCAGTTTCATACTTTACAACTTTTATAATAATTTATGGCCTTAATATAACAAAAAAAAATATCTTACAAAAGAAGACCATAGAGTAACAAATCAAGATATCTTCATGAAGGATAATATTGTAATTTTTCTTACTAAACTGATAAATAAAGAAGTCAAAGCCAACACAATATTGATCTCTTTTTATAGCTAAGAACAATTCTTGTATCATACCAACATGATACACAATAGGAGTACATTTAAAGTTTTTGTACTTAATACAGTCAAATTTTTTTTTCCCTTATCATTATATATGTACAATTTTGTATTTTCCCAATTCAAATTTTTTAAAATAATTTCTTTTTGAGTATCAGAACATTCAATAAGGTATTCCATTAAATGGTTACAGAACATTTTTATTCTCAGCTCAATCAGTGCTATTAAAAGATTGAAATAGAACCAACACAATAGAGGAAGAATTAAATGTGACTTGGAGAAAAATACAATCCCAAAGTAAAAACTAATAAACAGTATATATAATAATTCATGTTTTTAAGTCATGTTTTTTCTAAAATAAATGCAAAGCCCTTTTCTATAGAAAAGCTTTACTTGTGTCTTGAAAAATAATACAATTTATTGTTCTACACTGAAGTGGAAACGATTAGAAAAATCTCAATCTGTCATTCAAAAGAACATTTTAGGATTATCTATGCTTAAAAAGCATCTAGCTATGCATTTCTAAGGGGGGAGGGTGCGCAATTTATTTTGTCTACATGGTAAAGTTCCTTTAATTATGCCTTTCTGTTAGCTAGGGAAAATGTATTGTCTGTCTTATAGCTGTGGTGAGATGTATCTGTCAATGTTATAGAATTTGTGATTTTATGTTTTCATAAGTTTTCATATGTGTATGCTCCTGTGTATATACCTTTGTTGATATATCTACCTTTTGTATGCAGTTTGTGCACATTAGGATGTGTATAGTTACATCTATCTTTTCAAAGGTGCATATAGATTTACTTTCCATTGTGTACATATTCTTACAAAAGCATGGACAGGTAAAAGAATGAATGTTATACATTCAGACTGATTTGTGAAGAAAATCCTTGAAAACAACAACTTCAAAGATTTATGGCAAAATAGATTCTTGAGCAGAATATCTTAATATAAATGAATAAATTTATCAATGCTTGATACCTTTTGTGTTATTTAAATACTGTTACTTTTTTTTTACAGCTTGATTATAATGCAAATAATATTCCTATGTTGGTTTTAAGAAAAAAAAAGTATTTAAACAGATAATAATGAAAATGGTTTTAAATAATACAAAAGTAATCAGAAATAAAACTAACATTAGGTATTAAAAATAAATAATTACACTAATGTTAAAAATAAAGACTAAGATTTTTTATATATAGAACAGTAGCTTAATGGGATCAGATATAATGTTGGGTGTCTTCACATTTACTCATGAAGTTGAACATCCTTAAATTTATCAGTTAAATTTCTGTGTATTACTGAGCAAAATGTCAATATAATTATAACTAGATGTACAGTCAATCATTAGTTTAAAAAAATAGCCTGTTGTAGCAAAGATTTTTATCAAATCACATTGATTGCATACATTTATAAAGTAATCACTTATCTATATTTTCATTTTTACAGTAAAATCTATCTTCAGATTTATTTAAAGAAATTTTAATCGAAATAAAATTTAAAAACAAACAAAATTAAACTGCAAGATTTTTAGGTTAACTGCAACTTCTGAGGATAATTTTATAAAAAGTTATTCAATAACATTTCATACATTTTGTCAAAATATCTAAACATAGGAAAGCATATTATTGAACCATATAATTATTTTTTCTATTCACAAAAAATAAAACCACAAATCAAATACATACTGTATATTTCTAATCTTGGCCTCTAGAGAAATTTTCGTTTCTTCCAATGTAGTTTTCTCTTGAATCAAAGCTTCAATTTTCCTAAAAGGAGGAAAATTTAGAGTACATTTTCAATGATGTATATTTAAAATATAACAAAAATTATTTGATATAAAAGCAACAGTTCAAAATCAATAAAATCATTGGTGTCAATCAAGAACATATGGAAACAGTAACACGACAAATAATGTTAAATGGCCAGCTTGGAACTAACCATTTTTCTATTTGGTATTTTATATTCTATAGTAAAAAATAATGTTTTTTTAATGACATTTAATAGCATATTGTTCATTATAGTAATGCTTTTGCTTTGATAATGATATAGTAAGTCTCACCAAAAATTCTTCCATATAATTTATTTAATTTTATTCTAAATAGTGAGGCATCACAAATAATTTAATGAGAATATGTTACAGTCTTTAAGATCTAAGTGTTTTATGAAATCTAAAAACAGAATTACACTGTCTTAGAAAAAGATCCTTGTGTGTCTTCATTTCTAAAAATAACTTTTTCCTATTTTGGAGCTAAAATCTAATGGGTCTGAATACTAGCTAACCTACTACAAGCAAGCAGAAGTCCAACGGACAGAGAGAACAGACTTAAAATATTTTCCTGCTACTCCAGCCACTGAAACAATATCGGTTCTAAATGAATTTCATGACGATAATGTTTTATCCTCAAAGGAATTCAAGACTGACATGCAAGTAAGCAATTATAAAAGAGTTTGTGTTTTAATTAAAACGGTGCCATCTTCTCATGAAATGATAAGCCTCTAAAATTAGTATTACAGTTCATATAACTCAGTCGCAATATCACATCTAATGAAAGCGATGTCAACATATGCATTAGAAAGACATGGACTGTTATTGATAGGTTAATGATCATATGAAAAATTGTTTCCTCAGATGAAATAACATGGGAATGCTTCCAGGTTGAAACCGTTTCAGTACTACTGTACGGTCACACTACTTGGAATGAAATACCTAGAGAAAAAGCCAGATGGGAACTATACAAGAATGATACATACTGTTTTGAACAAATCCTGGAAGTAGCAACCTACAAAACATCACTTACCTTTCATCTCACAAACCATCCAAGTCAGAGAAGCAAGTCATACAGAACATTGCTGGAGAAATAAGGATAAACTCATAAGTGATGTCCTCTTATAAATTCCTACACATGGACACAGATGTATTGGTCAACCAGCAAAAACTTACATCTATCAGCTCAACTTGGACTTTGGATGTTAACAAGAGGACTTGTCAGGAGTAATGACCAATATGAACTGATAGAGACTCAAGGGGATCTGTGCTATTGGCATACCTTGATGATGATGTACACATACAAAATTGAATACTCACATAAAAACATATTTGTAAATTATTGCTTATTACTAAAAATTATGAATAAAAAGACACCTGTTCAACTCAACCTCCTGTTATTGGTTTTTTTGTTTGCATGTTTTATTTATAATTCATTTAAGCATTAACCTCTTATCACAGTTACTTGGAAGACACCTCTGATACAATATTAAGTTACATTTTGTTACAACCTCATTATGCTAATTTGTGACACAAATTCTTTCATAACAAATATATGGTCAATTTCTGTTGCACATAATGCTCAAATATTAGATTAATATTTATAACTTCTGTTAGTAAAATTAACAGAATGAATAATAATTTTTTTTCTAAATAAGCTGGATAAGTCTCATTCATTGCAGTTTATAGTTGAACTGTTAAAGTATTTACTTACCCAACCTCTTCACCACAGGCAGATGGTGATACAAGTCAATTTTAAGCAGATTTTAACAGGTTTGAATTCCGAGTTTTCCTTCTCCTAGACTGGTTGTTATATCAAAGTTACTATTTATCCCTTGCTTGAGGGAGAATAATTGGACTCAAACCTTTCCCAAGGGTATTAGTGATATGTGAAATGCAAACAATCTTATCCAGGATTTGAACTTGCATCACCAATTTCATTTCTTACAACAATAGCCATAATGCAAAATGTACCTCTCTGATTAATTAAAGTAGCAGAAGAAATGATTTATTATTGTACAAATCATCTCAGTTCAATAAAATTCTAGTTTGGATTTTGTATTCATTTTTTAAATAGGAGCCTCATTTACTGATATGAAGAATTAAAACTTGACCAATATTGTAATGAATTCACTTTTCATAGGAATTTTACAGGAACACAGCAAAAATGGTACAGCAGAGTGACATTTTTATTAACAAGGTAGCATTAAAATTGTTCAACTTAAAGAATGAAGCAAATTCCAGTCTAATTTTCAACTTAATGGTGTTTTGCTCATACCAATCATAATTTCTTAAGAGAGATAACTATTAAATGCTAATTAGAGAGTACTTCCTCATATTTAATAGCGTTATTTGTAATAAATTCTATAAATAGCATGTGATTTGGCAGTGAGTTTAATGGTCACTAGCTAACTACTAAATGCTAATTATAGAGTATTTCCTCTTATTTGCAATTAATTTTGATATAAATTCTATAAATATAATTTGGATTCAAGCTTAATAATTAACATAAGTGGTCTTTAAAGGAGTTAGTCAAATGCTTTATCTTAGTACAATACAATTTTCATACTTATTAAAATATAGTTAGATTTTTATAATATATATTTATCAGCAAAGAAAAATTTCCAATTCTTAATGAACTAGAAAACTTTCAAAAAAGTTATCCTCTCCTTGAATTAGCAGCACTAAAAGAAAAAACAGTCGGCAGAATTATGCCAAAAGCAAATGACAAGGGAATAAAATCAGAAGAGAAGAAAGAAAATACTCATCTTTTCTACCATTTAAGAAGAAAAAAAAATTAGATATGGCAATCAGTGCAAATCAAGAGACTGAATCATGTAATAAAAAGGACAGAATTATTGGAAAATTAAATAAAAGTTATTTTCCAATAGACATCTGACAAAGTTCTTTCAAATTGTAGAATCACAAAAAGTTTTTTTTTTTTTTTTTATAAGCTTCTTTAAGTTCTTATATTCTAATAAGTAAATGCATTTGTAGTACCTTATTCTCCCCTCCCTATGCTTGGAATGTACTCAAATCCATTGGTATATTACTTTTACTTTCTATTTTTGATGCATCATCAAGATTATCCATTAATATTGACAATGACATCCCAAATTTCATAATGAGGAGGAAAAGAAGAAAGATTAAAGTGCTAGAGAAATTACAAAGAATACCATAAACACTATTTTAACTGGCACAAAAAATTTGAGACAACCAGCAGTTGCACAAATTGCAATATCTTGCCAGACTCCAGTCAGTAGTTGAACTGTCTTTGTAGAGATGCACCATAATTCGTTTTGAATTCAAATGACCAATTTGAGCCAACTCTTAAACATGAGTGCACAACGTTTTCAGCTGGAGGGCCACTAAACTTAATTCAGGAGGGTCTGGAGTTGTGATCTTAAAAAGACAGAAAAAACAGCTAAATTCACAAGGTAACAATCATGATTTATCGATATCTGGTGTCATTTGTCGTCATGATGTAATATCACAGTTAAATGAGAAGGTTGACACAAGGAGCACATCAGACAAGTGATGATTTGACAGTTACGAATGCAGCATATCCTTGGCATGCTTCATTTTTAAGAATGATTATTCACAGAGGTGTGTAGTGGCGAACATGCTCACCACTTTGCTGGATATGGGCGATGAGTTTATGGAATCGTCTAAATGGAAATGTGGTTCTTATAGAAATTGAGAATGTGGCAAGCAAGAAACTTGAACTTCAAATCTTCTGAACACAGAAGACTAATGAGTTCCATTTATAATTGTAATGGTACTTCTTCACAGTCAACAGCAAAGAGAAAATACTGAAAGTTGAGTGAATGCCCACATGGATTGGGGACCCCTGCTCTATGTTGAGTAGATCTTGGCTTATACTAACAAGGGATTTCCAGGCCAGTAAAAGTTCACTGTACCATATTCATTCTGGTTTATCTATATTGCATCTTATGACCCATTCAAACTAATATAGCAGAAATTATTTATCAATCTTCAGCAAACCTTCTATTTTCTGGGAATGGGATCAATGATACTCTTGTTAAAAATCATCAGTTCCTATAAATAGGAAATCATCCACATGCATCACAAATATTCCTTCTAATTTCTAATTGAAGAGGGCTTTGTCCAACTATGATTGTTAACAACCCAATGTGCTAAGATCATCTTTTGCATTGATGTACCAGTTTCACGAGGCATCATCAAGACTGTATGCTCATTGTTTTTAACTTCCATTTCACACCATATTCTTTTATTTCTATAAGTAGTATAATAAACATATCTCTATCCAGCTGTCTGCCATGCAAAAATGCAGCTTTAATATCAATTGTTTTACTCTAAAACCATGAAAGTCTGATAAAACAATTTAGATGTGTATTACTCTGCAATGATTCCTGATATTTTCAGCTTAAACTGAGAATAATAGTTCAGGACATAGTCAGCTGGAAAGAAAAAAGAAAAAAGGAAAAAACTTTTGAGATTATTACTATGAACTTTAATTCTAATTTGTATGATTATTAATGTTTTATATAAATCTGAAAAGAATGAGTATGTTATTAAAAAAAATAAAAAGATATTAAATTTTAATGTTCTAATACTAAAAGAAAAATCTGTATATAATTCCAAAAATACAAACTTGTGCAATTTGTTATTTTCCTCCTGCAGTACTCGGTATTGGTTTTCTATCAAGGTACGTTGATTTTTTTCCTTTTCCAACTTTTGCCTACTTTCTCGAAGATGTTCCTGAATCTTAGCAAGAGATGTTGAGTCTGAAATAGATATATACAAGCATATATGGCATATCTAAATAATTCAGCCTTTTCTGATTGATAGTGATTCAAAGTGAAAATTTCAGAATCAGTGAAAAATCTTTTTTTTCTAAGCAGTTTTATTTATTGTTAATCCTTGATATATTCAAGTAGGGAAATCAAGCTACTGATCTTAAAGAAGACTGAGTAGATGTGGTGGTAGTATAGAAAGAAAAAAGAAATAATATACATAAAGAAAAAAGTAAAAATGATAGAAATATAAATTTACAATTTTTCCATTGTGCAAGGGATTTTGGTCTCCTGATGCCTGGGTTTGAAATTTCCAGTCCAGTTTTATTTTTCTGCTCTTCCTTTTTACTCCCAGCCTCACTCAAAGAATGATCCTTTTCTAAATAGCTATTAGAACACAAAGATATCAAAGTATTACACAAACACCCTAACTCAGTGACACATTGACTTGACCAGGTGTTTGTACCTTAATTACTGTAACCATTCATAAACTCAAAAAAATAAAACTGAATGGTAAATCCCACAAAGATTTTCTTCCAAGGAATATAAACTTGTTAGCTTCTTTATTTTACCAACACATGGAACATGTACCTGTCAAAATCCCTTAGATTAATACAAAAAAGTAACTGTAAGTAGCGATCATAAGGCTGAAGTTGAAGTAAAGATACAAGATTTTCTGTTTCTTTTCATGTTGAGAGGAGGAGGAAGAAAAGGCAGGTCAATGGAAATAATTAGAAGAATGAACTGGAAAGATTAAATGGAAACAATTACAAGAACAGTTCATTGATTTAGAATTTGTATTTCCTAAGAAAGTAAAGAGAAAATTTCAAAATACATATACCAGTGATATTTGTTTAGTCTGTAGTATAGACAAAAGTATAATTTTGTCAAGTGTGTGGACTGATCTTGAAAGGAATTATCAAAAAAGGTTAAAGGCAATAATCAAGAATAAAGTTTACACAATTGATAATTAAATCAAGAAGGCCAATAATTTTGTCCCATGTTAAATGACTGATGTTTTTTGGTATTATTGTTTGACATTAAAACAAAATTTTGTTGTAGACATAGCTGTGCTTATTTTCAAATCCATTATTTCATCATTTGTGGGAAAAAAAAATGCAGATGAAATTTCTATGAAAATTTGAGACAATACAACCTTATTCATAGTTATAGAAATGGGTGGGGGCTTATAGTTCTGACACCAATTGTATATTTGCCATTATTGCTTCTTTAATTCATAGTATTCTTCCTATGCAGTATTGAGAAATAACTCACCATTTAGATTAAGGTTCATGAGTGCATCTCTGTTATACTGAACTCCTGTGAGGCTACCTTCATTTTCTGTGGATGCCAAAGACATCAGATCATCATCTTTGAGGATATCTGAACAGTCAAGGTAATTGAAACCACTTAATCCTTCAGGAAGTATTTCAGAACCAAGCCTACAAAATAAATGCTAATATATATCAATTTAGATAATTATTACCAACAATTTTGAAATAGAAAAAAGGGAAAATATTCAATATCATCTTATTATTTTTATTTTAGTTTGAGCTATATGAGTATATATCATAGCTAATCAGCCTGACAGAATTTCAAGTAGTTTTCAGATTAACAAGATCACTTGTTAACTTCTGACATGTTAAAAGACAACAATATTCATGACAGAAAATAAAGCATAACAAGTGATTTCTACATGAATTACTAAAATTGCCTGAGAAAAAAATTCACTGAGTAAATATAAGTGTATGCTGGACAAATCAATCAGAGGTTGAATAGATACATTTATATTCACAGATTTTGTTATCAATAAGAATTTGTAAAATCATAATACTTTAGAACAGGTGTCCCCAACTCACAGCCCTTGAGACCTATCTGTGTAACCTTACACCCAACTTTCAAAATTTTTAAAATATTCATTCCATATGGTGATAGGTTATACATTACTGCAAATAAAGTATTCTATATGTCTCTATAAATTATATTGCATATATTCTTTACCTTTCTATTTTGTCTTAAAACTCGATCCATCACATTTTTTTCTTTGCTACTTCTTTTGTATCAATTTAGATACCTATCCTTGTCTTAAATCAGGGGTCCACAACCCACAGGCCACATGGCTCTCAAGGTCCATTCATGTAGCCCTTCACCCAATCTCTTTTACTTTTGAGGTTGACTGTGAAGAAGTACCATTAAAGTTGCAAATGAAATGCATTGATCTTCTGTGTTCAGATAATTTGAAGTCCAAGTTTCCTACTTGGCTTGATTTCTATAAGATCCACATGGTTCCATGTGGATGATTCTCCAACCTTATCACCAATACTCAGCAAATAGTGAGTATGTTTGGCACTACATACCTCTGTGAACAACTGTTCTCAAAAATGAAACATGCCAAGAATACACTGCATTTATAAGTGTCAAATCATCACTTGTCTGATGGGCTCTCTCTGTTACCCTCTTCATTTAACCTTGATATTACATATCTTTATGATTGCAAACATCAGATGTCTCATTAATAAATCATGATTGTTACTTTGTGAATTTAGCTGTTTTTCCTGTTTTTTTTAAGATCATGATTCTGGACCCCACTGAGTTAAACTTAGTGGGCCTCAGGTGGAAAAAGTTGAGGATCTCAGTTTCAAAATATACATTATCTCTTTTTATCAATTTTTAACATTGCTATACTCTTCTGTGGCTTATAGAGGAAAGCATAAGAAATCTCAAAGCATAAATGGAAAAGAGTTATTGGCTTATCACTACCCAGATGTCTTAGTTCTGTCTCTCTGCCATTCAGTAACACAAAAATGGATAGAGATATAGCCACTAAATTTTCTATGATTATTAATGCGACTGTAGAGTAGGTTTTTTGAATATTAAGTTTTTAAAAATTCCAAATTTTAAGAAAAATTTTAGGTAGGGAGTGATTTACAATATAAGTATAAAGCTGAGTTAAACCTTTACTTTGTCAGGTTAGCTAGAGAGAATCTGTTTTGTCTAATTGTAAAACTGAATATCTATTAGAAAATGTCCAGGCTAAAAACCAAAATTATGACTTTTTCAAGTCACTAGAAAATTAAGCTAAAAAAAATCATGTTTTGCTTACATTTATAATACTGTGGGGATTAATAGATTAATAAAGTTTTGAATAAAAAATTAAATAAATATGAAGAAAAAAAAAAAAATATCCCACAATTCCACTCCTGCTAAAAGTTAAATTTTTGGTAAAAAAAAAAAAAAAAAAAAAAAATCTCTTTTAGGTCTTGCCAACTCACTGGACAATACATGAATTTTGCAGTCTCCTGAAATAAACAGTTTATATTCTACAACTAAAATAATAATTCATCAGCTTAATGAATAAAAATATTCCACAAGAGAAGATCATAGTACAAGAATGGCCACCACGGAACTATAAATGTTAGGCTCTCAATCACATTTATAAGTCTTCACAGAAATATAGTTCAGTTTTATGCCTGAGATAAGGAAGGTTCTCTGCTAGTTTCATTTGGTATATTCTTATAATATTTAAAAGAAAGTAAACATTTAATACAATTACACAGTGAATAAAGTAATAATTATCAGATAAAAACTGCAGTCAATAATCTTTATTAATGGTGAACTAATCTAAAAGATTATATTCTTTACAATCATCAACTCATGGATGTCTCTTGTTATGTGAAAAAAAAAATCATGTAGAATTTCATTTACCAATATTTTTCAAGGCATCCTTAGAAAAAATAATTACTATCTACTTACTGAAAAACAGACTTTTGAGGTGATGCTAAAATAGAATCTCTTGAAAGTCCATTTCCAGAAGTTGTAACATCAACAGCCTGCTGTCTAAGTAATGGGGAATCTGTCATTGAAGGTTGTTTTGGAGTTGATGCTAACTTTTGGTTACTTCCTTCAAGCTTCTGAGATGATTTTGAGATTATTGTATCAACATTTTCACCATTCTCTTTTTTGGTAACCATGTTGTTAGTTGTAGTCAAATAAGAAGTATTAGTTGACTCTTTTAAAAGTTTCTCTGGAACTTGGCAATTTTCTGTTTGGGAAGAATTTAAATTCTGTACACTATCTTGTTTCTCAATATCAAGAGTTTCTTCACCATCCATTACCGAGAAGGTAGATCTGTCTTGGGAAATAGTTTTGTTCTGTTGAAAGAAAAAGAGTTTTTTGGTAAATCAAGTAAAATATTAAAATTCTATTCTCCAATTATCAAATGTAGACTTAATTACCAAATATACATTTAAGTAAATCTGGATTTATTTATACAAATTTGGCATTATTAACCCTTTCACAGGTAGATAATTTTTTTAATCCTTGTACAGTAGGCAAATTATTTTCAGAAAATTTGTGAAGTTGAGGGTATATTCAAACAAGTCAATCACATATGAAAATACAAAAAAAAAATAAGATAATTTAATCAGCAATTGTGTGTCATAGTACAATAGCATGAAAAGAATGAAGCATTCACTTTTAATTAAGATATTTTGCAAAACAACCAATATAAATTCCTACACCACATTCCTAATGATGTTTCTATACATTAACATTGAATAGGTCAATGAGCAACTGATAGAAAAATACCTTACATTGAACCACAAAAAAGTGACAAAAATGTCACTGCCTGCAAAAGGGTTAATTTGACAAGATCATAAATTACCAAGTATAATCTGATTATAAACTGCTGAAGAGTTAAAAAAAAAAAAAAAAAAAGAAAAAAAAAAAAAAGAAAAAAAAAGTTGTTTTTTTAAAATTGAAAACTAAGTCATTGTTACTATCAACATGATTGTCTTATGTTCACATATTCTTAATCAGATTAAATGTCTTTTGCTTTATAAATTTGAATTACAACATATTGAACAGTTGTTAAATTTCACCGGGTTTTTCAATTTAACCTTTAAATGTTCTCTTTTTAAATATATTTACTAATAAAGTTACTATATGTACTGCTAATAGTAACATGATTAAGATGATAGAGAAAAAACAAGCATTAAAATGATCAACATATATTCAAATCTGAGTGTGGTATGAAATAAATACAAAATAATGACTGCAGCAACAGAATAAAATTGCCAATCAAAATGAGTTAATATAATTTGCATATCGATATTTATCAATGACAACAAACATAAAAACCAAGAAATTTAATTTAAAAAAAAAAAAAATTATTATCTGGCTCAATGTAAATTAAAAGACAATAGCAAAGTGGTACAAAACTCATTAGTATTTTGTTAACTGTGCTTGTTTCATGCTTGCAATCAGTGACAAACTTTGTTAGTAAGATATTAGGAGGGATTAAAAGTTACTTCACATGTGATATATGTAAAAATGGTCTCACCTTGGTCTTAATTAAAATTCTTTAATACTTACTATCATTGAATTTAAGAATTTCACATATTTTTATCATTTTTTTTTTTTGTAAGGCAAATTCTAAACACAATATAAGGGAATCATAAGTAAGTAAGTTGGCTGACCATAGTTGAGGGCAACCCAGAGGCTCCCTTTTCAATAGCTACTACACTGAGGTAGGGTGCTATTTCTTTCTCTGAATTGCTTCACTTACCTTTGATCCATACCTTATAATGCTGAGTGTTAAGTAAGGAGGCATGAAGTTCCATTTTTTGAGTCGTTAGTATGACTCAACCTAGGATTGAACCATAATAAATAACTGGGATAACAGTAAACAGCACTTTAATGAAAATCTACATCAAAAACATTGACATTTTTGTATGTCATTTTTTTACATATACTGACAATAGTGCAGCAGTATACAAAACTTGTTATTAGAGCATAAACCTAATTTGAGAGATTTTTCTTCTTCAGTAGGAGTACCATGAATCTATTATATACTTCTGAGATTAGATTGAGCATGATTAAGTAATTTAATAATAATACCAATGTACATAATGTTTCTTTTTTAAAAAGTAAATATAAATTCATAATCCTTTCAGCATTAATACTAATAAGTGGAACGGTAGTTTATATCACATAAGATATTCAAAACAAAAAATGGTTCAAAGGCTAAGAGGAATTTAAATTCATACTAATAAAAGCAAAAATATTCATGAAATTTAAAAAGAAATAATCATCACAAAATATTAGCTTCTTTGTACTTGACATCTTTTCTATGTGTAATTATTTTGTCATATTTCTTGGTTTCAAATTAATGAGGAATTTTTCAATATTTCCACCAAAACATATTTTTACTAAATGAAAATAAAAAGTGAAATAACTTTTTTAATGAAACAAAAATTGCATTATAGTTTATTTGAACAAGTCATTAAAAAACAAATTAGTTTTGATTAAATCTTTAATGAGTCTAGTTGTTGATTAAAACTATAATTGATAACAAAACAAAATAGATCTTTATCTTTTAGATATGTGATAATCTACAGTAAGATCCTTAGATTTTTTTCTGATGTATTAACTCTCACTATTCAAGGCAAATTAGAAGTGTCTACTCATGTTTTTACTAGATTTTATTCTTTGTTTTAAATGTGGCTTGAAAGTCCTATATGACCCTCAAATTTATACAAGAAACAGAGAACCACATGTGGCTCACAAAAAGTAAAAAGGTTAAAGATAGAATTACAAGAATTTAAAATGTTTGATGCTTGAAGTGGATATATTTTGAACAACCATGGAAAATACATCTACTTCACAATTACTCTGTAACTGTAATAAATTTAACACAAGATTCCAGTCAGATGTTAACTCCCAAAAGAAAGGGTCCTACCACCTTTTTATAGACAATTTAACAATGGTAGAACTGGTACTTCCATTTTCCTTATACAATGGTTTCTTAAAACTCAAGAACCAAATTACAACAATCGTTATTGTCTGGCATCTGGGAGTAAGGATGAACTGGCCAAGAACCTTTCAGAACAGCTTATCAAAAAATAATGTAACTATAATCTTGGAAAGCTTGAGATGTAAGCTTTTATAGTGATTGGTATTTTTAATATCATTAAGCAGATGGCTTTGTATTTCATTAAAAGAACAAAAACTAATATAAATCAACTACTGAAATTTTTATAGTCAACTAAGTTAAACTATTCTGTTCTTATCAAAAATGTTATTTCAAACTTTTTGTCTCATAAATTTTTAGTTATTTATTATAAGGTCTGGTGTGAAAACATTTCTAAATATTTTAATCCAATTCAACATTTTAATGATAAAAATATTCAAATTTTATCACTCCAACGTTATTATTTGTCAAGAGTTTTTTTTTCTTAGAAATAGTTACAAATAAGTTATACTTCTAATATCAATTGAGGTCTGAAAATCTATTAGGAGATTCGTAAATTTATTCATTCAAACTTGGCGAAGACAAAGAAAAAAAGACTTTTATAAAGGATCTTCACATAAATGAAAAAAAAACAAAAAAAACAACTAGTAACATCTAATCATAACAAAACCGAAATATAACTATCCAGCAACATAACATAAAAATGTTTAAATTAATGCATATATAAGTTTAATCATTATAAAATGTAGATAACTCTCTCAGATGTAGATGTATCAATTGACACACGAGGGAAAAAGGAATTACCAGCTGAAATAGGTTGTAAAAAGGAAAAGTAAGCCAAAATATACAGTTTTTTTCATTAGATATTGTGCAGCCCTTCCCATAGTGCTACCATGTCTTGTAATATAATATTTACAGTTTCTGCTTTTGGTAATGTGCACATTTACCATACCTGTAATCTTTGGCCAGAAAGCTCTGGCGATGAAGGATTGGATGGCATTCTATGACTGCCGTTGCCACTGGTTATACTGTCATCGTCGCCATCATCGACCACATTACCATGGGAATCAGGTTTATATAAGTAGGTCTGGCGGAGCTCACCCATCGTTGCCAGCGATGGATGACCTACAAGCTCTAGGATGTCTTCCTTAACCTGACAACAATAAAGATGATACAACCATAGGTGGGATGTGCAGGTGAAAGAATGAGTAGTCTTTAGGTGATATGGTCACAGTTGGCATATAGGCACTGGAGCACTCAGGGGTGGGATTCACTCACCTCTCAAAAGACTGTCTCGAGTGGAAACAATACTATGACCAGTTTGTTATTAATACAATGTCTGTCCAGTTTCATTTGTCTACATGCAAGTCATCTGTCTATGGGTTGGTTTACTTGAATGAATAAAATTTGCTTATTGTAACAGAGCCCTTAAGAGAAAAATAATAATTGAGGATTTGTTTTTAAAGAGAAAAAAGCAAGAGAAATATAAGTATGAAAGGTCAGATATCTATCACGTAGATATGTAAGTTATGAATTGAAAATCAATCAAAGATGGTATTCAACTGAGGTCTAATTTTTGTTTTTAGAAAGAAAAAATGTAATTCTTAAAAACTATTTAAGTTTGTGTAACACTTTCAGCAGGATCAAATGAAAAATATGTCCCAGATAGAGAGAATTGTAAAATAGATCAAATAATAATCATGACATTAAATTGTTACCTATTTAGTGATGGTCAATATGTACTATTACCTTAATTTGGTGACACTTTGTATGTTGCAATCTAGTTTTAGAAAATGTATAATGTTCTTTCAAGAGAAACCTATGTAATTTTTAAAGAGCGAACAGATGAAAAAAAGAGTGATTAATATTTAATAATATCAATACCAATGTTGTCATTTTATGACATAAGGTTTTTAAAAGGATCTAGTAGATTATGCCTTGAGAGGTTAAAGCATTTGTTAAAGACGAGAAAAGTGTATGAAATTGGAAATATAGGAAAACAAAAACAAATGATAAATTAGTAAATGTTTGTAAATAACACTATCGGTAGAAATTAAATAATACGATATAAATACCATTAATGAATGTGTGTATAGTTTTGTATACAGGTCATATATCAAGCATAATTTATAGTCTAATAATATTTTTTAAAGAATAATAACAGATGATATATTTATTAAAAATACAATTATCTAACGGAAGAAAAAAAGGTATTTGTTTCAGAATATCCATAAAATAAAATTTAAAATAATTCTGAAATTAAACTGAATAAAATAATGAACAACTTTCAATGAATATAAGTTGATGTATTATAAATTTTATAGAAGTAGAAAGTAAAATTCAAAGGTTTAGCCAATGCAAATAAGCAAAATTAGATGTTTTTTTTTTCTACATGGAGCATTTAATTTAGTCTATGGTGTTCAATTGATTATAGCAATATCTTGAAAAAAAAAAAAAAAGTATCATGTGCCAATAACATTTTTTTAGTGAGGAGGAATTTCAAATCATTCAGAGTTCACTGATCAATAAAAAACTAAAATTGCTTACAACTACATGAAAGTGAGAAATATCAAAGAAAATTTACAAAAAAAAATGATCAGCCACTTTTAAAGTTTTATAAAAGAAATATCTTCATTAACATGGAAAGATACATTTATTATTAAATAGTTCAGACAAACAAGTGAGTGAGTGTGTGTGTGTGTATATATATATCTAAAAATATAGATTTAAGAAGATTTGTATTCTATATAAGTTATTTCTAAGTACATTTTTATGTTGATCATGGGTCCTATAAACTGGTTTGGTTATGGGGTCATTAGTCATATACCATGACTTAGGCAGAAATAATTTGGGGGAGCCCATCCCTCTCCAGGTCTAAGACTGGTTTGAATTCAGTTTTCCTTCTTTTAGACAAGTTGCCATACCAAGGTTAAAGAGCCAAGCCTGCCCTATTATTTACCCATAACTGGAAGGAGAATTGTTAGGTTAATACCTTTCCAAAGAGTATTAGCACTAAGTGAAATGAAAAACAGCCTCATTCAGGATTTGAACCTGGGTAGCCAATTTGTTGGATTTAGTTCTTTTGTTTAATGACATATCAACCTTTATGGGTTATTTAATACTAAAGCCCTCGTTGAAGAAGGACAGTAGTGGTATTATTTAACCTATAGCCATAATGAATAAGGGGGTTCATAATTTTCCCAAGAGTATCAGTCTGATAGTGAACATAATAACATGACTGGAGTTTGAACTCACTATAATGATGCAGTCCAGCATATTAGCCACTCTGCCAGAAGGACTTCCCCTTGAGTAGCCAAGTTTACTTCCGACAAAAATAACTGTTACACTATGAACACCACCTAAATGTAACATTAATGTTCAAGAGTATATATTTTACCATTCTCTTGTATTTGTAATTGTCCAGATTTGAGAATTTGAGTTAGTTCTCAAAAATATCACCTCTGGATTTATTAGTCAAAAGACTTTGATTAAAGAGATAAGAGAGAAATGAAATGAAAGCAATATAACTAGCTACATAAAGAGAGGAAATAAAGAGTGCACTTTAAAATGTTACTGATTTTACTTAATGTTTCTATTCTATGCTAAGTAAAAGCATTAATCACAATGATAATTTATAATTGAAATTTAATTCCAATAGAGCCAAACAAATATGTAAGAAAAAGAAAGATCTACACAGCACATTGAGGAGGTAGATATTCATTACCTGCAGGCTTCTGAGAAAAGAAAACTCATGTAATTAACTGAACATCTACTGTTACTATATTACTTCATTTTATTAAATGTCTTTGAAGATAAGTAAACAATTATATACACAAATGTATATTTAAAGTTGATATTATCACATAAAGTATATTTTTTGAAATTTTAATGAAAATTATATCAAAACCAAACCAAATATTGAAGGAAAAGAGAAATAAAGAAAGAAGTTAGTAAACAAAAAAATAAACAAAGATAAAGAGAGAGTGAAGAATAGAGTAAGAGATTACGAAATCTAAGCCAAATATTCAATGACTCACACTCTCACCTGGGATTCAAGAGAATCAGTTGCTTTAATTTCATCTTCAACATTCGCCTCTCCAGAACAGACATCTATCATTTGGTTAATTCGGTCTGTGACAGTTCTAGAGAGAAAATTGATGAGAATAACAACTTCTATAAATATTTAGTGATTAATGAATGCGTTTTACATATTCCAAATATTCTTTCTTTGCACTGTCAAATTTAACCACGAAACCTGGTTGATGAAGAAAGAAATATTTGCCCCTGTATTCCTATAAGAGGAATATTTAATGACGTAAGCAAATTGCCTAAACCCCTTATATTTTTATGGTTTATATTCTATATTTGAAAATAAAAAGGAACTTGAACTCATTGATAATTATTTTTCGAACATTTTTTTCTGAATGTAGTTTGCCATCTTTATTCTTAACAGACCATTTCTTGAATATATCCTCTTCATACATCTTGTATGCTTTCTCAATACAAATTATATGACACTATAAGCTCTTCTGCTCCTGGATACACAAAGGTGCAATAATACATATAGGTGTAAGCATGTCTGTGTAAATATGTATGTATGCATATGAGTGTGGGGGTGAGTGCATCTGTATAGTTTGATTTCTTTGTTCAATAACATATCAACCTTTGTGGGTTATTTAATGCTAATGTCATCTTCATAGAAGAATAGCAGTGATACTATTTAACTCATAGCAGGGGGAATAATTTTCCCAAGAGTGAATGTAATAGTGTGACAGGAGTTTGAATGTATTTATATAGGTGTGTGGGCATATATGTATGTACATGCATGGATGTGTGTGTGTGAGTAGTATCAAAAGGATAGCGAAGCAAGTCAGGGAGATTGGGAGATTTTAATAGATGATGAAAGAGAAAGATTTCTCGATGGGGATGAAAGGGTTGATTTTTTAATGCCCGCCATAAACAGAAGTCTTCAGTGCTAGTATGGTCAGAAGTTAGGCAAGGGTATGATTTTCTAAAGTAGTGGTCCATGCAAGAGGTGTAGAGGTTCTTTTCTAGAAGCTAGAGCCCCATATATTTAAGGAAGCAATCTGAAGATATTGCAGATGTGTGGTGGCTCAGAGCAGTGATGGCAAGGGTTGATCATTGGATTAGGGTCCTACTCAACTCAATATAGTTGGTCACAAGAATACAGTAGAGTTAGCTGACTGTTAGACTGAATGAAATAATCAAAATAGTGAGGGATCAGCATTCAAGTCATAATTAAAAAGTCTCTCACCAGGATAAACTCTAAGAGTAAATAAAGAAATGGCAAGTGTATTCTCGTTATTTATTTTTGTGTCTTTTCTTTCCTTTGTACAGCTGACTTGCAGTTCGTGTAGTTTTGACCAGAACCTGGTAGCCAATGGATCTTTTCTTGAAAACAATCAAAATAAGAGGGAAGAGACATCAGCTAGCTGGTGAGACTAAGCATGTTGTGATGATATATTGCCACAAGGAGCTCATCAGTCAAATTTTCATTACAAGGCTAAACAGTCTGTTTCTTTTAATAGAAAAAAACTAAATTCATATGGTTAAGGTTTTAGCTCTTATGATCTCTCAAACACACATCATTAAATCATTTAACTTATCATCCTAACTCAATCTCTTCTCATAACCAGTATCTATTTCAATGTCAAATATAACATGCATATAAAATAAAATATGTTTAGAACCTCTGAGTACTAACTTATATAGAATATTTAAGTCTAATTTATTTCAGTGACTTGCATATGACACTGAACTGCATCTGATAGTGAAGCTGGAGCTCCAGAGAGTATGGCGTATTCATTATTAGTATTAGATAGGAATACTTGAAACCATATAGCTGTGTGCAAACAAATAATTGTTAAATAGAAATAATAACGAGAAACCATTTATTTATTAGTATTAGATAGGAATACTTGAAACCATATAACTGTGAGCTAACAAATGCAATGGAACATTGAAAATATATTTATGACAATAATCAAACATTTACAAACGAGTCAAATTTTGCCATCAAATAGCCTATAAAAAGTTGATATGACATTAAATAAAATGAGTTGAACAACAATAGTTTTTGTACTACAAGGTTTGCTTTGTTGAACACAACCAATGTTGAGAACCACCTTTGTCCCAAGTATATTTTGGAATCACCCAGCAACTTGGTCTCCAAGTGCTGCTTGAATAGGTAGGTATATTAGTATAACCCGAAGCCAGCCCTGTTTGTTTGAGAATCAAGTTTTGTTCACTGACAGACTGGTTAGAGTAACCAAAACTCTGAGGTCTAGTGATGAACCCCTAAAATAATTTGTTGTGTCCACACAAGTATATTAGATCTCTTGTGTGGCATGGTAACTTGTGCCTCTTGCGTCCTTTACATGGTTGAATTAAAACTGGAACAACTTCAAAGGAATGATCAAATCCACTTAGTAACTTAACAATAAGGTTTGTCTATTTCTTATATACAAGGAAAAGAAAAGAATCTATTTACAAAGGTCTTCATCTGCAGTACTTAATTATAGCAATGGTGATGCAGAGCGTCTTTTCTTTATGCTACCCCAGCTGACTCTGATGTCCCTAGGCTAAAGAAGAGACCAAACAATAAATGTTTTTTTCCTCCTTGGACCAATCAAAAGGTTGATTTCTTCTAAGGAAAGAAGCTCTACCTATTTTAACTGCCCATGTAGATATTATTTTGTCTTTTTTTTTTATCTGCTCTTTAAAGCTGAATACAACTTTTCAAACCAGACAATTCCCTGCTGATCACTTTTTAAACTGAGGATGTAAATTTTTTCCCCCCTTTTCATGACAACTACTAGGAGCTCAATTTCCCACTCAACTTGTAGGTGGTCAGATTTTTTAAATCATTATTTGATTTTAATGCTCCAAATTCATCATTTGCATACCAGCATACAACCACCCCTTCCCAATGTATGGGTAGCACTGTCAAATTAATGATTATTTTCTGTTGTCATTTAAGATTATTTTTTTGTTTTTTTCTCTTGAAGACTGAAGAATGGATTATATGAAGGATGTGAAGTGAACGTTCAATTGTCCAAACAATCTAATGTTTATAGATTCTTCTAAACTCTTCTAAACAATACATAAGTTTATTGTCATTCAGAAATTAATTTTTAAACTCAGAGATGGTACAAATTATTTAACAACAAAAAATTTTTAAAAAATGTAAAAACATTTCTCTAAAATTGAAAACTCTAAGAGAAAAAAATGTATATATGTAAAAAAAAAAAAAATAAATAAATATATTTATCTAACTCCTCTGTCACAAGCCAAATGTGACACAAGATCAATTTTTAAGTGAAGTAAAGCTGATTTGAATTCAGTTTCCCTTCTAAACATGTCACCTAATCAAGGCTAAAGAACCAAGTCTACCCTGCTATTTACCCATAGCTGGGGGGAGGAGAGAGTGATTCATGCCTTTCCCAAAGGCATTAGCATGAAGTTAAATGCAAACAATCTTGTTCAGCATTTGAAAACTGAAGCTATTACTACAAATAATTTGTGGAATAATAAAAATTATCATTGTAAAACGAAAAGAATTTAAAACTTTCAAATTCAAAACTCATGAAATTGTAGTTAATCTAATTTTTTTTTTCATTTTAACTATTTATATCACAAAGTTTACTTTAACTTTGAAGACTGGGAAATTTTAAGAGAATAAGAGATTGATTTTAATGACATGTCAACTGGTTTGGGGTAATTTTATGCTGAGAGGTTAATTGTATTCAATAACCATTTCTAGTGACCTTTTATGTGTAGTCATTTCTGAAGAGTTTTTTTGCAAATATGTACGACACTAAACAGGCAGATGTGTCTTTTCTGTTCACGACACCAAATGTGATATGACACGTTGCCCATAGATCTGGTTATATGATGCCAAGTGTTCTGATCTAGTACAACTAATTTTTTTATACAATGGTATGGTTTCAAGTATTCCTATCTAATACAAATAATTATAAGGTTTCAGGTAATTATTTGTTTACACACAGTTATATGGTTTCAAGTAACTAATAATAATAATCCTTAGTAAACAATTATAGCTTCAAGTAATTATTTTAAATACAAATAGTTTTCAAATAGTTGGTTTTGAGTATTCCTATTGAATCTGAATAATTTTCAAACAGATCTATTTGTATCATAGATGAGATCCTAACAGGTACAACCACTCCAGGTCAGAGTAGACTTAGGAATAATGGCAATGAAAGGGTACTCTACACTCCCTAGAACTAGAGCCTCACCCTCAGATGCAGTTTAATGTCAAACCTAAGATACCCATTTTTTTTTAGAGAGTGGAGGGGGATATTTACTCCTCTGCAGGGGATGCAGCCAGAATATTTAAAGCCATGCCAACAAAGCCAAGAATCATAGAGTAAAGCTAATAGAAAAAGGCAGGATTGACAATGAATTAAAATTTTAACTTAAAAATATCAGTGTATAAGCATTTTTTAAAAAGCATACAGAAACTATGTAGTTTTAAATTTCTGATAAGCTATGTTCTCATTCCAGAGGCTGTTTAAAAGATGAAGAATCAATTAACATTATTATCCACAGATGGCCTAGAAACGACAAATTTCAAGATAAAATTTTCATTACTCTGTTGCTATGACAATATCAATCAATTTTGAAATTGCTGGTTTTAAAATCAATACTCTTTTGAAAGTTGATTGATTTTT
This sequence comes from Sepioteuthis lessoniana, assembly GCA_963585895.1. Lineage (NCBI taxonomy): Eukaryota > Metazoa > Mollusca > Cephalopoda > Myopsida > Loliginidae > Sepioteuthis > Sepioteuthis lessoniana. Next base: position 28,751,131 of record OY757934.1, read on the forward strand.
TTGAAAGATGAAAGAATGTAATTAATAATTGATTCGTTTATATAAATGACTTTATTTTGTGCCAAAAATTTTAAATGAAACATCTAATACTAATATGAATTTACTATTGATACTCCTATGTGCATGCACCAGTGACTGGGTTATGAATTAATAGAGTTGGGCAAAAAGTTAAATTGAATTTTGCACAAACTAAGTAAAGTAAATCATCTATTTTACCTTCCACACACATCTAAATGTTGAGAATAATTGGGAAATATTTTAAAACAAATTTGTGGGAGCAGATTACTGTATATACTTGTGTATCATACTACTTTTTAAGAGCTTAACCTAATAGAGGATTGCACCATAGGTGAGATACAAACTTTGTGTGTGTAAAGAGTTAGCCAAAGCTAGGCCTAGATCAATTGGTATACCTATATTTCTGGCTGTAAAAGTCAAAGAATAGTCTCAGATAGTATCAAATGATACTCTAGTATATTTGTCATAATGAGACAAGTTTTTTTCTGTTGGTCTAATAATAAATTTTACCAAATCAGGACTATATGAAAATATTTAAGAAAAAACCCAATTTAAGATATTCGTATTCATGAAAATTCACTTCAAGTCCTCCTCTTCATATCCTATTTATAGAATTTATAATCAACTACAAATATATATGATACTAAACAAGTAGATGTGTCTTTTCTGTTCATGACACTAAATGTGATATGACATGTTGCCCAGAGATCTGGTTATTCTCATTATGCTGTAGAATCTGACAAGACATCTTTAAGCTCAGGTTGAAGTATCTGTAAATCTCAAAGTTGAGAGGTTCCAAGAGATTGGAAATATGATGAAGAAGGTAGATGAATATTCAACAACAGTTACTAAGAGTCGCTTTCATTTATTATTGTGGATTGAGGGAGGAATGTAACTTGTTAGTTTGTAACAGAGTAACTTTAGTGCTTGCATATATAGGAGCAATAGATGATATTGGATTTCTAGGTGGAAAAAATCTGGTAATTCAAATGAGTATCAAGAAAGAATTAATGGGCAAAATAGAAATTGATTTGAAGTTGCAGAATGTGCTGGGTGAGATTGAAAATGAAAATAACCAAGTCAGATGGAGTAAAAATCGGTAAAACAGAAATTCACCACTTCAACACCTCTATTGGTTCCATTGTGAACCTTGTATTCACACTTTATCAGGAGATGTCAGGAAAACATTATCATTTTCCCCAAAGTATGTTGGAGTAGGAAGGACGGAGAGAAGGAAATGGTTAAAAGATATTCACAAGTCATTGTGGGGGTATAAAATAAGATTGATGTCAGAGTACATGTTTTCTCAGGGATGGAAAGATAACAGAATTATCATTTAGTTAAAAATATAATTATGAATAGAATTGAGACCTTGAGGTGAGGTTTGCTGGTGTTAGCTGGGGCAGCCATCAGGAGTCTATCTTCTGCTGATATTGGAATTTGGGTGGCTATTTTGTCCTCTAGTTGCAGAATTCTTAATACAAAAGGTACATCTTGTCAGGACTAGACTGCAATATGTTTTGATAATGAGGATAACTTGCCCCTCCGCATATATGGTCTAATTGCTGATTGACCAATCTTCTGCTGCTACTAACAAGCAAGTCTATAAATATAATCTACCAGATGGTAGACATCATGTACCTCTTTATTATGACCCTCCCCCAAACAATCCAACAGGAATATTTATTTTAGGCTGAAAAAATAGAAAGTTAAATTCTTGTTTTGTTAAGATAATTGCAAATAGTTTGAAAATTGAGAACAATATATAAAGAAGCAGTCCTTAAGTATAGAGATCACAGATCAGACAGAGTTGGAGATCAAACTGACCAGAATAGAGTTGAATTGAAGTCAAACACTTGAGAAACACAAAGACTGCAAGCAGGATTTTCACTTCATCACTTATGAACCATTTGACAGAAGGAAATGATCCGTTATCACTGTCATAAGGAAATCAAAACTCATCCATTTTTCAAAGTTGTAATCAACCCGTGAAAGAAATTGGTCTTTGTTTATATAAATGTGTAGATTTCCATTGTTTTCTTCCACTTCAACCTTTGAGAATTTGATTGGAAAACCAGAGCTTGGTGATTAAATCTTAAGATTTTGTTGGTAGATACACAATGTCGATTGACTGAAAGAGACTTTATACATTTTGGGGTCATGTAGAAGGATCAAACGCTCATATTGGGGTATGTCCTGTAGATGCAGTGGATGAAGACCACATCTGGCATATGCATTAATGTGCATGGTGACTTGTGAGCCCATAAAATTGGTAGCAGTCGGGTTGACAGTGGAAGGGTATTCATAAGCTTTCCTACTGATCATTGGTTTAACAAAAGACCAAAACTTCTTATCTACATATTAGGCTATTGATAGACAGTCGCTTTCTTTTAGATCAGAAGATTGGTACAACATGAACTTGGGACTCTGGATATTATGTCTGAATTAACTGTTTCTCCTCTGAAATTCTCCATGCTGCTGCTCTAAGCTATATGGGATGAACAGATCCTGGTTTCTAATTGCTATATCTGACTTTTCCTTTTTCTTTCCATTAGAGAGACTGTCTCTCAGGCACTTATGATCTGTTTTTATGATTCATTCTTTTGTGCTGACAACTATCATGAATGTAGTCATAAAAAACACTAATCCACTCAAAACAATAAGCAAGATTCTCCTCAGTTTCAAACCAAGTTAGCTGACAGGATGAATGGTAATAATGGATCAGTAATCTTCTTATTCAGAATTTTGAGGGTGAACCTCATCTCAAGACACACATTTTGGTTGGATCAGCTTATATGATGTAGACCACTCAGTTATCAATCTAATCCTGAATTCCTTTAACAGGTTATCTTTTAAAGTCATACCAAGGTCCCTGGTGTTTGCTGTATGTGTAAATTTTTCCTCTGGATCAGTTTATCAGAACAAATTAACCTTCTTAATCAGTCTCTGGGAATTAAAAAATCAATTAATCTTTCAAGTACTCTTCCCTTAGACCTTATGATAAAAAAGTGTATCCCTATACTACACACAATAGGAGTCTGATGTCAAGCCTCTCTGGGATCAATGTATACCCAAGGACAGGGGGTATCTCAGCTTTATCCTGTTACTTAGGAGCAAGTATTCTATGATCGGAATTTGATAGTTATTTCCCTTGAGAAATTATAACGATCAGAGTAATTCCAAACAGACTTACGCTATTAAATAGAAAATTCGTTTGGAAATTTATTTATCCTCTAAGTTAAAGCATTTCAGTGCTATTGTGCTAACTAAAACCTTATGACATACTGTTTGAGCTGGATTACAATAACATACATAAAAAAAACAAAAAAAAACAAAAAAAACAGATAATTTATATTATTTCACAAGGCAATTTCATTAAAATTTATCAAGCTTGAATATAACTGGAATCTCATTAAGCAGTAGCAGTTTGAGCTATTAACATACTCAAGACCATTTGTCAAATATTTGGTCAATATTGATAGCTAGATGATTAGGACATAGAAATCAACTCCATCCAACAAATGGGAATACATAAGAATCCAAGACTTCAATTAGCTAGTTATAGCATAAGTATAAAATCATTTGAGTATTCCATTTTATAAGATTTTGTTAAAGTCACATGAAGCTGTCAAATCATCTGGTATAAATTAAAGATAATGTCAGAATGAGCAGTAAGGCTTAATCTATTACATTCTATTATCTAAAGAACTTAGAAGAGAACAGAGAAATATTCATGAATAATAACTCTGATCAACAAGTTTTTTTTAAAACATTTTATTGCATATGTGACACTATAAGCTCTTCTACTACTGAGTGCACATAGGCACAATAATGTATATGCATCATGGTGTGAGCATGTCTATATGTATGCATTTTGGCATAGCGCATATGTATGTATATGTGTGAGAAGGATAGTGCAGCTGTACGGGTGTGTGCGGGCATAGGTGGCATATATGTATATATTTACCTGCCCCTCTGTATGAACAGGATGTGACACAAGGTAATTTTTTTAAGCAGGGTTGAACAGGTTTGAAATTATAGTTTGTCTTCTCCTATACTGGTGGTCATACCAAGGTTAAAGAGCCTAGTCTGTCCTAGTAATTACTCATAACTGGAGGGAGAATAATTGGACTCATACTTTTCCCAAGAGTATTAGTGCTATGTCCTGGATTTGAAATTTGGCCATTGTATTCATTTCCTACAATATTAACCATTACACCACAAACGCCTCCAGTGTACATGCTTGTACATTGATGTGTGCGTATAGTTGTATCAAAAGCATAGCGAAACAAGTTAGGGAGATCAGTAGATTTTAATTAAAGATAAAATAAAAAAAAAAAAAAAAAGAAGAATTTCTCAATAGGGATAAAAAGGCAAATTTTTTTATGCCCATCATAAGAGGTCTGTGGCAACAGCATTAGTAAGGTAAGAAATCAAATAATAACCTACATGTAAAATTTTTCAACTGTACTAAATGAAAAAGACAAAAAAACCTGATATAGTGTAATAAAAAAAAGTTTAAAAAAAAAAAAAAGAAAAGAAAAGAAAAAAAGTAAAGCTTACCTTGCTGCATTTAAAAGTTTGCTTTTGGCACCGGGTTCATTAAGGTCAGTTACAGCCAAATTTGCTTCCAAGAGTCTATCTAGTTCTTGCATTATTTGACTCTTAGCCATTTTGTCAGATGCAACATCATCAACCACTCCCAAGTTGACCACTTCTTCATATGCACTTTTGTATTGACCTATGTACATATCAATGCATTCTGGAGACTCATTTGATAAAGCCATTATTTTACTGGCTGCCATATTCATCCGTCGTAATGATGATGTACGCTGGAAGTACTATATAATCATACTGTATTAATTTACCCAATTTCACAATAATTCCTAAACTTCTTCAAATAGTTAAGGCCCTCATCTAACAATAAGAAAGCACAAATTCATAGATCAAACAAGTACACAACTAATGTCATAAATTGTTAAACTCCTAAGCTATATAGACAACTGAAGAAAAGCAAATACAATTATATCTTTTAAAGGATTTTAATAACTGTGACTTTTATACTGCCTTGTAAACATCGCCATACAATAATTGAACTTTCTGAGGCAAATTTTATAAATGTTTTTACAACAGGAATTATTGTAACACTGTAAGTGACTGGTACCAGGGTGTGAATAGATAAGTTATCAAAAGAATTCAGCAGCCTGAAGACAGACAAGTTGACAAAGTTCAATATCTTGTCCAGTGGGTTAGGTGCGACAAGATAAGCTTGATTGAGCACCTGGGATGAAAAATAACAAGTAATTAGGACTTGATGGGGTCAGTAGACTCCATTGACCATCTGAGTGGTAACAGGGACTGGCTAGACAATCCCACTCACACAAGGCAAAAGTAGGGGTTGGGTATTCTGTGAATTCCCAATAAAAGATGAGTTTCTTCATTTGCTCTCTCTTTGGTGGCTGGGGTTCATGGAGACGAGTGTTCACATATAGAGAGAGCAAGTGAACCATTTAAAGATGTGAGAAGAGTCAGTCTCAACTGGAATGAAGAAAGTATCTTGCAAGTTGTGTCCGCTATCATATTTCCTCCTAGTTCCACAGCCTCAGGAACTGAACAGAGAGAATAAAGCAACAGAGGTCCTTGAAATAAGTTGTGTTTATTGTTTCTTGTCCTCCATCTGATGATTAGCCATCCCTGACATAGTCATGATTTACTAAGCTATTTGCTTAGATGTAGCACAAGACCACATGAATGGGGCACCCAATGAGCCTCGAACTGACTTGTGAAGGCTTGCTAGTTTAGCTTGCTAACCATTACATAGCCTAAGACACCTATCCCTGATATAGCAGTCATTAGTGACTACACTACACTTATTAAGTAGTTGCCCATTTGGCACTGATTAGACTAAATATTAACTTTTCCTAAACAACATTAAACTGATATTTTCATTTAATCCGATCATCATATTAATAAATGATCTCTCTCAAAATGTTAAATACACTACACAAATCCTTGCTGATGACAGAAAAATATTTTCCGTCATTAAAAGCCAAGATGATCTATATGAATTTGAGATAAATGTAGACAATCTTATGTATTGGTTATATCAAGTTTAATACATCTAAATGTAAGGTACTCTATGTTGGGAAAAATAATCTAAAATATGAGAAAAAGTTATTCCAATGAGAGAGAATTCAAACTACAGACCTGAAAGTGAATAGGAATTCAGAGCTAAAATTTGCTTAGTGTGTATAATCATCAAATACCTGGAGATATGATTGAAGTCTATAAATATACATATGGTCTTTACTCCATAAAGATCTACATACTACCATTAATCAAGGAAATATTACTAAGAGACAAACTAAGACTTTCAAAAAGATACTGCAAGACAAGCAATAGACAAATTTTTTTTTCAGTAATAAGGTGGTTGATTCATGGAACAAACTACTGGCAGTAGTTGTAAATAACCCCTCATCAAACTCTTAAGTCTAGGTTGGATAATGTATGGAACAGTTATAAATACTCAACAGAAATGCAACTACCACTTCCATATAAAAAAAACAACAAATAACGATAATAATGACAAGCTGACTGGTCTTCAAACCTAATAAATCCAGCTGAAGAACATAAGTTTTTTTTTTCTTCTTTTACAGAAAACAAGAGAATAAATAGATGAACCTTTTGATAAATATGTTCAAGTTTTCGAAATAGAGAATTTCAGATACCAGAGAAACCAGGTGAGGTAGAATAAAAAAAATCCTCCACAACTAACCTCAAGTTAATGGAGGAAAAAAAAAAAAAAAAAAAGAATAATCATTAGTAGACAGCAGATACTCAATATCTATACAGTAATAAAAATGATAGAAGTCAAAAAGATGATTTAAACATCAAATTTAAGACCCTGATAGCTGTCAAAAAGAAAAGGTTAATACAACCTTTTCAATAGGTTTGCAAAATTATTTTAATACACTTTTTAGAATTTTGCAGTTCTTAATTTAAAAAATCACACTGAATTTTTAAGTTAGGAAAATGATTCTGTAAAAATTATTATTCATTTAATGATAGTAATCAATTTTCTCTGCAACCAGTCTAAGAGAAGAAAAACTGAATTCAATACCTGATTACTCAAAAACTGAACTTGTTTCAACATTCTGTTCATGCAGAGAAGCTGGGTAAATAAATACACACTTGGACTAGTGTCCTCAAATTCATTTTTGCCATTAGTTAATAATAACAACAACTAAGGTAAAAAGACAGATCTATGCATTTACCCAACCCCTCTGTCACAAGCAGGATGTAACATAAGGTCAACTTTCAAGCAAAGTTAAGCTGGTTTGAATTCAGAGTTTTCCTGCTCAAAGCCTGGTTGCCTTACAAAAGTTAAAGAATCCTACTGGTCTTCCTATTTACTCATAGGGAGAAAAGATGGATACATGCCTTTCCCAAGGGCATTAGCATGAAGTGAAATGCAAACAGCCTTGATCAGGTTTTGAACTCAAGTTGCCAATTCCATTTTCTATGATGATAACTTATGCTAAGTTGCTAAGTACGTCTCCTACAGATCGAAATATATCAGTATATACTGAGCATTTAATTAGTTATAAATTTAAATTTACAATATTGAACTGAATGCAAGTATCCAACCAACAACAAGTCCAAATTACTAAATAGATTGTAAGGATAAAAAACTATATTCCAGATTTTCTACATGTAGCACTTGGAGATTCTGCAGTCTGGATAAAGAGATTAAAAAACATATAGTAATAAAAAAAACCCAAAAAAAACAAAAAAACAAAAACTGACCAACAAAATCTTTAAAAAAAAAATTTATCAGCTATCTAAAAAGAAATAAATATCAATTGAAATGAAATTTTAAAAAAAGTAAACATTTTTTAAAAATCTTAAGTGATTTTCTAATTTGTTAAGCAACTTTTTAATTAGTACATATTAAGAACAACTTCATGCTAACTAAACCCGAAATAAGACAAGTTTATTAAAAACATTTATAAATCAAATAATGAAGACAAATCATTTAAAATTCATTACACTCAAGAGTAACATATAAATGCTCATAAATAATTGATTTTCAAAGAAATTGTCTAATTGCTGCCTATTTGATGTTACCAATATTCTTCATCTTCAAAAATCACTGATAACTTAAAATTAAATAAATAAATACTGATCAATATTGTCACGATTGATTAGATATAAGATACTGACAAACATGATTTTCAGTTAATACCAAAAGAATTTAAATGATACTACCTACCATCATAGATGCAAATGATGAAGTCATCTCCATACACAATTCTGAACATTATTTTATATATATATATATATATATATATAAGCAGATTGCAGAGTGAAGCTGTGCTCAATACAAGTGCATATACTAATTAACATGCTTATATAGGCAGATGTTAATTTTGTTAGTAATAAGACATTCATTGTAGATAATTCTTCAATGGTAGCAATAAGTCAACTTTGGATCTATAAAGAATGCATTAGTAGAGCTTGATTCTTTACAGGAACTATAAATCTTATTTATTATGATAATGTTGTTTAAAGAATGAGATTTAAAAACAATTTTTTTTTATTGATTAGTGAAAAAGCACAATATGAAGAATTACATAGTTCATGCCTTTCATTGACACAGAAAATGATTTAAAAGACTTCAAAATAATTTGCTCTTTTTAAATTTCTTAGTTTTAGCCTTGACTCTATAATCTCAATATTTTACTTTTTTTGATGGCATATCAACCATTAAAGGTTATTTAATGCCAAATCCATTTTTATACATATAAACAGTTCTATTTTAAACAGTACAGATTAGCATAAGTACAGTTTTTGTTTACATTCAGTAAAATGTAAGAAAAGTTCTATGTTGGTTGGTTGTTTGGGTTTTATGGCATATCAACCTTTATAGGTTATTTAATGACAAATCCATTTTTATACAAATAATCATTTCTATTTCAAACAATTCAGTTTAGCATGAGTATACAGTTTAATTGTCAAAAACATTTCTATTTCAAGCTAATTCAGTTTAGTTACACAGTTCTAATTCAAATAATTCAGTTCAGTATAAGTATAGTTTTTGTCTACACAGTTAAATGTCAAAACTGTTCAATTTCAAATAATTCAATTTAACCTAAGTACACAGTTTAGTTCTATTTGACCAATAGATAGGACCCTATTAAGTGCTACCCCTCCAGGTCAAAGTGGACCTGGGAGCGATAGCAATGAAAGGGTGCTCTGCATTCCCCAAAGCTCCAGCATTACTGGAACCTCACCATCAGATTGTTTAGTGTCATATGTAGGACACTCATTGGGGAGTCTTACCCCTCTGCAGAGATACAGTCAGTGTATTACTTTTTTTGAGTTAGAATTATTATGATGATTGACTCACATTGACTAGAACTTTAAAGCATTTGATTTGGTATACTACCATTGGCATAAAGTAGGTGTTATTGTGTTTACCAAAACATAGAAAAACTAATTTGACTAAAATGTATATAAAATTTGTTTTCCTTTACACACAAGCATCTTTAGACAATTTCATGCTTCCTATAAAACTTGATACAAATCAAATAGCATTACCAATCACAAACAATAATAATCTTGTATGATATGTATGGGTTTGTAGTATCTACAAAAGAAATACTTTCAAAAATTTATTTTAAAAAATATATTTAAAATATTAACACTCTGGGTACACAGTTTTGTAGAAAAACATTTGAATTTATTATTAAAGCTTTTTGTAGCTTTGATTGTCAGTCAAGGTGCCAAAAAAAATATAAATGCATTAGAATGGATTTTCATAAATTCACTGACTAGATAATACATCTATGATTGAAATTTTAAATGTGGACATAGAGGTAAAAGTCCAAGGAGACAATCAGTATTTAAAAAAAAAAACAATTGTTTGCATTAGATTTGTGGTACATACAAATTCTGCATTGGACTGGTTGGAAAAATTTTTAATGAAAATGGTAGAAAATAATCTCTTATTACAAAGTGTCTGTAAATATGTTAAACTTTAAATCAAATATTGTTAGGATTCATAAACTCATCACAGCCAAAAAACAGAACAGTCTGTAGGCTATTTGAGGTCACTGACTAGCAGACATAGCAATGAGCAATCATGTGATAAAGAATTAAGCCTTTTTTTGGCCATTTGGAAAACACTGCAGATTAAAGTAGCAGAGGTTTTCTTGATCCTATCAAAAGCATATAAATACCACCGCACACTTCAAAATGGGCAGTCTTCATTATCACAGTCCCTGCACGGCTTTGACAGACAGTAGTTCCCTCACTTGCCAAGCATGGATAACACTCAGAAAATATACTTCACATAGATGTGAGGAATAGTACAAAACAAGTTATCCATGAACATTTGTCAAGAACTCAACTATCATAGAAAAGATATTCATTTTCATAAGTCCTCTGAACTAACATAACAAAAAGGAATCCTTTTATATATTTCTGTATATAAATTTCCCCTCACTTTTTGATTCTTATTTCTTCAAAACCTATTTAGGAATTGGTACAACATTCCTGGTCAGCAAGTTGTCTCTCTTCTACTCTCTGTATTACCATACACAAATATAACAAGGACAAAATCTCGCACTATAATTTCTGTAAAGAAATTCTAGAGCATTGTGTAGACTAAGCTAGTTTTATGGAGTGTTTAATTTTAAGCAAGGAATCAACTGTAAATTCAAGTCATAATCTTCAAGTGTTTCTCTACAAAACTGTATAATGAATGTGAATATCTCTAATAATTTTTAATAAAGTTTTTAAACTAGTTCTTTTGTGGATACCCTATATTACTTAGTACAAACTGACCTCGTCTTTACTAGTAGTATTAATTGGACCAAGAGATGTTTGAAAGTCAAAGTTGTCAGTCACTTCGTTTCTAGGAGTGGGCTGACCAGAGAGAACAGTTGAATCCCAGTCACTTTCTTCTAATTCAGCAGCTTGTGTTTTGTCACATCTATCCTCTTTAGTTTCTCTTAAAGGTGAGCACTTTAAGGGAACAGAAGATTTCAAATTACTTTCCTTGCCAATAGGAGGGTCTTTAGCAACTCCTGATTTTCCTGGAATATAAATGAATTTTACCTGATGTATTTCTGTGGAAAAAAAAAGTGTTAAAAGTAAAATCATCAGAAAAACAGAGCTACTAAGAAAATTAGAGACATGTGAATTTGAATAATTTTAAAACTAACGTTTATTTGAATTGCACACATTTACTTGGTTGCACCCAACCCACAACATAAACTAATACAAATGGAGATTTTTAGAAATTCCAACCAGTTAATGAAAAAAAAAAAAAAAAAGATAAAGAATATATTAAAGTTGAACTGTCTTATTTAAGTTAGAGTGTATATACATATATGGAAAGTTGGATAAATCAAACACTTAAATCAAATTTAGATGTATGATATTTCGTTTGGCTTTATTTCATCTCAAACTTCTTCAAACAGCTCTGTCAGAAGAAGTTCAAGATCAAATAAAGCCGAACGAAATATCACATCAAATTTGAGTTGAGTGTTTGATTTATCCAACTTTCCACATATTTCTATCATACTGTCAGATTCACTACAAATCAATCTTTTCTATCTAATATATATATATATATATATATATATATACACACACACACACACACACACTTACCTGTTCATATTTTATCATAATTATTAGAATACAAAAGTAAAATATTTTTACAACACTAGTATTTTTGAATTAGAGGAATGGAAGTTATATGGAAATAAGATTTAGTTGTTTTTCTTATTTTTATAGAAGCTGTATGAATATGGCAGGTACTTAGTTATGATTTTTTTTCATAACTGATTTTTATAACAACTGCTTTGAATACAATTATAAATATATTTGAAAAAATAATTTTAAAGTTAAGAAATTGAATTTTTATATGAAAGTCTAGTTCAAATGTCTTTAAAATTTTACAACATTTATGAAATTAATTTTTTTCCATAAATCATTTAATAGCATTTATGCTAATCTTACAGGTCAACAGAATAGAATTACATTCAATTTTTTTACAATCTTATTATATCAATTTGATAAAAAAAAAAAAAAAAAAAAAGCCTTTATTTTGAACTTATTAGCAAAAATGAAATGGACAAGATGATCTAATTTAGAGATATTTTTCTTTTTATACACCCAGTTAGTTTTCTTTATCAAAATACATAAATATATACAATTATGATTAAAATTTAATCCTAAAGTATTTTTGATCAGTAAAATCTTTACAGTGCTCGATATAAAAAATGCAGAACAATATTACAAATTTGAAATATAAAATAAAATAATAATGAAACAGGATAAAAACTCACAATTCCAAGCTTCATGTTGTCACTTCACAGGTGAGTTAGTATTCAACATAGCTCTGTGTTATATACTAGCTCACCTGTGGATTGACAATGTGAAACTGAGATGCAAGTTTTTATCCTATTTCATTATAACCTATATATATATATATATATATATATATATATATATATATATATATATATATATATATATACACACACACACACACACAATTTACATATTTTAGATATAACTGCTATAAGCAAGAAAACTTGCAAGTGTAGAAAAATTAGAAAGAGAGACATATTGAAATAAATATAGAAAACCTTTTGTTTTCTAGTAAAAAAGGCTTTTATATATATATATATGTTGAGAAACACAGGTAGATTAAGAAAAATAATCAAATGTTCAAGATATTAATAATTTATTTAAGTCATGTACAATAGAAGTTAAAATGTAAGTTCACTAATATCAGACATGATAACAAATAAGATGGATACAAAACTGTAAAGATACTCTGGGTTAATATTCAAAAATGCATTCATAAAAGAATAATCATTTAAAAACAAATTAGGAGATAAAACATCAATATTTTTAGACATTTTCCAATGATTTAAAACTAATTTATTTTCTGTAATATACAAATATTTGATGGCATATATGACCCTCACCACATTTACATTTAATGCCAAAACAGCATAGAACTTTGCAAGGAACAAATTTTGTTAGTCTATGATACTTGACCAAACATTAGCCAAGCAGATACTTCAAGTTTGGATATAAAACTCATTTTTAGCCATTTGAGAGAAGAGGTCTTATATACTATCAAATACAATATCTGATTCATGAAAAAAAAAGAAAAAAAAAAAAAAAAAAAGGACTCAACTAAAACATTAGGTTTTATTTGGTTTCTTTGTCTAATGGCATATCAACTTTCATGGGTTACTTGATGCTGAAGTCATCCAAGTAGAAGACCAGTAGTAGTAGTACAATTTAACACTTAGCTGCGTGAGGAGGAGGATAAGGGGTTTCATACTACTAAAACATTAGTTATCATTTGCAACTGAATGATTAAAAACATGGAATTTTTTAAATTCTGTCACGTGGTGTCCCATTGAGAAGATAGAAATATGATTACTACTATCCTCCTGTTTGAATTAACAGTAGCAAGCCATCAGAGAATGACCGTTAAGAACAGATGTTTGTACTCGGTGACCTCCCTCGGGTCGCCTAACACGGGAAGGAAGAAGGTAGAAGCCAAACGACTGGCTGGGACCCTAAAACGGAAGTGGGGACTCCTTCCCGTCAACGAAAATAGAAAATAAGAGAGTTAGTGGTTGGACAGGGTTCATGGCAGATGGAACCAAAGCCAGTACTCCGGGTAGAAGAAGACAAAAAAAATATCTCGGACACGAAGGAGCCAAGTTCTTCAAGCCAGTATTAAAAATAGCATAAAGTCTATTAGCCCGTAAAAGAGGAAATATTCTCCACAGGAATTCCATCAAAGAAAAAAGATGAGTAAACTTTGAGACCATTTCTCCTTATACCCAATTTTATATACCCTCTCTCTTTCTCTCTCTCAATTTGAAGAAAAACGAAAGACAAGAAAAGAAGAAAGACATTTATGTTCATGGACTGTTCATTTATTATATATATTTGACACGTTGAAGGTGTATATCTATGTGTAGTAAAAGATTGATATATTTTAATGTTCCCACGTGGTCGAAGTTATTATTTGCAGTGTCTTCTACGAGTTTGTTATGTCATATTTCTTTTCCAGCTTCTATTCGCCTTATGTTATCTTGCTTAAAATTGTCCTATTAATTCCTTTAAAATATCACACGGGAAACCGGAATTGCCAACTACTATAATTAATATTATTACGTCTCAACCTAGAGGTCCATATCTTCCATTGTCTAGGGGAGGAAGACTAGTGGCCTTGGTGGGTGTGTGTATAGTGTGAAATTTGGAAGCCCTTGCCAGCGGCGGTCAGTCTAGCCCTAAATTAATCCCTCACACAATATGCCAGTTCTTATGTGCCCGAGGAAAAAACTCTGAACGAGGACTTATTCTACAAGGGATCAAGTGCCAACCTGCCCCGTCTTCACATGTGCGAAAATAAAGTCCCGTTTTGGGATTTTAAAGAATTTGCCGTCAAAATTCTATGTTTATTCAATTTTCCATATTCATATATCATACTTAATGCATATTTGTATAAAATTTAAGATACAACAAAACCAAAAGACTAAAAGATTTTACACTGTTTTAAAAATAACAAACAGAACTAATCTCATCTTTAAAAAAAAAATTCTGTTCTTGTTCTTTTATAATTTAATAACTTTAAAAAATAGAATATAGAATGTGAGGCACTCATGGTGTAATAGTTAGTCATAGGAATTGGACTCAGCTACCAAAGTTAAAACCCTAAATAAGGTTATTTGCATTTCACATAACACTAATACTCTTGGTAAAGGGTATGAACCAAACTATTCTCCATCCAATTATGGGTAAATAGTAGGACAGACTGAACTCTTTAACCTTGATATGTTAACTGTTCTTAGAGAAGGAAAATTCTGAATTCAAACCAGTTGTAGACCTAGAGAGGGATATGCTCTATCATGTTATTCCTGCACAAGACACACTACATAAATAGCCCTCCCCCCACAACCAAAACAAGGTTGTGTTCAGTGAGAAAATAGAGGATAATCTTTCTAGTATAAGACCTAAAAAGTAAAATAACTTTTCACATGATATCCATAGGAAAATATTCAAACAGAAATTAAATATTAAAAAAAAATAATCTTAAAGTAGGTAAAAATAGACACAAAATCAGCAAAAAAATGAATATTTTCTAAAGCAGATTACATTAAATCGAAAATAGACTAACTTTAATAAATTTTAACTTTTCTTAAAAAAATAGGTAATCAGCAACCAATTAAAAAAAACAAAGTTAAATATATTTAGATTTGAAACTGTTTATATTTACACATTGAATTTTGTTTTCATCAGCTTCATTCTCAAACAACTATGAAAAAAAAAAATTTCCTATGTTTCACTTTTCAAAACTAATGATTATGCTAAAAAAGAAAGATTTTTTTTTACACAAATTAAGAATTCATTTTGTGCCCTTGAATAAATTTCTGAAATGTTACTAAGAATTAGAAAAAGCAATAAATAAGTGGCATGGCAAAAGGAGATGTTTCTATTCGTATCTGCCAAGTTATTAGTTCACAGAAGAAAAAACAAACTTAAAGATAAATGGCATAATTGCTGGTGATGTGAGCTAACAATTTTTCTTTGAAGTCTGACTTTCAGTAGGTGAATAGGAATAAAGATCAATCAACAGGCACTTTTTATTTTATTTACTAAACTTAACTTTGTAAGACATAAAACCCTAAAGTGTGTTGTAACAATTTTCCAAGTGAGGAGAGCCAACTTATATAGGAGTTCAAGCTTTTAAAGCTAAACTCTGTTCACTAGCACTAGTGGGAATTACATAACTATCTTCACCATTGACACTGGCAAACGTTTTATCTTTATAGCCAAACTAAAAAGAGAATCGGTAATATCTGATTGGTAGAATGTTATCTAAAAAAATATTCATGAGTTTTTCTTAAATTCTTGGTTTAAATTTCTTAATTCTGAATTGCCTTAAAATATTAACATTTCATCTGACACGCAGTTTTATTTCTCATTTAATATTATTAATGTTAAAGAGGGGAATAAAACTAAAGAGAGTCTTTAAAAACAACCAGATACTTAGAAAAAAAAATTAACTCTTTTGTATAAATTGTTAAAGTATAATATAACTGGACAGATAGAATTAAAAAAAACTTCAATCAAACAATGGTATCATATTTATATCCCAATAAAAATGCATAGAGATGAAAAACACACGTTCTTCAGAGGATTATTTTATTTGTAGAAATATTTACCAATGTTTAACATTTCAGTTTTTAAAACATTCTATTTCTGTTGGTAGCAATCTGTTTTAAATTTGAGTGATGCAATTAGTGCTCCAAAATTTATTTAAAAAATAAATCCATATTACATCAGTCTATCTACCTATATATGTTAATATTTATATTATTTTGTTCATATCTATCATAAACATTTCATAATACATTTATCCATCTTTCAGTGTTAACCTTCTTTCTATCTGTTTATTTCAACTATCTGTTAATATACACACACACACACATATATATATATATATATATAAATGATGAAGCCAAGTTAAATGAGGGATTTTCTAACTTTTCAGCATCAATCTGACTAAATAAATCATAACCCAATTTATCAATGGGCATTTAACTATTTTTTTTTTTTTGCTTATATAAGGTGACTATGGCAAATCAATTTTGTAGTCATTGGCTTGCACCATAAAATCTAACTTGAATTATCAATTCTAAGAAAACTACACATTCCAATTTGATAACATTGAAACTTTGAAACCAAAAATATCAATATGTATCAGAACAAAAATAAGTACACTTTCAAACCAAACTTGATTATTTTTCTTTGTTACAAATTTTCAATGCTATAATTTGAAACAATTTAGTGTGTGATGGTCCCTCCAGTTGGAGTGGGTCTATTAAATTCAATGAGGCCTTTTAAAGGAGACCTATTTAGATTTTGATTAATTCTTTTATATATAGATTTTTGTTTTAGCTTTTTTCTTTGTCTGCTTGAACATGAACATGTAAAGTAAAGTTGGTGACCATAGTCAAGGGCAGCCAGAAGGTTTCCTTTTCAATAGCTACTACACTGAGGTGTAGGGGAGGACACTACTCCTTTCCCTGGATTGCTCCACTTTACCCTTGATACGTACCTTATAATGTTGAGTGTTAAGCAAGGAGGTATCAAGTACCATTTTTAAAGTCTTAGGTATAACGCGACCTGGGATTGAACCCAGGTCTCCCAGACCATGGGCAAACACTCTACCCACTAGGCCAATGGGCCGGTTTAAATAGATATGTAATAAGTGCAATTTGAACAATATTGTAAAAAGAATGAAAAGTTGCAACAATTCATTGCTTACACGAGACAAGCCCAAAAACCATACGGACTAAATAATGCAACAGCATGGGAAGTACAAAATGGGCCGATGCTCTCAACTAGTTTACCTTGGAAAAAAAAAAAAAAAAAAACAGAAACAAAAAACACACACTACCTGAACTATTCTGATTCTTAAAAAATTCTTCTGAAGGAGACTGCAAATCTCCAAACTGAGCAGAGCAATTTGTATCAAACATGGAATCCTGAAAAGGAAGAAGATACGATTATAAACGCATATCCAATTGCATGAAAAGCGTTCATGAAAAAAAAAAAAAAAAAGGAAAAGAATATCTTGCATATACCTGAAATGTGCTCACATTTCAATAAAGCTGCTATGATCATCAGTCAGTATTTATTGATTATAATATTATATATATATATATATATATATATATATATATATATATATATATATATAAAGAATGTCTAGAAAATAAAATCGGAGCTCATTGTAATAGATATATTCTGACTGCTAATCTGATAATAATAATAATACAATTAATATAATGAACAATGTAAGAATAATTAATATACTTATATAATATTTCTGGTAAAACAATTTAGTATAATTTTTAGTATAATAAAACTAAAAATAATTTCTGAAAAGTTTCTATTAAACTAAAAAATATTTATTAAAATTTCTGATTATTTTGGAAATGGTTGTTATAATATTTCTATTGAAATTTAGTTTCATTTTTTTTAACTATAAATATTATAACAAACATTTCCAAAATAATCAGAAATTTATTTGATATAGAACACAGTTGATATCACATGAAATAGCAATTTACAAAATACTTTGTAAGCAAAACTATATGCAGAACAGAGGCACATTTAGGATAAGTTTCCAGAGATATGAAATGGATGACCCAAGTTCAAATTCTGGAAGAGGCTGTTTGTGTTTCACTTAGTACTAATGCACTTGGAAAGGTATGAATCTCATCTTCATCTCCCAGATATGGGTAAATAGAGCAGACTAGGTCCTTTTGCCTTGGAATGGCAATTGATCAAGGAATACTGAATTCAAAACAGCAGTACTCTACTGAAAAATTGACCTTGTTTTGTATCCTAGTTGTGATGGAGGGGTTGGGTAAATACAGAGTGTAGCAGAAATACCTCTCACATTTTAAACTGTCTCTGTGTGGTACAAGTGAACTTAGCAAGTGGTAGTGGTAGCTCTATCTAGCTAATGTCTTAGCATTGATTTTTTCAGATATGGTGATGGTATGGACCAGGGTTTCTGAGTTTTTTTAAAGACTCGTGAATCTGTGATGACTACACAGAGAGCTTTTCATGCTCATTTTATGTTATGTCGGAATCATGCTGTTATGGATAACATTTTCAGCCCATAATAGTATCAATTTTCAAACTCATAATATAGACTCTATGCAAAGCAATTACAGATTCACTAGTCAGAGAAAAATGTATCAAGAACAAACGCATAGTGTGCATAGGTCCAAACCATGATTGTAACTGGGTGGGGGGGACACTGATGAGATTAACTAGATGGAGGTACCATTACCACTTGTCTAACTTCACTTGAAACTGTTTAAAATGTGTGAAATATTTCTACCACACCTAGTATAAACATATACAAATGTTTATGTATAACTTAGGAATCAAAGAGAAGGGTGTGTCACTCTATAAATAAAGCAATAAGATACAAAAATAAAGCATGTTAAAACTGACAATTTGAAGTATGGAAGAGTAATATAAAAAATGAACAAAAGTCAAAATATTTCTATGTAAAGCTGTTTGTATTTGATCAAGAAAAACTTTTTTTTTTATTTTACCATTACACATTTTTTTTTGTTCTCCATCAAATATGTTTCAACAATCAAGCAGAAAAGGTAGGGGTTTTAAACACCCCATTAATATTTGATAAATTACTGAAATCTAAGTTAACTATAGCAGAAGAGTAACATAAATGCTGAAACACAATGAGCCATTGATAAAATACTGAACAAAAAATAAAAAGTCTGGCAAGTAAACCAAAGAATCAGTATTTAGTCTATAAGGATTGTTTAAATCATACTGAAATATAATTTAATAAAAGGATAGGAAACTAACTTTGTAATCCTTCAAAGCAATGTAGTCATTTTGTATATGAAAAATATTTCTACAAAATTAAGTTAATGAAAAAATGTAAATAATCATTATAAAACTAACAATTAAGAAAGAAGACCAAGTCATATAAACAAAAATCCTAAGTATCAAATCTTAGTAGATATATTAACTTTAAATACCAAAATTAATCTAAAATTGTTTCATTCTTTTACCCTACATAAAAATTTACACATTTGATTTTATTACTAATGAAGGATCTCTAACATTCCTCTTCAAGTTTTTATTTAGAGCACTCTGCTTCATTTCCATTGATGGTTATTTTGTTATCCAATTTCATTGGCTGGTTCTACTAATATTTGTCAGTCCTGCCAGTGGGACTTAGAATACACAGACTGTATCCCTACAGAAGGATAAGGCCTCTACTACCCTTAACTTAATGACATCTGATAGTGAGGTTCCAGATCTGAGGAATGAAGAGTACCTCTTCATTGCTATTGCTCCCATGTCCACTTTGACCCTGTTAGAATCCCACTATTGTCAAATCTGTTTAAAAATTATTCTTATTCAATAGAACCATGTGTAAAAACAAAAAGTACTTAAGAAGTAGTAAGTAAAGTTGGCAACCTAAGTCGAGGGTGACCCAAAGGCTCCCTTTTCAATAGCTATTACACCAAAATGTAGGGGAGGGAGCTACTCCATTTCCTGGATTGCTTCACTTTACCCTTGATCCTTACCTTATAATGCAGAGTGTTAAGCAAGGCAGCATCAAGTAACATTTTCTTGAGTCTTTGGTGCAACTCAACCTGGGATTGAAACCTGGTCTCCTGAACCATTGGCGAACACTCTACTCATTAGGCCAATGGCTCAGTAACACTATTCCCTAACCTTTAGGCACATAATAAAACTAGATAGGTTAAAAATCAATATTTGTCCAGTTTATTTTTTTTAATATATTAGTGTTTGGTGCTGTGACTATTAACTAAAGATGATTCCATAGTCTAGCAGAATGAATGCATTCTTCCTAAGATCTGTTCTTGAATTTTCTGGGTAGATTTTTATGCTGTTACTTTTTTGATCCAGTCTCAGATGTTATATCATTCCACAGCTTTACAAATGGTGGTGTATCTTTCACCTAAATCCAATTTAATATTTTCTTTACCCTATCACCATGTATCCTCCTAAAACAGGGTTCCACAGACTGTGGGCACCATGCAACTGTCAGTCAATGACATTGAGTTGCAGCTCACAATACATTGTTGTTTTGATTAAATGTAAACTATAATGAAATTATATACCCATATATTTCAAAATGTTCTCTTTGCCTCTTGATGTTGACTCTAAAGTAGTACCATTACAACTGCAAAGAGAACTCATTGATCTTCTGTGTTCAGAATATTTAAAGTCCAAGTTTCTTACTTGCCATATCCTTGATTTCTATAAGAATCACATGCTTCCATTTGGATGATTCCCCAACCTTATCACCCACATTCAGCAAGTAATATGTTTGGCACTATATTGTTGTTCTCCAAAATGGAGCATGACAAGAGTACACTACATTCACAATTGTCAAATCATCACTTGTCTGATGTGTTCCTTCTGTCAACCTCTTCATTTAACTTTGATATTACATTTTTATGATTGCAAACAACATCAGATGTCTCATTAATGAATTGTGATCATTACCAGGTGAATTTAGTTGGTTGTTTTTTTCTTGTTCTTTAAAGATGATGGCCAAGACACACCTGAATCAAGTTTAATGGCTCTTGAGGTGGAAAGGTTGGGACCTGTTCTTAAACTTAATGAGAGTAATCTCAATGCATTTAGTCTATCAAGATATAAAGATTCAGCCCTGGAGGTTGTTTAGTGGTTCTATCCTAGACTTTTTCAATCATATCTATGTTTTATCTAGTAAGGATTCCACAGACAGTAAATTCTAAGGGAATTCTTACCAATGTCTTCATTTGCACAAAATGACTTTCTAAGATAACTATTGCTGTCCAAGTCACCCTTCACTATTGTTATGAAAATTAGAATAGTGCTTAAAACACTTAACATGCAATGGGTTGGTGGATATTTGCATAGTTTCCTTTCATTAACACTGAGTTTCAATTGCCAGAGAACATAACAAAATGCTCATGAAGCCAATTATCACACAGTAAACAATTTTTCCATCAGGTTTATTATTTTATAGCATTTAAAGTAGTAGAAAACTTTCCATATCTTTAAAATATAATTATATTTACAGTAAAACTAAAAAACTAGGTGCAAAACAAGTTTACATCATCCATGTTAACAGCATAATTTCCTTGATTCTCTCACCATCTGTCCTTATCAGTCATTTTACTTGTTTAAGTCCTTTAGACGGCACACAGTGTCCACAGAGGTGATGAATGTAATTATTTTTCTAATCAGCTAACACTGGTATATCCATGTATATGTGTAAATGTAAGAATATTGCTTATGAGTTCATCTTTGCTTCTCCGGTAGTGTCCAGCATGTCTTGCTCATCTTATTTGGATGGGTAGCAAGATGGGAGATAAGTAGCCATACAGCTGTTGTTTGGTATGGTGGTGTTTCCAGGATTTTTCAAAACAGCACACAGCATGCTTATGTTGTTCCCATTTAGCTTTTTCTCCAAATGTTTTGTTAGAGTCCAAGTGATGCAACCATTCAGTAGAACTGACACAGCTACAGATTGAAAGAATTCCCTTTTTCTTATTTCAGAGAGCTCAGATTTTCAAATGGTTGATAACCTATCAGTAGCAGTCGACATTTTATATACGAGTTTGACATAGATGAGATATTACTACAAAGGTACATGAATGATTACTAATTTCAGAAGCTTGCCATTTCTAAAGATCAAAACTAAAAGCTACCAGTGAAGAAAGACTTTAGAAGTAGAAAACTAGCTTTATCCAATCTTATTATTTATCAACTTCAATTTCTTCCTTACAATTTAATGAATTTATCAAAGAGGCTCACAGCTGTGTTCTCATCCTAACAACATTAAAAAGTAGGATCATATAAAGCACAATACATCATGTAAAAAGCAAAAGATATATTTGATACAGTATCTAGTAAAGTAATTTATAAAGTGAAGGCAGCTATTTATCCAGCTTAAAATTCTTCCTTTTCCGAGTGGATGTGAGAGAAACTTAATTTTATTGATGAAACTACATATTTTGCATCTGTCAGGGTTCAGTTCTATAAAAATGTACAAATCCATGATGAAAGTAATTCTATTAAAAGCATAATGAAAATGAAAAAATATGGTTTGACATGCATTTCCTGAGATTTTATAAAATGACAATAGATAATGGAAAACAAAATTGTTTCTATTATTATTATTATTATTATTATTATCTAAAAAGCTGCCCTTAATGTTAATTAAGCTCAATGTCAAATTTTCTATAATTTATATTATAATAATTTCAAATAAGAGAAAACATTCTTTAATTATAATTTAATAGTTTTTCCTTTGAAAAATTATAACAATCTGGACAAGTGTGATTGAATTGGAAATTGCTTTATTTTCTAAGTTGGATCATTTTAATGCTATTGTGCCCCCACCCCAAGTTATGCCACTTTATATATATATATAGTTATGAGGCCTCATTACTGCTACGCCCTAGGTCAATATCACTAAAAATAAAGATAATGCAAATGCAGTATTTCTTATATAATTAATTTAAATAATAAAAAAATAGAAAATAACTGTTTTAAAAAACTCTTGGTAAGCTACAAGATTCCTATAAGGGTTTTAGTGTTGCTACATAGAATAGAGGCGAGTCAGTTATTTTGGGACTTCTGCTAGGTTAACTTCAACTCTAGCTTATCCATTGATTCATGGATTAGAGAGTCCGTCCGAAAGAATCCAAACAAAGAACAAAAGCTGCTAAGAAGATAAATTCAGTCAAATAACCTTTTCTGACTTCACTGACCAATTCTTTAACTTTTGTGTTTGGATATTTCCATTTTTTTCTTTATGAACTTATAGTAACTTAAGGTTCATCTGTGACCTTTAGACTGTTTTACAATAGATTTTTTTGTCCTTCTCTATCTTTAGACTAACACTTGGGTTAAACAATTTGGCCTTGGTATTTGGATATTTGAATTATATGCTGTAATTAATTAAAATTTCTTCTTTCACTTTTTTATTGTATTATTTTTATTGTGTTATGCAAGCTGTAACAATATATATCAAGCATATGCACACAATCAGGTCATTATAATGCAGATTCTGTATCATTGCAGTAGAAAAGTGACTTTTTTCCCTTTTAGTCATAGCACAGAACAGAAATAATTCTATCATTACTTATGACTGATCTATTGCCATCTTTTACTAAATTAAATTTCATTTTTTATATATAAACATAATATTTCAGGGTCTCAAAGAAAGTTGGCAGAGAGAAGGCGATATACAATGAGTTCACATCAAGAAAAGGAAAAAATCAGATGCATGGTCATAGAAAAATACCACTCACTTTATTATTGGTGTTGTAACCTTCCTCTGTACCAATCTCAAAAAGAGGAAGATGTGAAGTGGAGTTGATAAAGAAAAACTCTCTTATTTGCTAAATTGTAACACACAATGGATGCAAAGAGGGAAGGGGCCTTTTCGCAAGTCCCAAAATTTAAGTCATTCCTTGTTGCTCTGTGATTATTAACTCAATAACTAAGCCTTTCCAAAAATACCCAAGTCTCACGTGTAATTATTTCTCACACACACAATGATTGACCCACTTGCTGTTGGACACACAACCAGACATCAGGTTCACTAGTGGTAGGAGGCAGCCACTACATTACATTATATTAAATGAGCAACTACCATCACCAAAACAGAGAAGGCAATTCATGTAAATATATGTTTAACAGTCATTTAAAAAAATTAAAAAAAAGAGGAAGAAAGAAAAAAATTGCTTTTACCTCTGTTTGATAATTATCAGCTAGCTTTATTGTGGCCATTTGATCAGATTGACTTCTTGGGGTTGTATCCCAATCACTGCTTTCTTCATCTGCATCATTATTTTGATTACCTGGCTCACCAGGGGAATAAATTGGAGCAGAACCTTCAGTAAGGTCCTCATTGTCACTGAAGCCAAGCTCATCCATAAATGCTATTAAATAAACACACAAATAAAAAAGAGAATTTTTTTTGGCTCATACAAAACCAAACATTTGTATAGGCACAAATTATCATTATAAACAAGGCATAAATATTTTTGTTGCATTTTGATTAATGTATGCTAATCTTTTAGTGGCAAACTATGTTATAATACTTAGTAATAAATTGCTTGATCAGATCAAAAAATGCTCATAAAAATCGAATAAAATAATGGATAATTCTGATAATGTTTATATTTTAAAAATCATCAAATCTAAAATGAAAAATATAAATGAACATAACATTAGAAGAACATAAACATTAGAGAACCAAATTATTTATTTAAACAACAAATAATCCAATAATAGATCAGAGTTGTTTCTAAGCTTTTATTTGAATCCTAATCTTTCCAGGGTTTGTTAGATATTTTAACCAAATGAGTCACTTTTTAAAAGATTCTCAATTATGGTTGTTTTTTCCATTGTAAAAAGAGTGTATGTGGGGTAAATATATTGAAGAATGAATAAAGAAAAGATTATTTTGAAAACACCATTTTTATGCACCTTGTCCAAATTAATTATTGAATAATATTCTTGATATTCATATCAGTTTGGCTTTCTAAACAGTTACTTACCATAAAATACCTCTTCAAAATCTAAACAGCAGTTTTCTTTTTGCAGTTAGCAATATATTGCCTTTGTTAAATAACAATAAATTTATCATCTACAAATACAGATTTATCCTGAAAGAAAAATATTTCCAGTGAAAACAATATATAATAAGAAAATAATAAATAGAAGTGTTGAATTTTAGATTAATAAACCTGTTATTATAATTATTCTTTTAAGCACTACAAACTGATCAACCTTGACAACCCACTTCATTTCTCACCCTTTAAAGTGCAGTAACTGTTTGTCTCTTTCAGTTGTTAATAGATTAATTTTAATGGCATGTCAACCTATTGTAAGTTATTTTATGCCTACAGGTTGGGGAATTGTGTACATTCATATTTAAAATTTTTTTTTGCACAGTTATATATTATTAAGTATTCTTATCTAAGACTAATAACTATTAGGGTCTCAAGTAATTATTTCTTATTAATAAGTCATTTATTCGCATACAGTTTCAGTAACTAATAGCAATCTTTAGTAAACAACTATAATTTCAAGTAACTATTCTTAATGAAAAATATTCCAATAAAATATGGCTAATTTTTAAACTTATCTATTTGATACATACATGGGTCACTAACAGGTACTACCACTCTGGATCATAGTGGAATTGGGAGTCATGATACTGAAGGGATACTCCACACTCGCCAAATCTCCAAAGCTGGAGCCTTAACATCAGATGCAGATTAGTGTCATAATTAGGAAACCTCATTGGTTGATGAGGGTCTTACTCCTCTGCAGGGAATACAGTCAATATAGCCCCACAAACAATGTGATCCCTCAGTTATGTTTCTATTTCCAGACAGGATGTGGCAAAATAAAATGGGGTGAGGTTAATACTGGTTCCAAGGACCAGATCTACTTTTAGTTGTCTCCTCATTAAATTGACCATACATTACCTACTACAACTGAGTGGATATTGTTAAATACTAACTTTGACAAGTTCTGTCAATGTGTAAATTCAAACTGAAACAACTGGAATACTAACAAGTATATTCTCCATCCAGTTTAAAGGTACTAAAATATATAAGTCTTTACATGAATGAAAAGTAGCATTAAAAGAAACAATTATGTTACAGTCTGTTATATTATTATGTTATATAAATTATAAATTAATTATATGAGAGAGAAAGAGAAAAAGGGAATTTTTATAGGTTCTATTTCCTTAAGTCAAAGGATTTTCTTTATCCTTCTAATAAAGCAATTTCCTGAAGTTGTTTACAAGTCTCAAATGATAAACTAGACATCATAATAGACATGTTATTGTTTTATTTTCTTTTTAAAGCAGAAGGGAACATCTAAGGTGCAAAGCTGCATAAGATCTTTTTTACTCGACTTCTCCTTTTGCTTATAGTCAGAAATGTAAACTTTGTGGAATAACTTGGTTTGATATTATCCACTTATACAATTATGATAATACAATGGTCTATATCAACAGAAAAAAAATTGATTTCTTCTTCTTGAAAGATTTTTTAGCCAAACAAGGAGAATAAACAAGGATAGGGACGGAAGATTAGCTCTCAATAAAACCCCAATGAAAAATAATGTAAGCTTTATCTACATGAAAAGATAATCACTTCCCAAACCACCACCAATACTTTTTCTAATTACTGAAGCTGAAAAGAAATGAAAAAAGCATAAAGTTTGGTGGACATTTGCCAAGAAAATTCTGTTGATTTTCCTAAGAATAAACAATTCAATGAGGTTACTAGAATTTCTTCATGATTCCATTGAGTCTAAGTGCTGTCAGGTGGGATATGTACCAATTGCTACAAGAGTAAAAACATATGTCTCAGAGAAGATGAATAATAATTGAAATAATTAAGGCAGAGAGCCATAAAAAAAATATCTTAAAACAACTGAAATAAAATTTTCTATTCATGAAAATGATTGTCAGGTTTTGTTTAGCTTTGGTCAATCTATATCAAGCAAAGCTTGACTAAGAATTTGCCATTGAGATAATCAAGAATTATTCATAAATAAAACAGAGAGTAAATTCATTTCTGAAAGGTTAAGTCTAACACAAAGAGATATGTCAACAACATACACAGAAGAAATGATATATCATGGTTCCTAACTCATGTGTTTCATTAAATTTAAAAAAAAAACAACATTTGTGTCACAATTTCCAAAATAACTTTTTCTTTATTTTGTTGTCAAAATTTAGTGGGTGTGAATACCAGCTATCCCCTGTCCTAATCAGGAGCAGTCCAGTAAGCAAAGAGGACAGACCCAGATCTTAGATACTCTAGCCAATGAACCAAACATGTCAGTTCCAAACTTCCCAACAATAACTAAGTTTTATTTTCAAAGGAAATAAATGACTGCTTATGCAATTAAAAAACGAATATCATAACATTTACGTAAAAAAATGGATATTCACACAAAAACATATTCTGTGAATTATTGCTGATTGCCAAAATAATACATAAAAATATAACATCTGTTTAACTCAACCTTCAATTTTTATTTATAATTCACTTCAGCATTAAACTTTTATATTAGTTTCCCTAGAAGACTCCTCTGCTACAATATTAACCAACATTTTGTCACTAACTTGTTTTGCATAATTTGTTAAATTCACACTATCCCCATAACAAATATATTTAACTGAAGGTTTCATTCTACTGTTTTAAGTTAACTATTATATTAGACAAAATAGAGATAATATATCAATAAAATCTTTGTTGACAGTCAAAAGACAACAGGTTTCTGCTGAATATTTCTTGCTGAAATAGGAATAGTTGTCATATCAATAAAAGACAATTATCCCTATATATCACAGTCAAATACAATAACTGGATTTACATAACACTAGAATTTGAATGTTAAGCCTTGAAGCATCCAATCAAATCTTTAAACTATTTTACAATGTCTCTCTAAATACAATTAAACATGGAACATGCTTAAATTAAGTAGTTGTCATACAGTTATTAAAACCTTTCAATTTCATGAACTAAAAAATAAACAAAAACACCTTTTTTTTTTTACATAAAACGATAAGTGGAAAATTAATACTTTTATCTTCCTCAGTTCATTACATGATACATTTTTATCTTGTTGGCAAAAGGTTAAAACAGACTGTACAAGCCACCCCCATCAAATATGTAATAATATCAATATTAGTATAGTATTATGATCCTAAAGAGAGAAATATTTGGTCTTCACACTGAACAAGTAGTTTTCCTTTATTTTACATTTCTTACACAACAATGTTCCAAGTTTACCTAATCAACCCTAACAACATTTTTCATTAAAAAAAAAAATTCTTTGTAATGGTAGACAGGCAATCATTGTAATATGATGTGAAAATAAAGCAAACTATGAACTTTAAATGATAGACCCCACATCCCATTTAGGAACCATAATACAAAACCAGTACCTATCCATATTTATGAATTCATAAAATACAGTTTAACTGGTTTTACTAAATATGGAGAAAGAAAGAGAGAATGAATGTCATAAAATCTTGAAATATCTCCTAAAAAAAAAAAAAAAAAAAAAAAAAAAGAGATGTTTTGTTCTGGATTGAACTCTGGGTTTTCTTTCTCTTAATCAAGTCTAATAAAAAACAAGTCTTTATTGTGCTATAAGAATTTTTGTAAATAGATAGTTGATCACTAAAAAGAAGAAACTTGGTAGTATTCATTTTTAAAGTAAACTTATTTGTCACTGATAATGATAATGTACTCAATAATTTCCTTTTCTTTCAACTGTTAAGAGACACCAAATTGTAAACTGAACTTTCAGACCTTAAAATGAATGATAAACTTTCATCTGGACATCTCCACATGAATAGTATCTGTAATAGCATGTCAATGCATCAAGGGTTATTTTATAACTAGAGGTTAGAAAATTGCATACATTATACATTTATATTTATGTGTAGCTATTTCTTAAAGAGTTTTTTTGCAGTTACTTGGCATCAAATATTCTCATCAAATACAAATAATTTTTAAATGGATTTGGGACCTTAATTGGTACTATCACTCTGGGTCAGAGTGGACCTGAGAGTAATGGTAATGAAGGGGTACTCAACATTCTCCAGATATGGAGGTTCATCCCCATATGCAGTTTAGTGTCATACCCAGGACACACTTTTTGGGGGATAAAAGTCTTACCCCTTTTGTAAGGGATACAGCATATTCTAAACCCCACCAACAGAGTGGAAAACATTTGAAGACAATTAAAAGATAGAACAAAATTAAAAGGAAAGTAACAATAATATAGAAAATAAGAAATTTTAGAATAGTTACTGAAATCTCATGTTACTAATAATAATATATTTTCATTTTAAGTTTTCTTTATATTTCTTTATGCTGATTTGTAAAAAAATAAATAAAATAAAAAAGACCTAGTAATTTATATTTTTAAAATTTTCCAGGCATGCAGATTATAAAAATTAAAAAACTGAAAAGGAATGTAGAAAAAGTAAAAACATCATTGCCTTAAAGAAAAACATCAGCTGTTATCATAGAAAATAATATAACAAAAAAAAAAAAAAAAGGCAAAGAAAAATATTTTCCAGGAACATCTGAGAAAGAGTATAGATAGAAATAGCCGCAAACAAACAAAAGGCACAGTACCCAGAAACCTCACCAAGGATTCAAATCTCATCACTCAGCAAGCAAAAAAATTAGAATATAAAAAGTGAGAATTACCAGGTTTCTGAGTCTTGTATGAGAATTCAAAATTTCCAATTTAAAAAATAGATTTTTTTTTTTTGATTACACATCTCTAGGGATTTGTATTGATCAATATTTATTGTGCATCATTACTCTTGCTTTAAAAATACAAATCTTGTATCAGATGCCAAAGTGTTCATTGAATAAGACTAGATATTTTCAGGATTGTCAACTTCATATTTTGACATAAGTGATATATTTTATATTAATATTCA
This sequence comes from Sepioteuthis lessoniana, assembly GCA_963585895.1. Taxonomy (NCBI): domain Eukaryota; kingdom Metazoa; phylum Mollusca; class Cephalopoda; order Myopsida; family Loliginidae; genus Sepioteuthis; species Sepioteuthis lessoniana. Next base: position 28,781,285 of record OY757934.1, read on the forward strand.
GGACAATTATACAATCTTTATTGAGATTATACTCTTAACACTTCAGTTAGTACCCTCAGGCATGATATAACAGAGTTATTCATTTTGGGATAAGATCAATGAAACCTTTCTGAACACACGAAGAATCAGCAAATTATAATACAAGTTTGAGAAAAATGGTTTACAGTTTCACTTCAATGTAGAAATCAAAATTAAATGTTAACTTATTTAGACAAACACTTGCTGTTCAGGTTTATAAACAATTTAGTCAGTATATCTTGTAATTATAATGTAGCTTAGTTTTTTTTTTTTAAGTTCTCGTATAACACCTTAGGTGATGTTACAAAATCTGAAGATAAAATTGCATATTGTAGGAAATGTCTGTTGGGACCCTTGTAAGATGTCACATGACAGTCTCAAAAACTCATTCTTAATCTCTTTTGCTTCTGTTCTTTGAACAGTAGAGACATTGTCTCAGATGCTGCCAGGGAATGGTAAAATCCTGTGGCTATTTTAGTTTCCTGTCATCAAGTGAGTTTTTTTCCATTTTTGTACACCTTCCACATACTGCCTGTTCATAGAATGATATGTGTAAATTTGTAACTGTTGGGACACATTCATGTATTCTTTCTTTTAATACCACTAATATGTATATCTTATATATCAAATGCTCTTCTAAGTGTCTATGAGCTTATATTGTCTTTTGTGTTCATGATATCCATATACTATCATGAATATACTAATGCTAATATTGGTTCCTGTTGAGCAGTGATTTGACTAAATATCTTCCCTACTACCAAACAGTCCAATAATTCAAAAAGAAAAAAATTACTATGTCATTATGGAATTTTCAACTAGTTTTCTTTCCAAAAGTATGAGATATCCTTTGTATGTTTTATTTCTGGTATTTTTTCTTTTCATCCATACTCCTTTGAATCAGCTGCATGGTTTTATTTACAGTTTGTGGAGTTTTGTGGACTGTTCTGCTTTCTCCACATCTTTTACATATTGGAGGTCTGGTGCATTTTTCTCGAGAGTGCCAAAATCTTTGGCACTTATGACATCTGAGTAAGTTTGGGATGTATGTTTCGACTTTAGATATAGTATATCCAATTCTTATTTCTGTTGGAGTTTTTAGAGTATTGAAGCTGTGAATATATATAGTCATTTGGATTATCTTACCATTTTTCCTGAAGATTCTTTGGGGATCAGTAATACCGTGTTTGCCAAGGTTGGTTTTTATCTCATTTAGGGTGCAGAGAGAGAGAGATCTGGACTTCTCACTCTGCCATTTGATGAGTTCAGGGAGTTGTGGGGATAGGATCCTATTCCAACATTATAAAAATATTTCTTTCAAGTAGAAGATCAGAATAAGTTTTCTTTGTGACTTCCATCCGTAGAGTGTTGTTAGCTAGTTTTTCAATGAATTTTAGTTTAATCATGGAGCTCAGTGTCTTTTCAATAATGAAAGGAGACAACTTGGTGATAGGGGTATCTTCTGTTACTCTAGTACTATGAATTTAGGAAAGAGGCTCTGATTTGAGTCAGTTCCTGCATGTGGGCATTTTAGTGTTTGTGATTTTTTGTTTGGGTTTTGTTTTTTGTATTCAGGGGGATTTTTAAGGAGTTCAATAACTGTGCTCCTCACCCATCATTAAACCCTATAAGGGAAATGTCAAGGGGGAAACCCATTTGCTTTGGCAAATCAAGGTTACATAGTATACTCACACAGAGGAAAAGGGACTAATTTGTGACCTCTAGGTTTTCCATCCTAAGACAACTACTTACCCAATGATAGAAGGGGAAACATTGGTCTTTCTTTAGCATGATTGATTCAATAGCTATTATATATTATATTTATTTTAAAACTGTTGTTAAAATTTGGTCTAGGTGAAAAAACATGTTTGCTACTGTTACTTGAAAAATAAATAATTTTTCTCTCAGAAACCTGGGCAAAAGCAAAGAAGCAAACACCTAAAAGGTGCAAAATCAGGGAAATTAGTTACCATTTGTACTTTTCTCTCCTGTCAATAAAAGAGAACAAAGCATGAAGGTATGAAAAAGTAGGTAAGTCATGCATCAGTACAGAGAAATTAGAATATTTTGAAAGTTTTAGTTAATATTGATAAGCATCCTAAATTTATGTTAAAGATGTCAAAGTGATGAATGATTTGGAACTATGAAATAAAAACATCAGTGAAAAAAATTTTTTAAAAATAAAAAGGTAGAGGTAATTCTCTATATATGCCAGCTTCAGTTTAGCACTGTTGCAGGGACATTATGGCGGTAAGTGCTAGTATTATTCTACAAGTACAAGCCATGGACGGTACCTATGGTGATTGGTGCGCAGACACATGCACTGTTTCATTCCTTGTATGATTTAAAAGTCACACAGATGAACATGTGAAATAGTCTAATTCGGGAACTTATGCTTTATGAGTTCAAACTGAAGCATAGTGCCTCAGAACCAAGCAAAAACATTTGTTGTGTGAAAGGTGAAGGTGCAGTTGATCACAGTACAGTAACCAATTGCTTCAAGAAATTTTGCTTAGATCGGAAAAAACTTGACAATAAGGCAAGGTCAAGTAAGCCTAACACCATGGATTCAGGTCATGCTCCAAGCCATAAAAGCAAATCCAGCAAGTCGCACACAAACTTGGCATCTCACAGTCCAGTGTGGTTTTATCATTTTCATGGCTTTGGCAAAATATTCAGAGCTGCCAAAATGTGCCTCACATTACCAAAATATTGCAAAACTTTTGACTCCCCAAGTAAATATAAGAATGAGAGTATCATTATAATATGCCAATAATAATGTGTTAATTCTGAGCAATAAAAAAGTTGTAAAACAGTATGTTCATAATCAGATTTTGCCAGAAGAAATTTGAAGAAAAGATTCAAAATTACTGTAAAGTATTATCAACTAGTCATTTACAAATAGAATAAATTGAAATAAATGTACTCTAACTGAAAGGTCTTTTTTTCATTACAAAGATTATTATTATTAAAAAAAAAAAAAAAAAAAAATAGTATGTCATTCCAATTATATAAAACACTTACAGATAGTGAGCATTTGCTTAGTAATTTTTTTAGTAATATTTATGAATAGAATTAGATGACAGTTCTATGACTGAAAATTTTATTTTATTTTTTACACAAACTAATTATTTACAAACCAGTCAAAAATAGATTGCTTGTTACCATTTTTAAAATAATTGCTTCCGACCTTATAAAAGATACATCTTATTACTAAGAAATGTGAGATTAAAAGCATGCTAATGTATGATAGTAGCATATGAAATGTTCTCGGTCAAATATAGTGCTAACAAATGATAAGTGCACACATACACACAGAGAGGCCAAGCAGCTACAGAGAAAGATAAGTAAAGATTTTAACCTAAACAATGTGAGATAGTAAAATATTTAAGATGAAAAAATATATTAGAATTTATAGTAGCCAAAGAAACAGCTGATATTGGAATAAAATCTAAATATAATGAATATTAATTTTTGCAGCTATAAACAATTTTGGGCTCTGATAGTTGGGTTGTATTTTAAAACACAGAAAATCTTCAGAATCAAAAATATACTCAATTTAAAAAGAGTTCTTCAATTTTATTTTCCTTAAAACTCAAAGTAGATGATACAAACTTCTTGTGTTGTTATTTCATTATAAACAGAATCCAAGATATTGTTCATAAACTGACAAAAACTTTAAGAGATTAATAATAGAAGAAAAGAGTATTTGTTGAACTTAAAGCACCAGTTTCATAAATAACCAGTTATACAAAAATGATTTTATAGGGTTAGAACTAGATATTCTTTTTTTTTTCTTGATTTTAACAGCATGTTAACCTGTTTAGAGTTATCTTATGCTTAGAGGCTAAGGAATTATATTTATTGTAACTTTATATTTACATTTTTGTGTAATTGTTTCTGAAGAGATTTTTGTACATGGTAATATATCAAGCATTCCTAATACAAATAATTTGTACAGTTATATGGTTTCAAGTAACTAATGATAATCCTCTGTAAACATAACCAAGTAACTATTCTTAATACAAATAATTTCCATATAGTTGGTTTTGAGTATTCCTACTGAATATGAATGATTTTCAAAATAGATCTATTTGATCCACAGATGAGACCCCAACAGGTATTACCACTCCAGGTCAGAGTGGATTTGGGAATAATGGCAATGAAGATACACCATATTTCACAGAGCTCCAATACTGAATCATCTCAACCAGATGCATATCCAAGACTTCCCTTTTTAGTGGAGAGGGAAGTCTTATCCCTCTGAGTGAGATACTGTCAACATAGTCTAAACCTCACCAACAGGGCAGTAGACTAGATAAGAATAAATGAATGCTATCATACTTTCAGGTGCTATTACATAAACTAAATCAGCACAATATTGTTTCTGGGTTAATCATTTAAACTTTGGAAAAAAGTCTATATAAACTCTAAAAAGTTTTTTGATCTAAAAAGCAAAATGACTTGGTTGCATGGATCATTACTAGACAACTACAAAATCTTAGACTTACTTATTCTACTCTAGTAGTATAATATTGAAGGCAGATATAACAATGGAAACGAAACAAACCAGAAAGCAAAGTTCAAGCAGTTTCTAAAATACAGTAAATAGCAGAAATACCTTACAGATTTTAAACTTTCACCTGAGCAGTATAAGTAAACTTTGGCAAGTGGTAATGGTAGCTACATCTAACTAATGTCTACCCTTTTTATTTAAGAGATGATCATGACTTAAACCAACGTATACCATGCATCTGCTAAGAAAACATTTTTCAAGACTGGTGAATCTAATTGCAACTCAAAGAGATTTTTGTGTTCATTTCACATTTTGTCAGAATGATGCTGGAGAGAAAAGAGATACTGCTATGGGTTGAAATTTCTAATTGGAAGGGCATCATTATGAAATGTGCATGAAAAGCTTTCTGCAGCAAATACAGATTCACCAGTCTTAAAATAAGGTTTCAACAGCAAACAAATGGTCTGCACAAGTCCAAGCCATAATCATAAATGACCATATCAGTAGGTAAGACATTAAATAGATGGAGCTACAATCACCTCTGAGCTAAGTTCACTTGCATCACACAGTTGACAGTTTACAAGGATAGAGGTATTCCTGCTGCACCTTGTACTTTTTAAACAAATTTATATGAAATGCGCCTTACCTCTCTGTTGTTCAAGTGTAAGTTTCTTTGGTTTGTTCACTGTAGCATAAATAGGTTCAAGGTCAGGTTCTGATAAAATCATCTTATCTTGTTTATCTGGATTGTTAAATGACTAAAAAGAAATTTTAAAAAAGAATTTGTTAATATTTATAAATCCTGAAGAAAGTTTTATTGGAAGTAGAGTTCCTTTAAGATGAATTATGTTTGACAAAATTGGCCAACATAATTATCATCAAGTTGCATTGGTAGTACGGAATCCCCTGACTCTCTCTTGCCATCTGTCTCTATTGTCCATTGGTCTTGGCAGGTCCTCTAAACAGCATCCAGTGTCTGCGGGGCTGATATAAGTTTTCACTGATCAGCCAACACTGGCGTGTCCACAGGAGAACTTCATTTATGAGTTTATTCCTGCTTCTCCAACAGAGGCCAGTATGTCTTGTTCATCTTACTTGAATGGTATGTGAGATGGGAGGCAGGTAGCCGTACATTTGCAGTTTTGCACGATGCTGTTTCCAGGATTTGTTCAAAATAGAATGCAGCATCCTTGAGTAGTTTTCATCTAGCTTTTTCTCCAACTGCTTCATTAAAGTATAGGTGGTACAGCCATATAGTAGTACTAACATAACTACAAACTGGAAGAAATCTCATTTATTCTCGCAGAGAGATTAGATTTCCATATGGTCAATAACCTGATGATTGCAGTAAATGCTTTTCCTATACATATGTTGATATCACTTTCAGTTAATGAGATATTGCTATCTAGGTATGTGAAATAGTTTACTAATTTCAAAGGCTTGTAATTTAATGTGGAGATAACACCACTTTGTTTCAAACATATCAACACTGTGTTATCCAAGATCTTGTAGAAGCCAATGCCTCTTGCTGTCTGTTCCAGGCTATGCAACAGACCTTTCATTCGGGCAGGTGTATTCGTGAGAAGTGCTAAATCATCTGCATAATCTGCCTCCATGATAGTTTCTGCTGCTTATCATCTGCTTCTTGTCTTTTTTAGTGCGAGACCATTTACTGTCATTAGATTTGACATTCGCAGAATGTAATCTAGGCAGATTATAAATAGATATGGTGCCAACGTAACAAACACAAATGCCTTAAAACTAAAAACGGCACAATATCAATTAGCAGGCATATATATAAAGGAACAGACAGAATACATTCAAAATCAGATAGATAAGATTAGAGACTCGGTGGAAGATAGACAATCTAGAATAGCCTGGCAAACAATAAACGAAGTGAGCAGAAGAAAGAACACAGCCAAAGCAAAACTTAAAGCAGCAAACCAACAAGAAAGAATAAAACTGTGGAAACAGTACTTCGAAAACTTACTTGGAAACCCACCAAAAATAACGCATGAACCAATCACCAGAATAATTAGCAAACAATTAGACATTAAACTTGGACCGTTCACACAAGAAGAACTCGACTCGGTTCTCAGAAAAATTAAAAATAGGAAAGCTGCAGGGCTGGACGAAATTCCCCCGGAAGTATGGAAGACCAGACAATTCGACGACATACTGCTCCGACACTGCAACGCAGTATACAATCAAAATCCGATAGATGGATGAAGGGATGCATACTCCCCTTCCCTAAAAAGGGGGACCTCGGATTAGCCAAAAACTACCGAGGCATAACACTTACATCCATAGCTGCCAAAATCTACAATGCCCTACTACGAAACTGAATAGAACCCAAAATCGACAACATACTTAGAAAAAACCAAAATGGCTTCCGAAGAAATAGATCCATGACCTCACAAATATTAACCATCCGCAGAATCCTTGAAGGTGTACGGGCAAAGAACCTACAAGCGACATTAATATTTGTCGACTTTACCAAGGCTTTCGACTCCATTCACAGAGGAAAGATGGAACAAATCCTACTAGCGTACGGCATACCTAAAGAAACCGGAGTGGCAATAACGATTCTCTATAGAAACACTAAAGTAAAAGTACGATCACCGGATGGAGACACGGAATACTTTGACATTGTAGCAGGAGTACTACAAGGGGACACGCTGGCCCCGTACCTCTTTATCATTTGTCTAGACTACGTACTTAGAACATCGATTGACAAAATCAAAGAGAATGGCTTCGAACTGACGAAGAAAAGAAGCAGAAGATACCCCGCAACAACAATTACCGACGCCGACTACGACGATGACATAGCAATACTGGCAAATACACCTGACCAAGCCGAAACACTTCTGCATAGTTTGGAACGAGCAGCAGCAAGCATAGGCCTCCATGTTAATGCACACAAAACGGAATATATGTGCTATAACCAAATGGGGGACATCTCCACTCTAGAAGGAACCCCACTTAAACTAGTAGACAAATTCACGTACCTAGGAAGCAGCGTCGAATCAACCGAAAAGGACATCGAAACGAGGTTAACGAAAGCATGGACAGCTATCAATAGGCTATCGATTATATGGAAATCAGACCTAACCGATAAAATGAAACGCAGTTTCTTCCAGGCAGCGGTCACATCGATACTGCTATATGGATGCACTACATGGACGCTAACAAAACGGCTGGAGAAGAAACTAGATGGCAATTACACAAGAATGCTGCGTGCAATCCTGAACAAGTCCTGGCAGCAATACCCCACAAGACACCAACTGTATGGCCACCTGCCCCCTATCACGAAAACTATTCAAGTTAGACGAACCAGACATGCAGGACACTGCTGGAGAAGCAGAGATGAACTCATAAGAGATGTGCTCTTATGGATCCCCACACATGGCCGCGCAAAAGCAGGACGACCAGCTCGAACGTACATTCAGCAGCTATGTGAGGATACAGGTTGTTGTCCTGAAGACCTACCTAGGGCGATGAACGATAGGGAGGAGTGGCGAGAGAGGGTCAGGGATATCCGTGCTGCCAGCACGATATGATGATGATACTCATGCAAAGAGTATGATTCTGAGCCTCTGCCAAATTATGCTTTTAAAAAACAACAATCTCACAGCGGTCATAAGTCCTACCTCATCACAATTGACCCTCAACCCCCACCTTCTAGCACGTATGGAATAAAGGGTTGGGAATACTTCCACAAGAGCAGAGTGTATGATATGATCGGGAAAATAAAAACAAAACAAACATACGTGCTAGGGCATGTCGGGACCAGCTGATAGATCAGATCGGGCCCAATCCAACCACCCATCAGACCAATGGCCAAAGTGATGTGTTGCAAGCCATTGACCACTCTGTCACCAGATCAATGACTGCTCAACCACCAGGGTTCCGTCCTAGCGCCTTATGGGTTGCCACCCACTGCCAACAGGTGGCCTCATTGTGTGTGTGTGGGGGGAGTCTTATCCCTCTGCAGAGGTGCAGTCAGCATATTCTACAGCCCCAGCCGACAGGGCAATAAGAAGAGAAGGATTCATGCCTTTACCAAATGTATTAGTGTGAAGTGAAAGGAAAACAACCTCATCCAGAAATGAATATGGGTTGCTGATTCCATTTCCAATAACAATAACTGTTATGCTAAGTGCACCTCCTTATCTCTAACGTAAATCTTACAAACAAACAAACTCTGGATTTTACAGATATAGATGCCCACCGCCCCCAAAAAAAGCATTTTAAATAACTTGATTTTTGACAAAGCAAAAGTTTCAAACTGTATTTCCAATATCTATTGCACTGAGTAACACTGGGGATAATAAACAGTAAAGATCAGTCAGGTCAAAAAGAAGTCAGATTATTCATCAGTATAAATAGATATAACCAATATGCTCTTATATAATTTAAACTAAGAAATACCAACACATGAATTATATATTTAGGCCCAGATATAAATACAAAACATTACTATCATTATTATTATTACTAAATCCAAATAACAAATACCATAATGAAAAGATGACAATCATTTACAAATAGACTAACTGTAAAGCCAGTTAGTATAAATGACTTTCTTAACGTTTAGGTGCATTATGCCGGCATACAAGTTCTCTCCCTTGAAGCTGTGGGTACATTGTCACCTTGAGAGAGGGGTTTGAAATAAATGCTTTGTGATGTTTACTTCTGGTATTTTAAACTATAAAATTGCTATTTGTATTTCTAAGCATACAATGAGATTGAGCATTTTTTTCCAATTTTAAAAAAAGGTCAAATTTAACAAAGCTTTTCCCGAAGAAATCTAGTTTGACACTGACTCCAAAAATGATATTGAGGGAAATGGCTATCATCAATGGCTGACTTATTTCAAGGTAAATTCTGATAACATTGTTGAGGGACAACTTTTATTATAAACAATATATAATAATATAATAATACATATATAATAGATATAATATGATGTATAATGAATATATAACAAAATTATAACTTTGTCAATGTGACTAATTCATATGCTTGTCAGATAAAAGAAAAGAGAGGGGCTAATGTTGGTGCCCACTTGTACATTACCACGTGGAAGGAGGTTACTTTTGATAAAATTAATAGTGATTTTGCTTCTGATTGGGCTTACAAAATACTCTAAATCGATTAATTCTGGTCTACACATAATTTTATTGAGATGCCAGGGTTCAGACACATCATAGCAAGTGACAAATTTCTTAGAATCCTGTCCTTTTGAACAACTTGAAAGCAAAACCAAGAAATCTCCTTGAGCATGATTACATAAGTACATAAGATCTGGCCACTTTTTGAAAAACTGTTGCCACTGTTTTATTTTCAATGTCAAAACATGCATGCAGAACATAATATCAAATAAAAATATTACTCATCATTCCTTCATTAATATGCAAAAAAATGTCTGTACACACAATACAAATAAAGTTATATAACAATTTTAAAACAGTAGGTACTCATGTTTTTTGTTCCTTAAAAAAAAATATTCAAGAGAAGATGTAGTGTGCTAAAGGTCAAAGAGTACATAATTAAGCAGGTGAACATGATAGCAACAAAACTGGTTAAAGAACCAATATATTTACTTTATATACAAGCATCTTAGCAAATTGTCTGATCAATGAATAAAAGTAATAAGAGTAAAACCATTGTGCCTGGGTCAACTCAGTGTAATTAATAGGCAAGAACTTTTAAGGGCAGTTTGAAAGCTTGGCTGTCATTGGAGGTGTTAAAGCCAGGTGACCAAAATCCAAGAAGTTAGATTTTAACTTTATATCAGTTAGCCCAGAGGAGCCAAAAGCTTTGGACATCCATTTTTCATCTATGGTCTAGGCAGCTCTGGGCAATGTGAATTGAGAAGACGTCTTAAAGATTAAAAAAAAAATGTGTACAGAGAAAATGTTTTTGTATTTGTTATTGATATTCCATGGAAGAAGATAGAACAGCAGTGAAGAAATGGAACAGCATGGGACAGCAAGATGGACTGACCACCGACTGAGAAAAACAAGATGGCTATTGAACAAATGATACAACTTACTCAATATGAGTGAATGAATCATAAGTAAAAGTGATTGATGAAGAAATATTGACATTTCTCCCAATTTTAAGTTGGCAAAGATTTGAGAGCATAAGTTGTACATAATAGATAAAAAGACCATAACTTTTTTTTGTAGTTAAGAGTGATCATTAGTGTTTTATTCATGTATAGTAATGAAGAGAAAGACAGAGTGAAAGAGGAGCAAATGACCTGACCAGGAATATTATACTACCTATTATGTAGTAAGGGGTAGAAGAAATAGTAAGAAACAACAATAGAATAAACAAATGAGGTAAAATTTATTTACAGAAATGTATTAGAGGGTTCCTTTACCTTATGTGAATTCAGAAAGCTTATGAAGAAGCTAACTTGTTGAATGTCTGTTCTATGATAGTTGAGTTCTCAGCATATTTTCATGGATAACTTGTTTTGGGGTATCCTTTGTATGTATGTGATATAAGGTGGCTTTGTCCCAAAAAGATATGTTTGAAGTGTTATTTTTGCCTGGTGGTTGAGATAAGGAAGAGAACTATTGCCTGTCGAAAATGCATATGAGCTGCAAGAATGTGAACTGCCCATCCTGAAATAGTGTTATTTATATGTTTTTGATGAGATCCAGAAAGCTTCCATTGCTTCAGTTGTAATACCTTGTGATTGACCAAAAAGAGCATCATCCCTTGTCAAGTAATTGCTCATTGCTACATGTGTTAATAATGTCAAACGGTCAATGGCCATTTTATTTTTTGACCGCAATGAAGAGTTTATAAATCATAATGAAATTTGATTTAGAGTGTAACATTAGCTACATTTACACTTTTACTAAGATCTAAATAAGATTACTCAAAGGTGTGGCTAAAAACAGAAACAAAATTAAGTGGGAAATTCTTACTGTGAAAACTTCTGAAATTTCATTATCCTCCTTGAAAGAAACTCTTCCCTTGCGGGAAGACACTGTAGTTCCAATGTCTTCTTGCTTTTTGGTTGGTGAACCTTTTCCAAATGTAGATGCCCCATTCTTGAAGTTTAATTCAGCATAACCGTCCTCTTTCAAATCTATATATAAAAAAGAAAAAAAATTTGAAAATTTATTACATTCACAGCATGAAGTAAAAATCTCAACTTTAAATAAAAAATCCAAAATATATGATAAAAATGATACTAAATAATACTAGCAAATATAAACCTTTAAACTAATTAGAATGCAAATCCAAAATATATTTTTTTATAAAGTAAAATGTATTTATGCAAAATATTTTGGCTGGTAAATATTTGATCTTTATGTGTCAATTTATATCTATCCAATTTTTAACTTAGCATAACATGTGTAATGATGGGAAAATAATTCCCAATTAAACATTTTCAGCTTTTGTATTTTATAATGAATTTACAGAATCTGTAAATTTGATTGAATTAAATAATTACAAGTGTATACTTTGAAAAATTCAGAAGACAAATAATGAAAAACTTATTCTTCATTTTTGGATCTACACTATTCACTGGTGGCCTTAAATCAATAGTCTGAGTAGTTGCAATGAAAAGCAACTAAAATCTGATGAAAGAAATACTTGTCAAAAATTAATAATAGATGACAATGCTTTATCGAATTTAAAAAAAAAAATCAAGATAATATTGCTACATCTGAATGACTATTTACTTTTAACATTCATTAAAATGTAACTGTATCAGAGTCACCAATGACTTATGTACAGTGATGGATAATTTTCAGATGGGGGAAGGAGAAACATAAAAACATCACTCATCTAAAGTGTTAGGACTTCTGCTGCTTTATTTTTTCCAGTCTCTGAGGCCAGAGAAGTAGGTAGAAATGAATAACACTTACATACAGGGTAGTTGGAATTAGCTCTTTGAATCATTTCACAAAAATGCTTGTCTCCTTCTACCCCAGCTACCAAAAGTGTCTAAATTGAGAAATCCCATTGTCTTTTATTGGGGTTCATAAAACACTCAACCCCCACTTCTAACTTGTATGGGTAACAGTGTCTGGCTGGGTTTTATGGCATATCAATCTTTGTAGGTTGTTTAATGCCAAATCCATTTATATACAAATAATCAGTTCTATTTCAAACAATTCAGTTTAGCATAAGTATGCAATTTAAATATCAAAACAGTTCTATTTCAAGCAATTGAGTTTAGCATAAGTACGCATTTTAGTTCTATTTGAACCATAGATAGGACCCTATCAGGTGCTACCACTCCAAGCCAGAGTGGACCTGGGAGTGATGGCACTGAAGGGGTGCTCCGCATTCCCTCAAGTTCCAGCATTACTGGGACCTCACCATCAGATTGTTTAGTGTTATATCCAGAACATTTGTTTTGGGCATAACCCTCTGCAGAGAAGCAATTGGTGTATTCTACAGCCCCAACCAACTGGGCAAAAGAAATCTAGAGATAGAACAAAACACAGAGAACAGTGGATTCATGCTTTTCCTTATTGATACTGTAAAGAGAACATAAATAAACAGCCTTAGCTAGTTCTTTCGCTCACTTTGACAATTTTATTATTCTAACCTGTCCAAAGCATCTATAAATCTTGCAAACAATACAAGGATTTTCAGCTATTTGGAACAAATACCAGAAATTAAACTATTCAAAGTATTTACAAAGTTTACATAATTCCCAATAAATTTTAATGATGTTTAAAACTTTACAATTAAAACATAAGCATAAATATATACAATACCAAAAATAATTTTTATTGCGAATCAAACTTACCACTGTCTTCATTATCTGAGGTTTTAGGCATAAACTTGGCAAGACTCACTCTCATGGCTCCCTGAAAAAATAAAATTGAAACAATAAAAGATAACATTTTTAAAAAATTAAAATAATAAAAAAATTAATAAAGAAAAAAACAAAAAACGAGTGACTTTTTTGTTTTCATTTTACATCATTCACAATATAAGGTTTCTATATAAGCTTACAGATAAACACTTCGGTTTCTGCTAGCTGCCATGATGACTTCACATTAATTCAATTTACTTTTCTGTAGATGGGGTTTCATCTTTATTTAGCTATCAAGTAATACTTTCTTCTTTCAATGCTAACTCTATCTTGGAATGATTTTATACGAGACAACTTTCTTAGATAATTAATAGTCACCCTTTTTTTTTCTACAGATAACCTTTACTTCCAGTTTACCATTATCAACAGGATCTTAGCTAGACTATTTCAATTTTACTATTCTTACAAGTTATAAAGTCATAGTCAACTACGTATTTATACATTTTAAAGCATTTAATATTTCTTTGTAATTTCATCTTTTGAATTACTTTCATATAAATGATTATACTATCCTTATTCTAGTGGCCACCAACATATCCATGCTTTTTACTATCGCTATGATTTTCATAACAATTATATTATTGTTATTTGATGATTGACCTTAATGGCATGTCAATTTGTCTAGAGTTATTTTATGCCTAAAAGTTAGAGAACTGCATTCATTGTACAGTTATAATTACACTTTTTGTATAGTTGTTAAGATTTTTAGGCACAGTTATATGACATCAAGTATTCCAACTTATTTCAAATAATTTGCACGCAATAGTATGGTTTCAAGTATTCTCATCTAATACTAATAATTAAATGGTTTCAAGTAATTATTTCTATTTAATAATAATCATTTGTTTGTACACAGTTATATGGTTTCAAGTAACTAATAATAATGCTTAGTAAACAATTATAAGTAACTATTCTAAATACAAATAATGTACAATTACATTGCATCAAGTATTCTCACCCAATACTAATTGGGGAAAGTTCTAGTGGTGTAGTGACTATGTGGACTGTGACATTGTAGTAATTGAGTTCAAACTCCAGTCACACTATTACATTCACTTTCAGAAGAATCCCCTCAGGAAAGATTACCAGTTATGGGCTGAATAATACCACTACTGTCCTTCCACAAGGATGGCTTTGGCATTAAATAACCTGCAAAGATTGACATGCCATTAAACAAAAAACTGAAGCAATACTAATTAATTTGCAAACAGAACCATTGGACCCATAGATGAAGTCCTAACAGGTATTATCACTCAACATCAGAGTAAACCTGGGAATAATAGTAATGAAGGGCTACACCACACCCCCTAGAACTGGAGCTTCACCATCAGATGCAGTTTAGGGTCATATTTAGAACTGTGCCTTTTTTAGGAGGAGGTATTATCCTTCTTGGTTTGGGTGTGGGTCTGCACAAAAATGCTGCGAGCAATATTGAACAAGTCCTGGAGGCAGCACTCCACAAAGCAGCAGCTGTATGGCCACTTACCACCCACCACGAAAACTATCCAAGTTAGATGAAACAGACAAGCACGACACTGCTGGAGAAGTAGGGACAAACTTATGAGTGATGTACTCCTATGGACCCCTTCACATGGACGAGCAAAGGCAGGACGACTAGCTAGAACCTACATACAACAGCCCTGTGCCGATACAAGATATAGCCTTGAAGACCTACCAAAAGCGATGAACCATAGAGAAGGGTGGTGGGAGAGTGTCAGGGATATCTGTGCTGATGGCGTGACATGATGATTATCACTCTGCAGGGTATACAGTCAACATATTCTAAGTCTCACTGACAGCCTGGATTATTGTTAGTTTTACAAGAAACATATACAGAAATAATTTTGTTGCTAATACACTTGTAATATATGTACTTGAGTTATGGTATTTTAGATAATAAATGAGAAGTACAAATATTAACTTTAAAAGAGGAATTTTATTCTTCATATACAGCGCCACGTGTTGGCTAGAAAATGTCCGGCAGTCAACACGCGTGTTTAGTATCTGGAATCTCTTCAGCAACTGGGTTCCTCTTCTCCTGCTCTTGGGTCGTTTTCGGCAACTCTACTATCTCCGCTGATTGGGCGGAGGGAGAGCGAGAGAGAAAAGGAGAGAGAAGGAAAGAGAGAAGAGTGAGAGGCGATGGATTCTGGGATAGTATTCCTTGGCCGAGGTGGAAGTAAGGACCAAGATTTCTGTTGAGGTAGTATTGACTGCCCCATTTACTGACCTTAGTAAGGGAGGTGATACTACACACTTAATCTATTGCTAAAAACTAAAATTCAATCTTAGATATATCAATTTTTATTAATTCAGAATTATATTCTAAGAAAAACATGCATAACATCAGTAAACAGGTACCAGTATTTTATGCAGCTGGACATTTAATACATATATGCAGTGGCAGCTACTCAATTTACAATGAAAACAAACTATGCCTTTAATTGTCAAATTTTAAAAATGAACAGTGTTGATTTCTCAGGTGACATGAGTAAATGACATATAGTATTAAAATTTGGAGTTCTATTTTCATCTATAAACTAAATGATAGAATGAACTAAGTGATCAGATAGGTGTATTCATATGATGTGAAAGAAAATAAAGATAAATCCCAGATGGAAGTCAGTAAATGTAGCAGAGGGAGTTCAAATCAGCCTAAGCATGACAATAATTTTATCTCATGGATTATTATGGTTGTTTGGCAAGAAGAAAGCTACACTTAAACCAATCAACATTCATCAAAAAAAGTAGTAGATAATTGGAAATTTGGATAGAGCTGTAATACTGTTATATCTTAAGACAAATCCTTGTTTTTTTTAAATTTTCAGCTAGTTGACAAGTCTGAATCACAAGATTATCTCACCAGAGAATAAGGCAAGATACTCTGTACTTCCTACAGCTCATTATCACAGGTTTTTAGTTTATTATGTAGGAGAGAAATTTGGAGAATGGGTCAAGTCAAAGTTTTTAGAGTGTGCAAAGAATATCAGTTTTTAAGCCATTCTACATGAAGAAACTAATATTCATTGATGGTTATTTAACCTGTTTTTAATATGGGGAACTTCATGCCAAATACACGGGTTTAAAAATATATTTATCACTGCTATGGAAAAGTTAGTCTCTAATATGTATTCTATTGAACACATATCTGGGCCATTTTAAGATTGTGAATTAGAAAACTTTATACAAAAGAATATTTGCTTTGTAATATAATACAGCCTAGTTAGATATCTCCCAGGAGAAGATGCCTTAAGGAATAATGATTTTAAACAGTATACTTATAGTAAGCTGACCAGATTTTAATACACATAATATTCTTAAATTGTTTAAACCAGTAAATAAAGGTGCTTGCTTAAAAATAGAAGCGTATTGACTTTTGTCATATGTGTGTGCATCTATATACATTCCACATTTTGAAATAAGAATATATAATTTCAGGTGTTTTTTGTCATTTAATATTTAAAAGTATGTCATTAAAGAACTACCAAGAGAAAGCTGGATGGTTCCTGATTAAATTCTTAACCTTGTAAAGTAGGTTTATTCATAACTTAGAAAAGGTTGGTTTGTGGTATTTTATGGTATATCAACCATTATGGGTTATTTAATGCCAAATCCTGTTTTTATATATGATTCTTAAATAAATAGTTTGTATGTGACATTTTTAAATGAGCCAGAGCTCATTTGTTTGCATACAATTAAATGGTTTCAAGAATTGTTATTGTTTGCACACAGTTAAATGGTTTAAAGTATTGCTATATAACACCAACACTCCAATTTAACATATTTGCTAGCACACAGTTAAATGGTTAAACAGTTCTATTTGACCCGTAGATAGGACCCTAACAGGTACTACCACTCTGGAGCAGAGTGGATCTGGGAGTAATGACAATGAAGAGGTATTCTGCATTCACTAAAGCTCCAGGACTGGAGCCTCACCATTAGATGGTTTAGTATCATATCTAAGACACTCATTACCCCTCTGCAGAGATGCAGTTGGCATATTCTACAGCCCCAGCTGACTGAGCTTTAGAAAAAGAAAAGGGAATTTCTAATTTTAAACTTAAGGGAAACAACAGCATTAGAAGTTTGACTTAGGGTGGTTCAAGACCAATGATCTTAATAGGACAGAAAAAAAAAACCAGCTAAATTCAAAGGCTAACAATCATAATTTATTAATGAGACATCTAATGTTATTTGTTATTACAAAAAGATGTATCAGGGTTAAATGAAGTTGACAGGAAGAGTATATCACAAGTAATGATTTGACAGTTGTGAATATAGCATACTCTCAGCATACTGTATTTTGGAGAACAACTGTTCAGAGCAGTATGTAGTGCAAAACATACTGCTTGCTGGATATGAGTGATAAGGTTGGTGAATTAGTGCTTCTCATATGGTTCTTATAGAAATCAAGAATGTGGCAAGCAAGAAACTTGAACTTCAAATCTTTTGAACACTGAACACCAATGAGTTTCATTTGAGTTATGATGGTACTTCTTCAGTTAAAAGAGAAAATTTTGTAAGTTAGTGAAAATCCACATGGATTGGTTGTGCAGACCACAGGTTGAGGACCCTAGCCTTAACAGTAAATCATCTAATATGTTTTAAGATCTAGAAATAAAACCTACTTTGTTCTTTTTATCATCAATTCCCAAACTAATGTCTGTGTCATCTGCCCAAGAGTCTGAGCCAGCATCTTTTCCTTGGCTGCAATGGCTAGAAAATGTAACTGTTTCATCTCCTGAATCTTCTGCAATAAATTCAAAAGAAAATTGACAGAGATATCAACAAAAAACAAAAAAAAACCCTCAAGATTAACAATTAATAGCAAAGAAAAATACAACAAAAAGTATATTTGAAACCCTGTAATGCAAATTTAACAAAATACTTTTTATTCTTAAGATAAAGTTATACTCTTTTTCTTTGCTTAAAATAATAAAACAGCAGGTTTACTTCTAGGATAATCTAAAAGTTGGCATTCAGATAGTGACCTTGAACAGTCTACAGGCCATTCTATTTTTTGACTATGATGAGTTTATGAATCATAATGAGATTTGACTTAGAGAGTAGCATAACCAATACTTTAGTGTTTTAAAATCAATCTTTCAGCATCTCAGGAAAAAAAATATATAAGGAGAATTTTCTAAAAAGCAAAATATATTTTTTTCCATAAATATAAACCCTGTGTTGTCTGAAATTGGTTTATAAGAAAAATTTTCTTAATCTTTCAAAAATATGTAAACAGAGTACTCTAGGCTTGAACAGAGGTCTGTCATCAAATTTTTGATGACTGAGAAGTGTAAACCATGTGAAATTTACAGAAAAATGTGTTATGTTTGCAAAAAAACAGGTTTTAGTCAAATAATCTTACAAATGGGCCAGACATGGGTCTGCCACAACTGAGCTGAGAAAAACAGTCCATGGAGTAGAAACACACAGACTCTCTGGTAAAGAAAAAAATTCAGGTGCAGCAGTCAATAAAGAAGGCATGTTAACAGTCTTCTGTGATATAAAAGAAATCATCACTATTGATTTCCTTGAAAATGGTGGAACTGTAAATAATGTTTCTTACTGCCAACTCCTTAAGCAATATTTCACTTTATTTATTGAACAACCCTCATATAATGCAAAATTTATCATAAAGTCAATGAAATACATAACTAGCAAATTTCTAATCAGTTTCTATAACGAAAAAAGAAAAAAAAGTAGCGTATACCATATGACTT
Source organism: Sepioteuthis lessoniana (assembly GCA_963585895.1). Taxonomy (NCBI): domain Eukaryota; kingdom Metazoa; phylum Mollusca; class Cephalopoda; order Myopsida; family Loliginidae; genus Sepioteuthis; species Sepioteuthis lessoniana. The sequence continues at coordinate 28,800,402 of OY757934.1, forward strand.
CCTAATTGTCCTTATTTGGAAAACAAACTCAACTTGAAAGAATAAAAATCAATATCATCTAATGTTTAACAAGCAAAAGTTCGGTTTGGTATTTTATGACATATCAACTTTAGTGGGTTACTTAATGCCAAATACTGTGTGTGTGCATAAAATATATATATATATATATATTTTATATATATATGAATTGTAAGTGAATAGTTTTTAGGTAACTTTATTTTTAAATGAGTTACAGCTCATTTACTTGAACACAGTTAAATGGTTTCAAATATTGCAATCTCAATGCAATTGACTCTCTGCTACTGCCTTCAAGCACTTTTCAGATAAAAGAGGATTGGGTACGAGTTTGCTGCAAGAACAATTTGAAGAATTCAATCGAGACGATCATGACCAGCTGAATGATTGGATAAGGCCTCTCCAACTGCCCATCTAGCCTAATAAGAGCCAGAATGGAGTGTTGCAGGTCACATGACGACTTTGGCTTCCAGGTCACAGACTGCTCAGCCACCAGGATCCCATTTGCAAGCATTTTAGATCACCACCCACAGCTACCAGGTGACCTCATGTTGGAGGAGAGTGTCTTACCTTTCTGCAGCTCCAGCCATCAGGGCAGGAACAAGCAAATCAGTGTTTTCTTAACAAGTAATGCAATCAAAGGTGGTTTTGTATTACTAACCAGCATTGTTTTCTGTTGAATACATAGTTGTTGCAGTTGGTGGTGGTTGTGGTGGTGGTAGCAAGCATCTTGGACTCATGCTAGCACGTCTATTTACAGATGATCCACCAACAACTGACTGAGAGACAGTAGCAGAAACTTTGCTGTTCTGTCTTTTAACTTTAGTAGTTGACATTCCCGATGGGGGGCTGTCAGTCGAATCTTTCAGTAAATCTTCATCTTGCTGCTGTCGAAGTTGGTTTTCCAGAAGCCTCACACATACTTGATGACCTTTTATCAATGCATGGTCACTTGCTAACCAACCTACACAAATAGAATGAAAGAAAAATGAAGACTTGATTTAGAAAAACTAGAATATATTACTTAGAAGGATAATTAATTCTTTATGAAAATAAGAATATAGTCAAACTTTGACTTTTGTGCTAAACTGTTATTAATTTGATTATTTTGTGATTTCGCCATCAAGGATTAAATGGGAATATTTGAGGGGTGGAGAGGTCAGCCAACTGAAAATTGAAGATACATATATATGTTGTATATAGAAAATGGAAAGAAAAACATGGTTTGTACTGACTTCTTATAGACACTATGTCTCTCCTTAACTTGTTTAAAAAATTTGCGTTTCATGATGTAACCTTTTTGAATATTTTTCTGTATTCATTCAAACCCATATTTTAAATTCATGATTACCACCTTGAAGATGACTAAGAACACTTTCTACCTGAAATTTTTGTAATTTCGTATCTTGAATAATCCATGTCAAAATGCATTGGTGAAACAAATTAATAAATTTTTTCTAATCCATTTATATGTATTTTTCTTTCAGTTTTCTTCATACAACATATCTGTGTGATTAAACCTCATACGTTATTTAAATATATATTACCAGAAAATGTAAAGAAAACAAAATACATAAATGATAGAGATATTTTACACGTTTTATTTAATTTTGATTTTTTATCATTTACTAAATGGCATCCAGTGTCCACATGCTATCTAGAGGATGGAGAGTGAGAGTCCAAAGGAATCTGTGCTATCAGCATGCCTTGATGATCATCATTTACTACAGGGCTTCTCAAACATTTTTCTTGATTCAGCCTTTGTAACCAAATTCAATTTCCATTCACCCCCAAATAAATCAATTGAATATTAAATTACAAAACATAACTAAGTTACTTGTGTTTTTTAATGGGAAGGACGGGTTTGGAGCGCACTGAGGAGATCATGAATATCAGGTTGCAGATTTGTGAGTTTGAGCTGCAAATCATTATGTTTTACATTCAATGGGCTTCTGTTTGTCTAGTAATGCACATGGCTAAACTCAGATTCCAACATATACAAACTTAAAAAAGCTAGTAAAATGGGCTTAACAGTTGCACAAAGCTTAGGATACTTTGCTACAGTTTTTGATATCTGGCAACTAGTCTTCATGATCAAGCAATTTTTGTTTTTTTGTTATATAGAGATTTATAAATGCAGATAAGTAAATTTATCCCCTGTGAACCCTTATGCTTTTTATTCATTCCACCCAAATTTTATTCACTCCTGGGAGTTTATATCAACCACTTTGAAAAGCCCAGATTTACAACCATAAGTATACATACTGTATATGTATCACTTATTGTACATTGTAAACTAAAATAGGGAGGGAATACAACACAATGTTGGTACTGTAATTTTAAATTTATACAAAGGTAAGTCAAAAGTTTTGCAATATTTTGATAATGTGAGGTACAATTCAGCAGCTTCAGATGCTTTTGCTGAGGTCATGAAGCTGATTAATCATACTGGACTGCGAGATCCTGAGCTTTCTTGATACCCTCGGAGTGTTACTTGTTGGATTTGCCTCTACGGCTTTCAGCATGGCCTTGAACTCCATGGTTTTAGGCCTACCTGACATTGCCTGATCATCAAGGTCCTTGCAACCAAGGTAAAATTTCTTGAACCATCTGGTTACTGAAATGTGATCAATTGCACCTTCACCTTTTACACAACAAATGTTTTTGGGTGCTTCTGCAGTATTATGGCCCAGTTCAAACTTGTCAAGTAGAAGTTCCCAAATTAAATTCATCTGCACAGCTTTCAAATCATACATGGAATGAAGCAATGCACAATGCAATGTATCAGCACATTAACTACTATACTACCAACCACAGTCCATGGCTTCAACTGCTTCAGTCATATGATATATGTGATGCAGACAAGTACATACAAAAATATTGCAAAACTTAACTGTTGCAGTATAGTGTACACAATTTTTATATCAGATTTTTCTTCAATCTTTTTTCTTGCTAATAGCACAAAAACTTTCAGAAAATTAAATTTTATTTAAGTTTCAGAATTTGTTTTTTCTCCCATGTGTTTATTTCTCATAAAATTTTTTGTTTGTCCCGAGAGTACAGAGTCTTGTTTCGTGATAAATACAGTTAACAGTGATGAGAGTTAAGGTTTATATATTAATGTTTTTCAACTTTTGCTAGAATCCTATACCCATAACCTCTCTTGCAGATGGGGAGGACAAACTATAAATCAATATTGCTTACAGGAATGCTTTTTGATAGAAATTGTCAATTTGATATCTTTTTCTTCTTTAAACTGTCGATTAAATCATTTAAAAAAAAAAAAAAAATTGTCATTTATTCTACAAGTACAGTTCTGGTACGATTTGATGAAAAAAAATGTTATCGAATATTAAGAATAAGCAAAGTTACCATTGGCATCTTTCACAACAATACTAGCTCCTTTCTTTAAAAGAAGGGAAACAATATTTTCATTTCCTAGCTGACAAGCAAACATCAGTGAATTTCTGAAAAAAAAAAAAAAATAAAAAAAAATAAGAAACTAAATAAAACAGAAATCAAATTAAAGCTTTTTATTCCATTGAAATTTAATAAGGAGTTTTCATAGTTCAAGTTAAAAGAGTGATAACTCAACGCTAAACATTTTTAGACTTTATTTTTCCAATGCAGGTATCATTGGCCCATTTACCAAAACTTCACATCCCCAAATAATACCTGCATTGGAAAAATAAAGACTAAAAGTTTGGCCTTAGATTATCCTTATGCTTTTAACTTGGACTATTTACCTTTGCTAATATTTTTTTTTTATCTGATCTGAACATTTACTATAGTTCTTCAGATTATACATTTACATAGCTTTTAGCAGAAAAAAACTGCTCATCCACAATAATTGGATTTATTTCTCACTCATCTTGAACCAAGATAACTAGAAAGTACTATTCTTATACAAGAACTGAACAAAGAACAAGTACTACAAGCAGTTATACACCATATGATAAAAATGGACATTTAATAAACAGAAATATTAATATTTCCTTTAAATACTTTCTGTGAAAATCTACACAACAACTAAAAATGATTTGTTAGCTAGAATTTTAGGAATATAAACATGTTAAAAGTAACCTATTCTTATTTTATGGTAACAAAAATTATGATGTTCATTTCATATATATATGCACCCCTCCCAGGTGTTGAGCACTCTGGTGAAGGAATTAATGACTGCCACTCGTGTAATGCTAAGCTCTTCTAGTGAATTGAGCACTCTGGTATCCAGTAAAGTAAAAATGTAAAAAAAAAAATGAAAGTTAATACAAAAGGCATTATAAATTACCAAGCTGACATATGTTGCCTGTTGGCCGAGTGGTATGATTATTAAGTCTAACGTAAAGTTGGGCGGGTTTTGATCCCAGCTTGAAGCATCCTTCATGTCTAGCCACACTGAAGAGTTGTGATATAACGAAACTGTCTGTGGATGACAATATATTTCTTTCAAATGGGGATTCTTTGAAATTTTGGGCCATAACATTCACTTACCAGAAGCAAAAAGTACATGCTGCTTTGCATGTTTTTCATGTAAGTGGCCAGTTTTAAAGTGATCTATGTGCATGTGCAGGTTATAGTCCTTAATATTACTATCACTTATGAATATGCATAAGTTATTGTGAATATAAAAGACTTTTCCAAAGCAACAATGACACATTCATGAATGACAGTCAGGAGAACCAGAATGAGAGTGACACTTTTGTTGGATCACGTAGAGTAGAACATTGAGAGAGAGTTTGAGTTTTGTTTAACAGCATATCAACCTCTGTGGGTCATTTAATGCCAAAAAGGTTAAATTGGTTTTGTCTTGGTTTTTATAATAGTATTTATTTATATTTCGTTAGATTTTAGAGAAACGGTTGATTTGGTCTGATTTTGGTGAAAAGGTTTTTTTTTTTATAAATAACTCAAGATTACTTCTGATTTAGTGGTTTTGAAAAAATCCTTTAGGTTGCTTGCCTAATAGTATTTTGGGTGAGTTTGTTTGAAACTGTCACAGTTTAAGGGAATGTGTTTGACTTAGCACTATGAGCATATTGAGGTATCTTCCTTTTTCAGGTGTGAGTAGGTAATGTAGATGTGGCCAATACAAAATCTGGAAAGTATCACTTCTTTTCTATTTCTTCTGTAACTTGCTGGCCAATCACCAATGGTATCTTGTATATAATAGAGCTTATTATGTATTTGATTGTCTCATAATTTTTGCCATTTGTCATGTATGAATTTGTTAATGGTTGGTTTTAGATCAGTGTATGGGATTTTTGTATAGGATATATCTGTCAGGAGTGCTTTTTGCAGCTTTCATTTCTATGTATGTCAATGTGACTTGGTATCTAGGTAAAAATGATGCTATTATTTTTGGAAAGAGTGTTCATTTTGTTTAAGAGTTTTATGATGAGAGGAGATGATGTATCTTTGTTCTGTAGTGCAAAGTGGACTGATTTGGAGTTTAAGTAGATGATAAATTTGAAGGATTTGTAGTTAGCTATAATGTTCCTGTTTAGGTCAGTAGCTGTAACTTCTGCACTATAGATTGATGATTCATTTGGGAGATGTTTTAGCAGTTCTTGGCTTTGGAGGACAGCAGCACAACCAACTTTTATTCCCTGTTTATATCTATAAAGATGTGGTGATAATCAGGGAAGTTATTTTGTATGTTGAGGAATTTTTCTTGGAAAGTGATGGGTTGTGTTTTGAATAATTTGGTTTGTTCTAGTTTTACTATTGATTGATTTATGGTCCATGGTGCTGTTTCATTGAGGAAGTTTAGGATTTTTAAATTAAAAAGTTTGGTGGCCTTTGCTTTATTTTCAAACAGATTCTGGTATTTTATTTCCATAATGCGGTTATAGGTAGAGTTTGGGGACATGATATGAGTTTAGTATAGAATTGGAGTACAAGTTTATGTCTTTTTCAAAAAGAGGTAGGGTTCATTAGCTTCAATGTATAAACTTTCGATTAGATAGGTAGTAAAGATTTCTAAGGCAATACAGAGTCTCTGGTGTTGGATGTTATCAAATTATCAGAAGTTGAATAACCTAGCTGCTCTGTAAATGAAACAACCATAATCAAGTTTTGATCATACAAGGAATCTGTATAGTTTAATTAGGGTGTTTTTGTCAGCACCCCAGTTTTTGAGGGTTATGGCTCTCAGGAGTTGGATAGTTTGGTTGTATTTTATCCTCAGTTGTTTGATATAGGGGATAAAGCATAGTTTTAAGTTAAAAATAATGCTTAGGGATTTGTGTTGATAGGTTATAGGTATTTCAGTAACAATTAGTATTAAAGCAGGTTGGTTGTGCATTTTGTGGATTTGGCAGAAGTGAATGCATTTAATTTTGTTATTTGAGATTTTGAATCCATTTTCCATGGTCCATTTTGATATCTTGTTGATACGTTGCTAATTGTGAGGGAAGACTCGTTGGGTAGAGGTTAGTACAATTTTCTTTTTTAAAAATAACACTGGATTTTCTATGACTTGTAAAATCTGCTGGTGAATTTTTGTTATATTTTAATCTAAGAATCTTGATTTATTTCTAATCGACTAAATTGTTTTACCAGGTGCAACTATCACGAGTCAACTTAAGAATTGTTTGAATTTACCGCGCCAAACTTAGAAATTTAGCATTCCAACTCCACTAAAAATAAATAAAATAAAAACCTGGTAGGGCCTGTATCGGATGACAAGATAAAATATATCCCAAAATTTCTTTGAATATACGTCAGTCCTGGACTTTAACTAAGTTAAAACTTAAGGTGAAAGGATTTATTTTTATTTATTTATTTTTTTTTTATTTTTTATTTTTTTTCTACTTTTATTTTTATTTTATTTATTTCTATTTTTATTTTACTTTCTTTATTTTTTATTTTTTTTTTTTTTTATTTATTTACTTATTTATTTTTTTTTTACATGTACTCATGGGAAGCAGCATAGTGTACGTGAAGGTGTTCGAATTCGCAATGCCTAATATTTCCTGAACGTTTGAATCTTGCGGCTTAACGCTCAGGATTGTCAGTTCGATCGGGGAACTACTGCTGCTCATCTATAAGAGTGGCTTCTATAGATGAGAATAAAAACAGCCATCAAAAGATAACCATGACTCATACTCAAACCACATTCACAAACCGCATCGCTCTTCGCGCGGGTAAAAAAGGGGGCGCGTCCTGCTGAGGTTGGAGCCCTGGCCTCAGTGTTCGAAAAATCAGCTACAGAGCTCAAACTACTAAAATGCAAACAAACAATACAGATAGCGACATTTAACGTTAGAACCCTAAATAGAATAGGTCAACTACCAGAGCTAACTGCATCAGCCGTAGAACATAAGATAGACATAATCTGCATACAAGAACATCGATACACTCACACCGAAGATATCAAATATCACGAAACTGGCAATGGATGGATGCTGGTGACTGTATCGGCGTGGAAAAAACTCTGTCAATGCATTGGTAGGAGGGGTGGGAATGCTTATAGGACCAAGAGCGTTAAAAACACTTAATAGCATTGAGAGAATACAACCTAGGATGATGGCCGCAACATTTAATGGCAACCCCAAAGCAACGATCATCTCCTGCTACAGCCCTACCAATGTCAGCGAAGAAACCGAACTAGTCACCTTCTACGAGGAGCTATCCTCCCTAGTACGTAGCATTCCGAAACACAACCTGCTAGTCATTGGCGGAGATATGAATGCACAAATCGGGAAGAACAGAAACAACAAATACAGCCTACACAACACGTCAAACAGGAATGGACAACATCTAATTGATTTCATGATAGAAAATAGATTAAAATGCCTCAATACAAACTTTCAAAAATGGGAGGGAAAATTATGGACCCACACATACGCGAACAAGAGTAGAGCACAGATAGACTACCTCTTTATAAAATGGAAAAATAGTGCGATGAATTGCGAGGCATACTCCACTTTCGAGGGCGTGTCCTCCGATCATCGAATAGTCACGGCCAAAATACGTCTAAGCCTACGAAAAAACGCCACACGAACAGTGACAACTAGGCGCTATGACTGGGCCCTACTTAACAACAGAGACATTAGAGACAAATATGCTTTAGAATTAAGAAACAGATTCGAAACACTACAAGAGAAGACAGAAAAAGCTACCCCAAATGACGAATATGAAAACTTTGTTGAAGCACACCTAGAAGCGGCATCAAAGTGTATCCCAACAAAACCTAGAACTAAATATAGAGTCCCTTGGGAAACCTCAGAGGTTAGAGAAAAACATGCACTCGTGAAAACTGCCTCCAAAAGCTATCGGAAGAACCCAACAAACACAAATGCCCGAAAACTAGAAAAAGCACAATATCAATTAGCAGGAATATATCTAAAAGAACAGGCAGAATACATACAAAATCAGATAGATAAGATTAGAGACTGGGTGGAAGATAGACAATCCAGGATAGCCTGGCAAACAATAAACGAAGTAAGTAGAAGGAAGAGCACAGCCAAAGCAAAATTGAAACCTGCAAGCCAACAAGAAAGAGTAAAACTGTGGGAACAGCATTTCAAAAATCTACTAGGAAGCCCGCCGAAAATAACGGATGAACCGATCACCAGAATTATCAGTAAGCAATTAGACATTAAACTAGGGCCTTTCACCAAAGAAGAACTCGACTCGGTTCTTAAAAAAAATTAAAAATAGGAAAGCTGCAGGGCTAGACGAGATCCCCCCAGAAGTGTGGAAGACTAGAAAATTCGACGATATACTGCTCCGGCAATGCAATGCTGTCTATAGTCAAAATAGGATAGAAAGATGGATGAAGGGATGCATCCTTCCTTTCCCTAAAAAAGGCGACCTCGGATTAGCCAAGAACTACCAAGGGATAACACTTACATCCATAGCAGCCAAAATCTACAATGCCCTACTACGAAACCGCATAGAACCCAAAATAGACAACATCCTTAGGAAAAAGCAAAATGGCTTCCGGAGAAATAGATCCACAACCTCACAAATATTGACCATCCGTAGAATCCTTGAAGGCGTCCGGGCAAAAAACCTTCAGGCGACATTACTATTTGTCGACTTTACCAAGGCCTTCGATTCCATCCACAGAGGGAAAATGGAACTAATCCTACTAGCATACGGCCTACCAAAAGAAACCGCAGCAGCAATAAGGATCCTCTACAAAAACACAAAAGTAAAGGTACGTTCACCAGATGTAGACACGGAATACTTCGACATTGTTGCAGGAGTACTACAAGGAGACACGCTAGCCCAATACCTCTTTATCATCTGTCTAGACTACGTGCTTAGAACTTCGATCGACAAAATCAGAGAAAATGGCTTCGAGCTGACTAAGAAAAGAAGCAAAAGGTACCCCGCAAAAACAATCACAGACGCCGACTACGCTGATGACTTAGCGTTACTGGCGAATACGCCTAATCAAGCAGAGACACTACTGCATAGCTTGGAACGAGCTGCAGCAGGCATTGGCCTCCATGTCAATGTGCACAAAACTGAATATATGTGTTACAACCAAACAGGCAACATTACCACTCTAGACGGAGCCTCTCTAAGGCTAGTGGACAAATTCACCTACCTAGGAAGTAGCGTCTCATCAACAGAAAACGACATCAACACACGGCTGACGAAAGCATGGACGGCTATAGATAGGCTCTCAATAATATGGAAATCAGACCTGACCGATGAAATGAAGCGCAGTTTCTTCCAGGCAGCAGTTGTATCGATACTGCTATATGGATGCACTACATGGACGCTAACCAAACGGCTGGAGAAGAAACTTGACGGCAACTACACAAGAATGTTGAGAGCAATACTGAACAAGTCCTGGTGACAGCACCCCACGAGACGCCAACTGTACGGCCACCTACCTCCCATCACGAAAACTATACAGGTCAGACGAGCCAGACACGCCGGACACTGCTGGAGAAGCAAGGAAGAGCTCGTAAGTGACGTACTACTATGGACCCCCACATATGGCCAAGCAGGAGCAGGACGACCAGCCCGAACTTACATACAGCAGCTATGTGAGGACACAGGATGTAACCCAGAAGACCTGCCGGAGGTGATGAACGATAGGGAAAAGTGGCGAGAGATGGTCAAGGATATCCGTGCTGGCGGCACGTCTTGATGATGATGATGATGATGGTAGCCATATTTTTGGAACTGTAACAAATGAGGAAGTGATCAACATAGTGATTCGCTGATTTCAGGAAGGAGACAGGTTATCTTATTAATTTCAATTATGAATAGGATCACAGATAGGATGCTACCCTGAGGTACACCTATTTCTTGTGTTTTTTTATCAGAGAATGTGTGTTTGGAAAGTTTGATCTTCTAGGAAAGTTTGATCTTCTTATTTGTGTTTGGAAAGTTTGATCTAGGAAGTATTTTATAAAAATGGGGAGTCTGTCTCATAGGCCAAGATCATTGTGTATGCCATATGGCCATGATATATCATAGGCTTTTTCAAGGTCAAAAATGATTGCAACCAGATGTTCTTTAATGAATGCTTCTTGGATTAGGGTTTCTTTGTAGACTATTTAGTCTATGGTACTTCTTTTGGCTCAGAAGTCTGTTTGTAGAGAGGAGATTGTTTAATTCAGGTTGGTAACACTTTCACTTAGCAATTCTATTAGTTTTTTAAAGTTCTTTTATTAGGTTTATCATCTAATATTCTTTGGCAGTTGTGACATCTAATTGGGTTTGGGATGAATGTTTTGACTTTAGTTATAGTATATCCTATTTTTATTTTGGTAGGGGTTTTTGGGAGTGTTAAAGCTGAGAATATAGGTATTTATTTGGATTATTTTATCATTTTTCTTAGAGATTCATTGGGTGTCAGTATCAATTTGTTTGTGGAGGTGGGTTTTTATCTCATCTAGGGTGCAGAGGAAGAGATCTGGACTTTTTACTTTTGTTCTCGTAGAAAGTGTGAATGAGTTTTCTTTGTGACTTCCACCAGCAGAGTGTTGTTAGCTAGTTTTTTTAATGGATTTTAGTTTGATCATGTGTCTTTCCAATAATGAAAAGGGACAACTTGTTGATAGGGGTATCTTCTGTTGACTCCAGTACTATGATTATCGGAAAGAGGGTCTGATCCGAGTCAGTTCCCGCATGTGGGCATTTTAGTGTTTGTGATTTTTTTTGCCTGGGTTTGGTTTTTTGTATCCATGGGGACTTTTAATGAGTTCAACAACTGTGCTCCCCAATCATCACAGAGCTCTATAAAGGGAAATGTCAAGGAGGGAAACCCATTTGCCTTGGTAAATCAGGACTATACAGTCAACATACTCATACTGAAGAAAAGGAGCAGCAATTTGTAATATCTATGTTTTCATTCGACCATAGTCGAGGATGACTCGAAGTTCTAATGGTGAGAGCATTCTCCAAAGGTCCCACAAGACCGGGGTTCAATACCTGGTTGAATTATACCAAAGACTCCTTGCTTAACACGATTATAAGTTACGGATCAAGAGTAAGTGAAGCAATCCAGAGAAGGGAGTAGTGCCCTCCTTGATATCTCAGTGTAGTAGCTATTGAAAAGGGAGTCTTTGGATCACCCTCAACAACAATTGTCCAACTTAAATGAACATGTTTTCATTCCCAAGATGATTACTCACCTAGTGATAGAAGGGGAAACATTGACCTTTCTTCAGCATGATTAACACTGCTTTTTGATTTAGAATTTTACAAAAAAGAAAAAAAATTTTTGTAAACTTCAAAAAGAGGGCTTGATGTGACCAGCCAGTTGATCATGTCAGGCCTGTCTGACTGTCCGTCTAACCCAGTAAGGACAAAAGAGTATTGCGAATCATGTGGCCACTTCAGTAACAGGATCACAGACTGCTTGGCCACTAGGATACTGTTGTAAACATCACAGGTTGTTACCCATGGCCTACATGTGTCCTCATGGTGACGGGTCTTACCCTTCTACAGAAGTTCAGTTGGTGTATTCTATTGCCCCCGCCAACAGGGCAACTGAGAGAGAGAGAATGAAAGAAGGAAAACGAGTACTATCTGACTTTATAGGAGGAAAACAAAAGCAAGCTCGTCTTTAGAAGAGCTGTTTTGATAATAGTCAGAACAACATTACTTGCAGCAGTAAGAATAATAAGTCTTCTGAGCTTGTTTGCAATAAGCTATTCTGGCTTCCAGTTCCACAGCCCTTAATTTCTCAACTTCTGACTTAGTTTCTGTAACAGGTGGAGGTAGATTTCCACCAAATTCACCATCCTCATTAACAAAATTGTTTGCAATTTCATATTTTATACAATAATCATTATTCACGCTGAAAACTTTAACAATTTAAACCAGATTAAATTTCTTTTGAAGCAATTTTCATAAACTAACAATCATCTTATTGATTATATGACATCATCTTCTGTCTAGGTATGTATACTCTTCATTCAGGAATTTTCGAGCATGAATTCATGTCTTGGTTATATGATTGTAATTATCTACTTTAACCAATAGTGAAATTTAAATAGCTGAGACTTCAATCTACATTTCTTTTGATTGCTTATCTTAAGTAATAACTCATAGGCCTCTGATAATCCTAAAAATTCAAAGTACTTAATAGTTTAAATTTTAAAATGTCATATCTGGAAATGAGGTTAAAAAAAAGTTCACAGAAAACAAAAATGATTCTGAAGTGACAAGTGAAGACTAACCTTTGTTTACTGTCAATTGCATTGACATCAGCCTTATTCTTTAGTAAAATGTCTACAATCTTCAAGTCTTGTTTCAGTACGGCATAGTGCAAAGGAGTTTTACCATCCTGGAAAAAAAAATACCATCAAATCTATAAATAAAATAAATCAGAACAAATGAGATATGAAACAAAAGGTAATAAGATAGTTTGATAAAAAAGTGAAACAATTAGATTAAGTTTTTAAATAGACAAATAACTTAATATCTAATTTTCAATGATGTATTGGATTTTTAACAAATGGATTATGAAAGAAATTTTTAAGTCAGAGATGTTCTTCTAGGTAAATTAGACTAATATGTCTCAACTCAACTACAAGTGCTAAAGTTTTTTATGATATTCATAAATTATGGGTTTTAAAAGTGTATGGGAAGATTAATAATTATCTTTCTTAGAGAATGGGCATGTCCATTAGATGCCTCCAGGGGTATCACAGGACTGTCTCAGTTACCCATTTTTGAAATCTTTTGCCTCTGTTCTTTGAATGTCTAGAAAACTGCTAGGGAGTGGTAAAGCCAAGTGGCACTTTTACTTTCCTCTCACCAAGTTAGCTTTTTTTCATTTTTGCACCCCTGTCTACAAACAGCTTGTTTATGGAATAATATGCATATATTTCTAGCTGTTGGGACACATTTGTGTATTCTTTCTTCTTGATACCATTGATATGTATATTATGTATATAAAAGGTTAAATGTTCTTGTATGTACATACAGACACAAAATTTTATCATGATAAAGTTACTTAATCAAATGATAAAGTAGGGATTTATCTAAGTCAGGAATGTCAGCTTCTTTAAAAAATTTTTTCAAGAAAATGTTAAAAAAAAACAAAAATGAATAACATTTTATTACCATAGTTATTTGTATGCACTATTTTCCCAGATTTTTCAGCCCAAAATTAGAAGTGCATGTTAAACCGGCTCATTGGCCTCGTGGGTAGAGTGTTCGCCAATGGTCCAGGAGACCTGGGTTCAATCCCAGGTCGCGTCATACCTAAGAATTTAAAAATGGTACTTGATACCTCCTTGCTTAACACTCAGCAATATAAGGTACGTATCAAGGGTAAAGTGGAGCAATCCAGAGGAAGGAGTAGCGCCCTCCCCTACACCTTGGTGTAGTAGCTATTGTAAAGGGAGCCTTCTGGTCACCCTCGAAAAGGTCGCCAACTTTACTTACTTATTAAACACAAAAACTATATAAACTTTTTTTCCAGCTACATGCCTCATCATATTTGAGATGAGATGAATGAAAGTAAGATATAGTTCAAACGAATATGCTTTACACCATTACAGAAATATCCATTAGAATGTGGGTTTTGTTTATAATTTTGTTTCTCCTTATTTGGCAAAAATAAGCTTGCTGCATTTTTGTGTGAACATGTCAGTGTTTTTGTTTTAAATACTGAGTAAGTTTTGTGCTTCAAAACATAATGTAAACTATATAAATTCTTATTTTCAGTCAGTACAAACCAATAAAAATGCCAAATTTAAGTTAAATTTAGGTGTAACTATTTCTAAAAAGTCAGTGGGTATTATATATGAGAAATTTTTCCCCAGAATTTCATAGTACAAAGTTAGGAGTGCATTTTATGCACAAATTATGGCAATGCATTAAAAATATCAGAGCAGGATGAGTCTTGCTATGTTGCAATAAAAATGTGAAAAAAAAAAAAGTTGCTGCATGTAAATAAGATAAAATACTGACCATATTTTTAAGATTTGGATTGGTTCCAGCCCTTAATAAAGCATTAATGATTGGTACATGGAGATACTTCACAGCCAAGTGTAGAGAAGTATCTCCAGCACCATCCCGAGCCTCACCATCAACTTGATAACTCAGAAGGACTTCTACAACATCAGCATGGCCGCATTCCACAGCCTTTAAAAACAAAAATAAAAAATTCAAGAATTTAAATCAAACAAAAAAAAAAAAAAAAAAAATGTCCACTTTTTAAATTTATTGTTGATCAAATCATATATAATATTCTAAATTACATTAATAAACAAACAGGTTCAATTACTTTCTTATATACATGCATAGATGCTAACTTTTGTAATGCTCACACATGCATAAAAAGAAGAAATAATTGACAGACAACTTAATAAAAGCATAAGGATTTCATTCCAACTGAAATTAATACATTAAACAGAAAATAATACAAACAAAAGATTGTTACTATTTGTAACACTACAGTCTTACCTAGAACAATAACAGAATCACTTTGAATCAAAAGTGTACTGGCCAAGCTATTACTGAAGTCTCTCTCTGACTGATGTCCTCTTACTAATAAATCTCACGACTAACATCACAGTACCTCTATTTATACTATCTGGAGGTTTGCCATTTTCATTTACTGGTGATCTATGTTCAAAAGTTAGTGTCTCACTTTATTCCTAAATGACACCTCCCCTTTGAAATGACTTCTTCTAGAGTCTATATTTCTTCAGTTTTGGTTCAATATTTAAAAACTCATTGCTGTTCTTTTTCTCTAACTGTAAACCCTTGGTTCAACAATTTCTGGTAGTGGGGGTACATCAAACACGTTATACAATATTTTCACAGGTAGCTCTTTTCATAGACTTACTAAATCAGTGAATCTTTGTTTTGACTGATAAAGGTATCACTTATGTTCCCACCTTTGTCCCTGTACGATGTATGCCATTTTTCTTATCCATTTTTTTCATAACATCATCTTCTCAGAATTCTTTTTCATGTTGGCACACTCTAAAAACACTTTATCTCCAGGTTTGAAGTATTTGCTTATATTATAAATATTTTTTTATGTTCTCCGCTTATGATCAGGTAGTAAGCTATTGAAAACTGACTTAATCTTCCAAGAGAACATCAACTCAGCAAGCGACATTCCAAGCAGGGTGTTAGTGCTTGGCATTATTCTGAAAATGCTCAGAAATTGTGGTAGCATTACTTCATCTGCCTCCTCTTCCTCCAACTTTTTTTACTGCACTTTTAAATACATCACCAAAATGTTCAACCTCTCTGTTTGATCTTAGGTGATACAGGGGCGTTGTAATGGGTTCTATTGCTAATGATTTACAAAAAATCCTAAATTCACTCTCTGTGAATTGCATCCCCTTATCTGAAATTATCATGCCAGGCACAGTGAACCTTACAAAAATCTTGTGTAAAAATTTTACTGCTTCCGTGTAAGTCGGTCTTCCACATTTTGATATTTCTGGCCATTTAGTGTAACTATCAACTACCATTAGATAGTATGCTCAGTTTAATTGTCCAAGCAAAGTCTATGTGTATTCTGGACCATGGAACATCAGTTTTTGGCCAAGGTTGAAATTTTATTGGCAGTGCTATTGCTGCTAGAGCGCAACCTCTGCATGATTTTACTAGATCTTAAAAGTAATGATCCATTTTTAATGAACACATATATAACACCTCATTAAGAATTTCATCCTAAAAATCTCTGAATGTCCTACATGAAATTCTTTTAGCATACATTTTTGCAAAGAAGCTGGTATCACAATTTTTTCTACATAAGTACATTATTGCATAATGAAAATGCATTACTTCCAGTAATATTCACTTTTTTAATTTTTTCGTTAAATCTTATTTGCTTCTTCATTTTTATGATAAAGTAATTTTTTCTGACTTAATTCTTATTTCCGTTAATGTAATGGGCAGTTCTCTCACTGTATTGCGTAATACATTCTTGATTTCATTTTCAGCCTTTATTTCTGCAGTTACTGTGTCGTCAAATGGTTTGAAGAATTTTAGTATCAATCTAGATAATCTGTCTGTATGACTCAATTTTATAATCATATTTTAATAGGATAGTTCCACAGTGCAGAAGTCTGTTTGCTGAATGTGTGGGAACACTCTTTTTTCATCCATATATGGGCAACAATTGGCAATGGTCTGTCTGGAGTATGAATTCTCTACTATGTATGAATTTATGAAACTTTTTCATAGCAAATAAGATGGTCAAATGCTTCCTTTTCTATTTAGTTTTTTTTTTTTTCAGCTCCGATTAATGAAGCATGAGATATTGGTTTAGTTTATCTGTCCTCATTTTTGTGTAGTATCACAGCTCCCAGACCCAACTTGCATCTGCTGCAATCATAATCCCTAATTTACGGTCAAAATGAGCTAGTGACAAATCTGATGTTAAGACTTTAATTTCTTCAAAAGCACTTTGTCATTTATCTAACCAATCCCATTTAATTTTTCTGCAACAGGTTATTTAATAGTGCTTTTAATTCATGTATGTATGGTACGTATTCAGGATAGTAATTAGCAAACCCTAAAAATTCTTGTAACTTTGTTACATTCATTGGGATGGGCATATCTCTTATTACGCTCAACCTTAAAGGACTTGGTCGTCTATAATTTGCATCAATGATCTGTCCGAGCTATTTAACTTTGAACATAAGCAATTCACATTTTTCTTCACTGATCTTAAAACCGTAATTTTAAATTCTCTCAAATACATTTTTGTTTACATCTTCAACATCTTGATTTCAAGTCTCGCTTTTGATAAGTATATCATCTAAATATGCTTGTGCAAAATCCAAACCAGAAAGCATTTTATCTATAATCTGTTGGAATATGCTTGGTGCTACCTTTATACCGAAAAAAAGACAGTTAAATTTGTCTAGTCCTTTATGAGCATTAACAGTTAATAGTTTTGAGGACTCTTCATCTACTTGCTTCTGAAACATCCAACTTAGAAAAAAATTCACCACCATTTAATTTGGTAAATATTTCCTCTGGACTTGGTAACAGGTAGATACATAGTTTCAAACTTTCATTTAATCCTGTTGAAAAATTAGCACATAGGCAGATTTTATTATTTCTTTTTTAATGTAAACTGTTGGAAATGCCCATTCAGAATAGTCTATTTTTGATATCACTCCTAATTTTTCTAGTATCTCCAAGTCCTTATAAATTGGTTCTAATGCAGCAAAAGGTACATTTATTTTTGGTTTAAAAACCAGTGTTACATTGTCTTTTACTTCAAATTTAGCTTTTGTTTTTGTGCACCAGCCCAGACCTTTTGAGAAAACTTCTGGGAAATTCTTTTTTAGTTCATTCTTTAAATTTTGTAGTTGCCATATTAACACGAGAGCAAACAATATTTATTTTGCAGCAAAAAGAGTTAATTGGAAGGTCCCATAGATCAAATAATGCAATCCAATCTGTTCCAAATAAATTAGCTGTATTCTTTAATATAAACATAACTGCTTTTTTAATTTTATCAACAAAAGTGTTGCAGGTGAATTCACCCCAAAAATTTTATTTCTCTTCTGAAACTCAAGGAGCAATTTTTTTAAGAAGTTAATAAATTGAGTTAACCCATTTTTCTCCATGTCTGTTCATTGACGATTGTGATATCAGATCCTGTATCTAGTAGCTTTATTTTTACATTATTAATTTTTAGGAAAACAAATTTACTCTTTTGAGACATTTCTAGCTCAGTTAATGACACGTTTGAAGTTTTGTTAATCTTTCCTTTATGTTTTTCAACTTTACATCATGTGTCTACCACGTTACATATGTTCTACTTTTTTTCCCATTGTTATGATGTATGATAATCGAGGGTTCTTATTAAGCTTGTCCTGTAATTTCTAATGTTCTCTTATATGGAGGATATATACTCACAGATGCTAATGAGAAACATTCCCATTGGTTATATTAATAGATCCATTTTTTGTCTTTTCAATAAGTAGCTTTGTGTCCAACCCTAGTAGCATTTTTTGTTCTTGAAAAAAATAATTACTTTTGAAATGCTTACATCCACAAACGTGGCAAGTATTAGTGATTGAGGTGGGGGTCTTTTATCTTTTATGAATGTTTTATTAGGAGTTGAAAAAGGTCTATATTCTTTTTTCTTAAATGGTCAGACTTTATGCACAAGTAAAATGTCTCTTTCCTCAATCCTTGTGGTATCAAGTTTTATATTTACAATGCCTTGACACTCTTCTGCTATCTTCTGTAGAGTTAATTTAGGGTCTGTTTCCAATTTAGCAAGTATCCTTGATATTATTTCTACATCCTTATTAGCAGTTAAATGGTGTATGAATATCAAGCATTCAAATAAATCTGGTGCTAATTCATTTAATTTAAATTTCTCACACTCGCAGTGCACAACTCTGTATAAGTGACAAAATCTTTAATGTCACTCTTTTGCTAATGTGTATTGAATAACAACCTTCTATCTCCAAAAATCTTTGATAGTATTAATACAGTTTCATCAAAATTTATCTCACCTGGTTTTTTGGGCAAAATAAAATTCACATATTTTTTATGTTCAGCAGGGATAATTTTCTAAACAATACATGAACTTTTTTCTCATCATTCCAATGCGAACAATCCCTTTTGAAAATCCTTTTGTATCATCTGTAATAAGCTGGAAACATTCCAACATCCAGATTGCATGTGAATTCACTAATTGAATTGGTGACAGCATCTGGAGTAAATGAATCAGGTGTTTATTCTTCCTGAGTTTTATTAAGTAACAATTCCAAAAACTCCTGTTGTTTCTGTTGTTGTTCTAATTGTGGTCCCTATTGTTGTTTTTGTAGGGCCAACATTAGAATCAGGACAGATTTTAATTCTTCCATTTTTCTGCAGTGCTGAATATTTTGTAAATTAATATTTGAATAAACTTGCCTGGTTATTTATCTGTATTCCTGTGAATATGCCGTCACTTTTGCAAACTGGTAAATATATTTTTTCTTTTTAATTTCCTTGTGTAAGTTCTTGCAAATACTTAATCGCAACTTTTCTAATACATGTGCATAAGTAAGTAAAATTGGGGACCTTAGTCGAGGGTGACCAGAAGGCTCCCTTTTCTTTAACTACTAACACCAAGGTGTAGGGGAGAGCACTACTCCATTCTCTGGACATAAAAAAAAATAAAATAATTGACAGACAACAAAAGCATAAGTATTTCATTTCGACCAAGACTACTACACTAAACAGAAAAATAAAACAAACAAAAGATTGTTACAGTCTTGCCTTGAACAATAACAGAATCACTTTGTAACAAAAGTGTACTGGCCATGCTATTACTGAAGTTTCTCTTTGACTGATGTCCTCCAATTAATAAGTCCAAAAACTAACAGCATGGTACCTCTATTTATACTATCTGGAGGTTTGATATTTCTGTTTACTGACAATCAGTTTTCTAACACTAGTGTCTCACTTTATTCCTAAATATATGAAAAATTCAAGTCACCCAAGTTTAAACACACATAGATCAAGAAAATAAACCACCAAGTACATTTCTCTAAAGGACAATAAAAATAAATTTGTAGGGTTAAGAACAAGACAGAAATGTCATAAAAATATTCTTTATAAAGTTAATTCTCTATTTAAAATAATATTTTAAATATGCCATCAAAAGAAAAATATCCCCAAAATGCGATAGAATAGAATTGTTGTAAGCATGTATTCTAATACATACGAGGATCATTAAATAAGTTTCCAGACTTTTTTCGTATGGGCACTTTTATTGATAGTACACACATGAAACTCTAGTACCTTTCAGAGTAATCCCATCCGGCTGCAACGCACTTGTTGTATCATTCCAACAACTTCTGGAAGGCCCCATGGAAGTCCTCTTGTGTGAGCATGTCAATGACCTTTGTCACAGCCTCTTTCATCTCCTCAATTGTCTCATAACGACAGACTGAGCTT
The DNA here is from genome assembly GCA_963585895.1 of Sepioteuthis lessoniana. Lineage (NCBI taxonomy): Eukaryota > Metazoa > Mollusca > Cephalopoda > Myopsida > Loliginidae > Sepioteuthis > Sepioteuthis lessoniana. The sequence continues at coordinate 28,820,784 of OY757934.1, forward strand.
AGGGAATAACCAAAAGTCACAGGGAGCAAGGTCTGGACTATGGGGAGGCTGAGGAACTGTCTTGATGCCCATCTTGCTCAAATAGTCTGTGACAAGGATGGAGTTGTGGACTGGTGTATTGTCCTGGTGGAAATGCCACTGACCTGATTTGAAGAGTGCTGGTCTCTTTCAACAGAAACTCTTCCTGAACTCTCTTAAAACCTCAACATAGTAACCCTAACCCTAAACCTTTGGCCAATCAACTGTGGTGTATTGACTTCCTTACTCCTCCCACACCTCTCATCATCCCTCACAGACACCCTGCCTTCCTTGAATTTCTTATTCCACTCAAAAACTGATGTTCGATTCATGCAAGATGCTCCAAAAGCAGCCTGAAGCATTCCATACGTTTCTGTGGCATTTTTTCCAAGTTTAAAACAGAATTTTATTGCATATCGTTCTTCTAAAGTGTCCTGACGTCCAGATTGCATTTTTGAAATTCACCAGCTGTGACAATCAGGGTTTAGTAGGGTGTATTCCAATTGCTGCTGTAGCTATTCATTTGAAGCTGAAATCATAGAAATTGGTCAGTCATCTCATAAGATGTATAGCAATAACATACAGAATATTCAAGAGTCTACGACAATTTTAAATGCCTGTACAAAAAAAGTCTGGAAACTTATTGAATGCACCACATATCATCATCATGTCGCGCTGCCAGCGCGGATATCCCTGACCCTCTCTCGCCATTTCTCCCTATCATTTATCGCCTCCGGCAGGTCTTCAGGGTTTCATCCTGTGTCCTCACATAGTTGCTGTATGTAAGTTCGTGCTGGTCGTCCTACTTTTGCACATCCATAAGTGGGGGTCCACAGGAGTACATCGCTTATGAGCTCGTCCTTGCTTCTCCAGCAGTGTCCCGCGTGTCTGGTTCATCTAACTTGTATAGTTTTCGTGATGGGGGGCTAGTGTCCGTTTTGTTGAAGTCTCGTGGGGTGTTGTCGCCAGGACTTGTTTAATACTGCTCTCAACATTCTTGTGTAATTTCCGTCTAGTTTCCTCTCCAGCCGCTTCGTTAACGTTCATGTGGTGCATCCATATAGTAGTATCGACACAACCGCTGCCTGGAAGAAACTGCGTTTCATTTTATCCGTTAGGTCCGACTTCCATATGATCGAGAGCATATCGATAGCTGTCCATACCTTCGTCAGTTGTGTGTCGATGTCTTTTTCGGTTGATGAGACGCTACTTCCTAGGTAGGAGAATTTGTCTACTAGTTTCAGAGAGGCTCCATCTAGTGTGGCAATGTTGCCCGTTTGGTTGTAACACATATATTCAGTTTTGTTCGCATTGACATGGAGGCCAATGCCAGCTGCGGCTCGTTCCAGACTATTCAGTAGTGTCTCTGCTTGATTAGGCGTATTCGCTAGTAACGCCAAGTCATCAGCATAGTCGGCATCCGTGATTGTTTTTGCGGGGTACCTTTTGCTTCTTCTCTTTGTCAGCTCGAAGCCATTTTCTCTGATTTTGTCGATCGAAGTCCTAAGCACATAGTCTAGACAGATGATAAAGAGGTACGGGGCTAGTGTGTCTCCTTGTAGTACTCCTGCAACAATGTTGAAGTATTCCGTGTCTCCATCTGGTGAACGTACTTTCACTTTGGTGTTTCTGTAGAGTATCATTATTGCTGCTACGGTTTCTTTTGGTAGGCCGTATGCTAGTAGGATTTGCTCCATCTTCCCTCTGTGTATGGAATCGAAGGCCTTGGTAAAGTCGACAAATAGTAATGTCGCCTGTAAGTTTTTTGCCCGAACGCCTTCAAGGATTCTACGGATGGTCAGTATTTGTGAGGTTGTGGATCTATTTCTCCGGAAGCCATTTTGGTTTTTCCTAAGGATGTTGTCTATTTTGGGTTCTATGCGGTTTCGTAGTAGGGCATTATATATTTTGGCTGCTATGGATGTAAGTGTTATCCCTCGGTAGTTCTTGGCTAGTCCGAGGTCGCCTTACCACAGTCACAAACATGGCTATAATTGATTTTTAAAATCTTTTCTATAAAAACATAACCACAAATTCAATTGATATATTTATTCCAAAATAATATCCAAGATAATCTTATATTTGAGGCTGTAATATCAACTGAATTGAATAAAAATTTGAATCCAAGTCACTTAAATTATGTATTAAATATTTAAGTAAACATAAAAAAAAATTTAAACACATTATTATGTTAGTATAGCACTTATTCTAAGGCTAACACTAACAAATAAATGAATTAATACTTCCTTTAATTCTAACAATTTATTATTCAACACGTGAAACAATAACAATATAGAGTCCTCCCTGTGTATAAAGTTAAGTTTGAGGGACTTACTGGCACGCAGAAGATATCTGGTATCTTAGGGCTGTCTTTCTGAGAGCTTTTAATGTCCCCGCCTCACAGAACGTCTGGTGGAATCTGTCTGACTAGATTTGTGCTTAGTATATCCAATCACAGAGAGCCTCTCCCTCACTCACTCCATACACAGGAATTACCATTTTACTAACCCAACGATGTGATCAAATTATAATTTAAAAATGTACTGAAATTCAACTAATTATTGAATTTTTATAAATCTTTCAGTTCTTATTGTACTGATGACAGATTTTTATTTATTAAAAAGGTCTTTGTAAAAAAAAAAAAAAAATTTTTTTTCCTTTTACGTACAATCTTTTCATAAAATATTGGTAAAAAGTTATTAAAAAATGTGGGGTTGAAATTATACCTTTAATCAGAAAATTTAACACAGCAAAATATAAGGTAAATATTAATTTATTCCGCAACATTTTACATGTTTTCTTTTTATATTGTAGACTTATGTAAAAAACATTTTTTTTTAAACTAGAAAAAAGTATATATATTTATTCATAGTTGAATATTTTTATAAAAATCTTCAAAAATCTAATTGTATTTTGGGAAAAATAATTTTAAATTCTTGTTTTATTCTTTCTGCTCTTCATCATGCTGATTATTTTATCAAATAAGAGTTTTAATAATCAAGAAATAAATTCTTCAATAATCATTCTCCACTTTGATTTCAAAGACGGTTTTGTTGACAAACAGGTATGAATTTAGTAGGAATGTATTTATCCAACTCCTCTGTCAGAGACAGGATGTAACACATGGTCAATTTCTAATCACAGTAAAGAGAGTTTAAATTCAGTTTTCCTTCTCAATTGATTGTCTAAATAAGGTCAAAGAAGAATCAAATCTGCCAAACTATTTACTCATAGCTAGGAAGAGAACAGATGGATTCATGCCCTTTCCTAGAGATTTTGCACAAAGTGGAATTTAAACTGCCTTGTCCAAAACTTGAACTTGAGTTGCTAATTCCATTTCCTACAATAATAACCATTATGCTAAGTACACACTGAATTAGCATTTCTATTTGGAATTTTGTAGCTTGTTAGTAAGAGTTAATACACATCTCTTGATTAGTTTAAGCTGTTTTGAATAATTACCTGATAGTAAGATAGCCATACTCTAGAATGGTAAAACATTATCTTCAGTTATCATTACCTACTACCTATAAAATGTTAATGGGATTACCTATCAAGAGATGGTACAAAATATTAAATTATAGATAATTCAAGATAGAGACATTGAGAAAAATGCTTACCTTCATGAGAGGTGTCTTTGATTCCTTATCTCCTACACTGGTACGTGCATTCCAAGCCAAAAGTTCTTGAACAATACTTGCATACCCTCGGCAGCAGGCCAAATGAAGGGGTGTTCTATAATGATACAGATTTATTAAACATTCTTTAATCAAATTATTAATACTTATATAGGTATTAGTTTTATAAATTGATCAAATGGTTTGCGATTTCATTCTTACAGTCCATAACTATAACTCAGAAGCTTTTTATAATAACATTTTTATCTTAAGATATTACCAAGAGATAAAAAAAAAATTGACCATGTTTTGCAACAAACAAAAGTAGAATTTTCAACAATACTACAAATTAACTGCATGTGCTGCCCATAAATATGTACACCTACAAGATTCTTATAAATAATTAATTTCCTTTTAAACTGAAGATAACATGATATACTTATTTCTTGTAGAACATTACAGAATTCAAACAGATATAAGTTGTTATTTATAACCAAACTCTGCAACTAAAAATATGAAAATAGAACAATCCAAAAATGAGTGTACCTATATATATATATATATATAAATAGTAGTGAGCATGAAGATCAGAAGGATGTTAAGAAAAAGTCTAAATGTGAAATAACTTTTTATTTTAAAGCTTCATAGAACATTTTATCAAGGAAAAATAAGGATATAAGGGCAAATTATATAGTTCCAAAATAGAGCTCAATAAACTTATTTTGATAAAGTTATAAGAATAATTATATAACATTTGAAAAAAAATAAATGATAAAAAAAACATCAGAACGATTAACAAAACCATACAATTACATATCTGAATAAAAATAGTGTTCATAATTTATTAGTAATTGATGCATAGACCTTTACTTTCAATAACAGCGTGACATCTTTTGCTACACGAGCGAATTAATGTCTTGCATTCATCAATGGATATTTTCTCCCATTCTTCTTTCAAATTAGTCCATAGTTCTTCAACGTTTCTTAGATTCTTTTCTTTAGCTCTTACACTAAGTAACTTCCAAACATTCTCAATAGGATTCATGTCTGGGCTTTAAGCAGGCCACTCCATAATAGTAACATCCTCCTCAGAAAAAAAAATCTCTTAACAGACTTCACTGTGAGACACGGAGCATTATCTTGCATAAATACAGCTGGTTGATTAATTGCAGTTCTCAAATTAGGTATATGTTTCTTCAATATCTCTTTGTATACAATTGCATTAATTTTACCATGTAGCTTGACAAGAAGTCCTGTACCAGCACCAGGAATCATGCTAAAGACCATCACACTTACTCCTCCAAATTTAACGCTACTTTTGGTGCACAGAGGTGAATATCGTTCCTTAGGACTGCATTAAATGAACCTTCTCCCATCACAACCACACAGGTTAACCTTTGAGTCATCATTGAAATGAACACAATCCCACTGTTCTTCAGTCCATATGGCATGTTCAGTGGCAAATTTCAATCAACTCATTTTGTTATTTTTAGAAATGTAAGGCTTCATAGAAGCTACTCGACTGTTCAAATTTATTTCATTGGGAAATAGTGCGCCTTGATATTTTGATGCCAAGGTTAGCATTAGCTCTTTTAGAGATAGTGGTTGCTGTCGCAAATCGATTTTTTTTTTTATTCATTACCAATCCATCTGTCTTCCCTTGCAGTAGTTTTCCCTGGCCTGCCAGCCTGTTTCTTGGCTTCACATAACCCAGTTTCCTCAAAATACTATGAATAACACTTTTAGATTTCCCCCCAATCTTTGAAATATCACCAATTGAGAGTTTATCTTCATTATGTGACTTGAGTATCAGTTTTTTTAAGTTGCAATGATGTCACAGATATTTTCACTATGTTTACAATGCAAGAGCCGGTGTAATTTAGTAAAATACCCTATTTTATTTTCTTACCCTAAAAAATTTAATAATAATACAAAATTATTAAATTCTACAGATTTATTTAATCGTTTTGATGTTTTTCATCATTTATTTTTTTATGTTATATAATTATTCTAATGACTTTATCAAAATAAGTTTATTAAGCTTTATATTTTGGAATTATATAATTCACCTTTATATCCTTATTTTTCCTTGATAAAATGTTCTATAAAGCTTTAAAATAAAAAGTTATTTCACATTTAGACTTTTTGTTAACATCGTTTATGCTTGCTACTGTATGTGTGTATATAATTTTATTTTTGTTTGGAGAGTTTGATGATAATAATAATATCCATTGTATAATGATCCACTAATTGTATCATTATAAAATCCTGGTATGTTTGGTTTATAAGAAAATTAACTTTATTTAAAAAAAGGTGAGGGTTTATATATTCATCTCTATCATCCATCATTCTTGATAGGTCATCTAGGCTTCTCGTATCAATACACAACTGATGTATGTAAGTTTTTGCTGTGCAGCTAACATTGGCATTTCTATATGCAGAAGTCCACAAGAAAATGTTGCTTATGGGTTCATCCAAGCTTCTTCAGCAATACTCTGCATGTCTAGATTGTCTTTCTTTAATGGTTTGTGAGATGGGAAGCAAGTAGCCGTACAGTGCTGTTGTGTGAGGTATTGTTTCAAAGATTTGTTCAAAACACTGTGTAGTATTCTTGTGTAGTTCCCATGTAGTGCATCCATATAGTAGTATGGACACAGCTACAGATTGGAAGAAATCCCATTTTATTTTGTTGGATACATCAGACTTCTATATGATCAATAAACAGTTAATAGCATTCTACACCTTTGATAGGTGTATGTGGACATCACACTTTCAGTTGATGAGATGTTGCTGTAGAGGTATATGAACTAGTCCACTAATTTTAATGGTTTGTGGAGATGGTACTTTTTTCTTTACAACACATATACTTTGTTTTATTTGCATTCACATAGAGGCCAATGACTACTGTTACTTGCTCTAGGCTATGCAGTAGAGATTCTGCTTGGTTTGATGTATTTACAAGAAGCACTAGGTTGTCTGTATCTGTCATAGGTTGTGCAATATATCATCTACTTCTTGCCTATTTAAAAGTGAAACCATTTTCTTTCATTAAATCTATTGACAATCAAAGTATGTAGTCTAGGCACAGTATAAACAAATAATGTTCTGATGTATCTCTTTGCAAGACTCCAGCAACTATGTCAAAGAAGCTGACGAGTGAACAATTGCTTTCACATTTTTGTAAAGCATTATTATAGCAGTAACAGTTTCTTTGGAAAGACCATATGCAAGTAGCATTAGCTCCATCTTTCCATTGTATAAGAAATGGAATGCTTTGGAGAAATCTACAAACAATAGTGTTGCCCTGAGATTCTTAGCTTGTACTGCATCAATGATTTGATGGATTGTCAGAAACTGAGGTTGTGGAGTGATTTCTTCAAAAGCTGTTCTGATTTTTTCTAAGTATTTTCTCAGTTGGATAAAGTCGAGGAGCAGGGCATTATAAACCTTAGCAGCTATAGCAGTAAGAGTTATAAATGTAATTCTTAGGGATTCCAAGGTCGCCTTTCTTGGAGAAGGGAAGGACGCAAACTTTTATCCATTTCTCTATTGAGTTTTGTTTATAGACTGTTTTATAATCAGAGAACTATGTTATCAAATTTTCTTGCCTTCCAAATTTCAGTGGGCATTTTGTCAAGGCCTACAGCTTTTCTCTTTTTGATTTTTGTCAATATTGCATCAAGTTCTCTCTTTGTAAACTATCCTTGTTTGATGTCTAGTTGACCATTAATGATTTTTGGATAGGTTTGTCAGTGATTTCAGGAGGGTTTCTGAATAGATTCTAAAAATATTCTTTCCCTTTCTGATGTCTTTCTTCTTGGTAGGCAGCTTTCAGTTTTGTTCCTGATGTATTCTTTCCACTCCCTTCATTTACTGTGTTACGCTATTCGTGATTGTCTATCCTTTACTGATTCTCTGATTTCATTGATTTAGCCTTGAATGTATTCTAATTGCTCTTTTTGGGATGTGTTGTTCAGTTTTTTCAGGGCTTTCTTACTTTTCAGCATGTTGACATTTGTTGGGTTTCTATTAATGAGCAAAGATGCTTTTTTAAAGTTATCTTGTTTTTTCCTAACTATGAGTGACTCTCATGGAACTCTACATTTGGATCTTGGCTTGCTTGGTATGCACTTTGCTGTTGTGTCCATGCAGGCAATAAAAGTTTTCATATGCATCATTTGGCATATGTCTTTCATATATCTTCTGAAGAGTATCAAATTTATTTCTTACAGTTACCATATATTTATTGCTTATATTTCTATTGGTAAGGACCAATCATAACGTGTGATTTTGACTGTTTCTAATTTCTGCATAGACTCAGACACATCTTTGCTGAGACAATTCTATGATTGGAAGATACTCCATCAAAAGAGGAGTATACATCATAGTTCAGACCACTATTTATCCACTTGTTTATGAGTATATAATTTAGCTGCGTTTTAGCATTGTTTGGGTAGGAGTAGGTCTATAGTTTTCTCTCCCTTTTTTGGAAGTTAGTGATTAGCATGAATGACTGTTTTCAAGGGAAAAATCAGTTTCTCTTTAGTAGGTTGTGTAAGCCAAACTTATTATTTTCATCTTTACCTATTTGAACATTCATGTCTCCACAGATGATTAGTATGTCATTTTTGGGAATGTGTTGAGCAAGGAAAGATAGCCAACCATAAAAGGTGGTGATGTATGTTTCATCACTGGCATTAGTGGGACTGTAGCAAGTGTTAAGCATGCATTCGTTGGGGTTGACAAAGGCGTTTGTGCAACAAGGATGGGAACTCCTTCTCAAGATGCCAGTGAATGTGAAGGAAAACAACCGGTAAACATGCTTGCAAAATTATAGAAAACAACACCAGTCATAAATTTTAAACCTTTCATCAAAAATGAAAGGAGGGGGAAGGAGAACAAAAAGAAAAGAAACAAGATTTAATGTGGGGAATGGGATCTAAATGAGATGTTCGATCTACAAGCAAAGGATGCATTCATACAAAAATATCAATTAATGAAAAAAAGAGAAAGTTCACTTAGAATATATCAGGTGGGTTTGGAATAGAATTCAAGCAGAATTATGAGAGTTCAACATATATATAAATCTTCTCCATAGGAGAAAGATGGTAAGATGAATCAAAATCACTTGGAAAAAATGGGTGGTGTTCAAATGGATGCAATCTCAATTCTTTGAGTATAGGAATGGTATTAGATGGTCTTCCTTTGGGGTTTACAGAACTTGGATATTCGTCTTCTTGGTTCAATCAAACTGTTTTCTTCTGGTTTTCCTTTTTATTCTCCTGTTCATCATGAAGGTTTTATAATCACATCTCACCGCTTTGCTAAGCAGCCACAAACCGTGTTGGGGACTTTGTTTTCTGTGGGAAAAACTTTACTGTCAGTCACGCGATCAAATTTGCATAAGCACAAAAAGGGTGCATGCACTATATAGTTGGGCTGTCGCATGTATTGGTTTCAAGGTTAATGCAGGAGTGGCATCATATGATTCCAGCAATGGGGGTGGGGAGAGAAAAAAGCGGAAATACAAAGAAATGTACACCTTTGCTCAGATTTGATTTTTGACAAAATTTAAACACTTTCTCTCATAAACTGAAAGGTAAAAGAAAAATAAAGAAATATAAATGCATGTTCGTTTGTTGGTAATTTTACTTTTGTTACTACATCACACAAGTGACAATTAATGTGTAGGGGTTTCCATTAAATGTAACACCATAATTCTTGGTGAGGTTTTCTTTATGCTATTAAGTGATTTTAAGACATGAGTACTAAGAAACATTCCTACATCTCCTATGGCAACATTGACAGAGTTTTTCCACATAGAGACTAAGACAAATGTCCATCCATTACTAGTATTATGCTATAAAAAGGAAGTTAATGTTTACTATAGTAAAATAATTATATGTACATAAATTATATGTATTCTCATAGCTAATGAATGTTTATAATAGCTCTGACATTGGTTGGTTTGGTTTTATGGCATATCAACCTTTGTAGGTTATTCAATGCCAAATCCATTTTTATACAAATAATCAGATCTATTTTAAACAATTTAATTAAGCATGAGAACACAGTTTAATTGTCAAAAACATTTCTATTTCAAGCTATTCAGTTTAGTCAAACAGTTCTAATTCAAATAATTCAGTTTAGCATAAGTATAGTTTCAATGTCAAAAACAGTTATATTTCAAACAATTCAGTTTTGCATGAATACACAATTTAATTCTATTTGACCCATACATCAGACCCCATCAGGTCTACCACTCGAGGCCAGAGTGGACCTGGGAATGATGGCAATGAAGGGGTGCTCCACATTCCCCAAAACTCCAGTACCACTGGAACCTTACCATCAGATTGTTTAGTGTCATATCCAGGACACACATTGACTGGAGGGGGGTATTACCCCTCTGCAGAGGTGCAGTTGGTGTATTCTATAGCTCTAGCCAACTGGGCAATAATAGCTCTGAGTTAGGATGGTGAAATTTTATGCAAATTAAAAAAAAAGAAAAAAAAAAAAAAGGATTTCATCAAATTGTTTTATTTTTTAATGAATAAAAATAAGATAAAAAATTATATATACATAAATCAAACACAAATGTGGATAGATACATAAAAAACACACATACATAAAAAAAAAATTTAACAATTCCTTTTCTTAGCATTTTTTAAGTTCAACTTATCTACACAAAAATGAATTTCCAAAGTTTGAACATCTAAAAAACAAGATCAGTAAGAACCCAGTAAAGAAAGAGAAAAGAATTGAATATCATGATATCCAGCAATTGCCCAAATTGGATTTCTTGGGAAAATATGTTCACAGCAGCATAAAGGGAGAGACGTTAATATGGAGCAACACATATTCCACCAATTTAGAGACCAATAGCTTTAATTACCCCACTAAGCACAAGAAATGCACATATATCAATAGTAAAAAAAAAAAAAAAAAATCACAAGTATAGATCTATTCTAGAAGTAATTCAATTGACAAAAAGATAAGTCTATATGCTAAGCATGATGAGAAGTAAATGTAATCTACAAGGAAAGAGTAAAATCAATAACAAGAATGGTAAATAATTTGATTGACTTTATACTATCAGGAAATGCTAATTTAATAAAAGATACAGCATTTATATATAAAGATGGGGGTGAATGGAGGATGAGAGATATATTAGAGTTATTTAGGAGCTTCCAGGTAAAATGCTTCAATTTGTAATAGGAAAGGCATCAAAAGGTGTTGGCTGATATCTCAAGGCATTCAAGTGGAAACATCCCAGAGCCAAACAAATGAAATATTTTGTACTAATGCCTTGGAGAAAAGAAATCATGTTAAATAATAAGCTCTGCAACATTTAGTCAGCATAAAGTTATAGCAAAATTCAAATGGTAATTTGTTATACAGATAAGATACCATTTATGAGGAAAGAAGATCTGGTTGTTTTGGGTTTAAATCATTATGAGTGTGACAATTTGGCAGAATGGGAGAAAAAACCATTTCGATTAGGCATTAGAAAATGAATAAATGAACTTCTTATGGGTTGCTGCTGCAGAAGAGTTCATATGATGTGCTGATGACTTTTTTGACTAATACAACACTCATGGAAGAAGTATGTAGACTGCAAGGGAGATTATGTTGAAAAATAGACCTAATTTGATATCTTTCCATGAGTATCTTGGTCAGCCAATAAACGTTTCAGCTGACCCTCATGTTCTAATTACTGTTAACAATGTTTCAGTCATTCAATGTACCTTTCGGTGAAGATATATGGTTGTGACTACATGGTGAAAATTCTTGATGACTATCCAGTAAGCACTGAAGAATCCAATTAAGAAAAAAAATTGGAGGGATAGGGCTTATAAGGTTGGGGGGGTTCAATTTGCCATATAAACATCAAGTAAAAGGCACCCCAACTTGTGCTCATTGAAAATTCTATCTATGTGTGTGCATATAGTCAATCTATATGCATGCTGGTTTAAGTAATTGCCATGGAGTTGTCATGGTGCTATATTTTGGTACTGACACAACATGATCAGCAATCATTAGGAGATTAAAGTACCTGCAACCCTTTACTACTAAGAGGGCTAGTTGGGAATCAACATAGCTTTAATACTCAACTGATGAAGCAATCATTGTTATTTGATTGTATTCAATTCAAAAAAAAAAAAAAAAAAAAAAAAAAAAAAGATAAAATTTTCTGTATTTCCCTCATAAGTTATATTACTGTTTGATGTTATTTTTCTAACTTCCTATCTATCAGCAGATATTTACAATTTCTGCAGGTCACTCAAAGAGAAAAAGTGTGGGGGGGAGTGAGCAGTGTTCAGCATTGGTTCTCAACACCTTGGAAATATAAGACTTTGGATTTTTAATAAGCACCAGTTTGGGTGCATTTTATTAAACACTTACATGGCAAACTAAACCCCCCTTGGAAGTCCCGATTCCAGTTTTTTTCTTTAAATCAGTTTCTCCAGTGTTTAATCGATGGTAATCAAAAGAAGTCATTCTTATGAAAAAAACAACAAAAAAACAAGACATTTTCTACATGAGGGCACAACCCTATTCCTTGGCCTTCTTTTCTTCTGATATGCCATTTTTTTCATCAATATGGTTCACAATCAGAATTTGATTTTTATGAGCTTGTTTATTTAAATACTTTATGATTGATTTTAATGGCACATCAACTCATCCAGGGTTATTTTATGCTTAGAGGTTAGGAAATTACATACATTGTACATTTACATTTTTTGGGGTAATTTTAAGTTTTCTGCACTCAGATCTATATGATGTATAGATAGAACTACTACTCCAGATCAAAGTGGGCCTGGGAGTAATGACAATAAAGGCGTAATCCAAACTCCCCAGATCTCCAGACCTAGAGCCTCATCATTAAGTGTCATAATCAGGACAGCCGTTTTTGAGAGGTCTTTAGCTTCTGCAGTCAATATAATTAAGTGTATTCTAAGTCCTGCTGACAGAGAGTTTAGTGAGCTGACCAAACTAATTATTTTATCTGGTATTTACAAAACAACACAAATCTATTGTAACAAGTGATCTCCTTACAACTCAAAAAGAAATCTGAATTTTTATGATTCATAGAAGAAAATAATTTACAATTTAAAGAAAAACAAAAACAAAAGGTTGGTTAAGGTCACTTAATTTTTAGTTTTCTGCAAGAGTCTCTTGATAATTTTCAAGTTACAGGGAAATTGAACATTTTAGAATATGTATTAACTCCTTTCTTAATTTCTTATTCAATTATCATTTGTAGATGGTCATTTTTTTGTGCTTACCACATAGTACAAATTTAAGTTGTCAGTTTTTAACTTTTCCTTCTTCCATACTGGAAAGAAGTTCCAATTTAAGTTTTCCATCCACAGATGAGAAGAGAATGCCTCCTCTATATCAAGTCCTAACTCACAATAAAACTTGCTGGTCATTTTCCGAATTATCTGGTCACTACAAGGTTAAAATAACAACAGAACTAAATAAAGTTATATAAATGCATTCAGAAATCCAAGGAGATTGAAGTATTTAAGATAATTTAGCTTCTTTTTCTGTTTTGATAATAGCAAACTGAACAGTGGTATGGCCGAAGAGTAAAAGTTAATAACAGCATTTTATCAGTTGGTTTAAAACTAGCAAGTCTTAACATGTAGTACTTAGTTGACATTGGAACAAAACATTAACAAGTACAATCTATTGTCATCTTTATCAACGGAAAGTGACGAAAAAGATATGGATATGTACAAGACAACTGTTATAATGGAAGTCCTGCTTTAGTTAATCTATAGAGAATCAAGTCCAGGCAAAGTATTGAAGCTGAAATTAGCAAAAGAAGGCATACTTGGAGAAAAAAACTCAAACAGAATATAAGAATTGGCAGTAGAATTTTTCTTATTTAACAGAAAGGATATAATTGTAGTATTCATTTTCTTTAAAATACATTATTATACATTATTTGAACATTTGAATAATTTCATTCCCCAACACCAATTTTAATCAATTTTGCATGGGTAGAAAGAAATAATAGGCAACAGCTGTATATTCTAATATAAACATAGAAAATGATAATCAATTTGAACATCTTTGCATGTGTCTATGTATATAAATAACAATGAAAAAGAAATGCAAATAAGAAAAGTGTTGCATAAAAAATTACTTGATGCTATTATGGCAGAGCAGGTATATAACTTTAAAAAAAACATAATTATGAAAGTTAAAAGTCCATTAATTGAAGTTTCACATGGTGCACACAATCATCAGGCAGAAATATGAGAAAAGTGGCTAATCAACCATATCAATAATTTGGTGTATAGTCATCACATGTTAAGATGTATGCACAAGTGAGTGTCTCATGAGGAAAAAAAATGTCATTTTCAGCAATCACTTTATAAATATAGCACTAAATACATCCAAAAGATATTAGTAAAAGAAAAGTAATACACATAGGAGGAAAAAAACTGGGAGGAAATCTTAAACATTTGATTTAAAAATAAATGTGACAGGAATCAATTTGAAAATCAAATTTAAACAGCTGCACAAACTGTGGAAGGAATGATTTTCTTAAAAGCTTGTAGAATTGAAGTCATGTCAACAATACTTATACTTCATTTTCTGACAATTTCAGTAAAGCTATAAATTTTTTTAAAAATAGAGAGGAGGAGGAAAAAAGTCAAAGGAGTTGAGAAGGTCAAAGAGATAATGATGATGAGACAGGAAAAATTAAAAAGGTCATAATTCAACAATACCAAGTTTGAATAAATATAAAATTTCTATTCAGTCACATATCAGCAAGAACATTTTGTTTATAAGGATTATAAGGTAAGCGTTAGAAAAAAGAAACAGAAAATCAATCACAACGTAACAGATCATTACATCTTTGCAGGATTTGAAATGTAACAGAAAACTTTACCTTGGAAAAAAGGGGGGGGGGATGCAGCCAGTAAATAATTGATTTTTGTATGTTTATATCATTCTGTTAGAATTCTGATCATGTGCATGAATGATAAATATTGACTGAAAATAGTGATGGATGCCAAAATTGAGAAAGGGCCAAAAAGCAAATGAGGAAAAGTGTAAAGGAAAAGTCAACTTTCTTAAGATATAACATTTACATTAAATTCTTGTTGGGGTGAATGGAAATGTTTGCAGTGTGTGTGAGCATGAGATATGGATGAATAGAAAAATGTCTAAATCAATAGATAATAGGGAAAAAGAGAAAGAAAATATAAGCAACATGAATACAACCCATATATATTCCGAGAATCTGATTTCTATAGATATAAAATTTATCCTTTATATTTTTAGATCTCTTGAATCTACTCTTATTGGGTTGCAGGGGAACTTCTTAATTAGAACTAAGAAAAACAAGATATATGCTGGAAAAGACCATAATGTAATAAAAATACACAACAATAATGAAGATGCCAATCTGACTAAACTCTGGAAATAATTATAAAACATAACAGCCTTACAGATAATTCTGTAACAAGAAAAATAATTATCTCCCTTACAGAATGGGCATGTCTGCTGGGTGCCTCATGACAATTTCAGAAACTCATTAACAACCTCTTTGGCCTCTGCTCTTTCAATCGGAGAAACATTATCCAGATCCTGTGAGTAAACCATAAAGCCATATGGTTATTTTACTTTCCCCTCATAAAATAAGATTTTTTTCCATCTTTGTATCCCTTCTACAGACTGCTTGATCATAGAACAATATGTACATATTTCTAGCTGTTGGGATATACTTGAACATTCCTTCTTAATATCATTGGTATGTATATTATGTATATAAAAAAGTTAAGTTTTTTTTAATGTTCAAATAGATATAGGGGAGTCCCTGTGGTATAATTGATAGCATGCTAAATAAGTTTGACCTCCTGTCACACTATCACATTCAGACTAATACTCTTATGAAAGGGATGAACCCCAGTTAAGGGCTGAATAGCACCACAACTGTTATTTTAAAAGGATGGCTTTGGCATTAAATAACCCACAAAGATTGATTACCATAAAAACTTAGTGTGGTGGGAATAGAGAAATCATTCATTCTTTACTTTCCCAAAATAAGTTTTGTGTGTGTGAATAAAATGACTGATAAATATATAAAATTAATAAATGCTATCCTGAATTTTAAAGTTAAAAATTTCCCCTTGTATTCTGTACCAAAAGTTGAAATAAATCTTAAATGATTGAGCCAATGAAATACTACATGAAAAAAGTACCGGCCAAAAACCTGAAAACTATGAAAGCAATAAAAATAATTATTAAAAGACAAAAGTCTGAACTTTTAAAATTTATTGATGGAAATATTTTATATTTCAACAATTGGAAAGGTTGATTAAGATCAGTCATAGAATTTTAAGTTTACTGCAAGACCCACCAGCTTATTTTCAAGATACATGTAAATTGGTCATTTCAAAACATGCAGAGTTTCATGTTAAATATATTATGACAAATGCAAATTCTTCCTTTTCCCCTTTCTCACAACAGTATCAACTACTATGCTAGAGGAAGGGGAGAGCAATTTGAGTAACACATGCCTTCTGAAAGAAAGTAAATGGTTGACTAGAAAACATTGCTGGGAAGGCTGTGTTTTAGGGACAGTATGGAGCAGTTCATTAAGGTGAGACACAAAAGACAAAAAAAAAAAAAGAAAAGAAAATAAAAGACTTAACTAAACGTACCTTTTGTTATGTATTACTGAGCTTTGTTGGGGTTTATTCTGCTTTTTTTTATGATACATTTTCTTTGGCACTCCTTACCTTATGTTTATGCGTTTGCTTTATTTTCTATTTCATATTACCAGCAGCCTATGGACAGTTGGACAAAAGTCACCCACTAATCAAATAAAGATAGAGAGGTTTCCTGTTATTTTTCTGGTTTACATATGATTGTTGTTGCGTGTCATTGCTCTTAATTTTGTCTGCCCAGTTTTAGTTACAAATTTTAATTGCTACAATAGTCAGCATCTGGCTTTGGAAAGGCAGTTTAGCAGCAAGAGCCAGTTTGTAACAATATCCGTAATATATTAAGATTGTATGAAACACACATAATGACAATCAGAAAATAATACATTTTTAAATAGATATTGTAAAAGGTTTTACACAAATTGTAGATAGATAAAAAAAGCAGATTTCGTTTCATTATTAAACATATCAAGTATTTATTACAACTTATAAAAACAAAGTAATAAATAAAAACCCAGATTCACTAACATTATTAATACCAAATTTGGAGCTTTATAGATCTAAAAACAATAAGTATATAATTATGGTTTAAGACATTGATTCCCAATCTTTCAGCCAAAGGGCCAGGAACTTATAAAGACAAACTCCCATCCCCAGAAAAAAAAAAAGTTATATTCACAAGGTAACTGTCATAATCTATCAATGAGACATCTGATGTTGTTTGCAATCATAAAAAGACATATCACAGTTAAATGAAGAGGTTGACAAATGGAACACATCAGACAAGACAGTCGCAAATGCAGCATACTCTTGGTATGCTTCATTTTGAGGAACAACTGTTTACAGCAGTATATAGTGCCAAACATACTCACTACTTACTGGGTGTAGCTGATAAGGTTGAGGAATCATTCACAAGGAAGCACACGATTCTTATAGAAATCAAGCATGTGGCAAGCAAGAAACTTGGACTTTAAATCTTCTGAACACTGAAGATCAATGAGTTACATCTGCAGTTGTAAGGGTACTTCTTTACAGTGAGCAGCAAAGGGAAAATTTTGAAAATAGGATGTAGCACCATATGAATGGTCCTTGAAGGCCACATGTGTCTCACAGTTTGGAGACCCCTGGTTTAGGGAATTTGTAAGGGAGTTTGGAGAGGAAGGTAAAATATGTAAAAGCATAAGATCTCATATAGAATATTATACTCAAGCCAGGGCTCTAGTGTTAAGACATAGAAATTGGAGTGTAATATTGTGATTTGATGGTATACTAAGAAGAGTAACAAAAATAACTAAAAAAAGTAAAAATTGCAGTTATAAGAAGAGAAATTAGGATTAACTACTTTACTAGAAAAAAAAAAATAAGGTGATCTAATTGAAATTCCAAAATGATTAATAGAATTTCTTATCATGGCGGACATTTTTTCAATATTTCTCCTTAAAAACTAAGTCTACAAACTAATAGAACATTTTATAAATCAAGTAATATATTCCTTGAACAAATTGGCTTATTAGATAAAAAAACAGCAGTAGTGTAGAAGATTTTAAGATTAAATGGGAGGATTTTAGAAAAAAAAAAAAAAAAAAAAAAAAAAAGATTTCAAGAGGATATTTTTCTGAACCATCAGATAACATTAACAGAATTTGATCTGTATATAGATATTGTAAAAATAGTGTAAATGATCTGTGTAAAGATTCATATTTTTATAGGTTGATATGAGAAAATAGTAAAAAGGGGAGATGTCCAAGGAGGAATAACAAACAAATGATTTAAAAAATGATTGAAATTTATATTTTTTATAGAATTAAATGGCAAGTGTTACTAGAGAAGCCAGTCAATTTTTTTTTCTTTTTTAGTATCTAAATAACAAAACTTTAAAGTTTGTATTGTGAAACAACAAACTTTCATATCCTTGTTACTGCAGTGGAGACTAAGTGTGATTACCAAAAAGTATGAGCAATTCTTAACTCCATTTATCATTCCTTTGTAATCCTGTAAACACTGTGCCGTCAGATTTGATTAGTATAAGTTCTTGCAAAAGAGATAATAAATTAAGATGAACTAATAACTCAGAATCCTGATAATACAAGAGTGAGTCAAAAGTTGCAGCATGTATATTACATGACTGAAGCAGTTCAAGCCATGGAAACAACCAGCTGTGGTTAGTAGTATTATGGTAATTGGTGTGCTGACATGTTGTGCATTGCTTCATTTTGTGTGTCAGTTGAAAGCTGAACAGATGAATACGCAATATAGTTTAATTTGGGAACTTAGGCTTTAAAAGTCTGAACACCATAACACTGTGGAAGCAAACACAAACATTTATTGTTCAAAAGGTTAAGGCACAATTGATCACAATAGTTCAAAAAATTTCACTCAAGTTGTAAGAACTTTGATGATTAGGCATGGTCAGGAAGGCCTAAAACTGTAAATTCCAAGGTCATGATTCAAGCCATTGAGGCACACTCAAATTTAGCATCTTACAGTCCAGTTTGGTTTGTCAACTTTACAACTTTGGCAAAAGCATCTGGAACCACCAAAATGTGCCTTACATTACCAAAATATTGCAAAAATTTTAACTCATTCTAGAATAAAATTAGAATTACAGTACTAATACAATAAATTAAAACAGAGAGAGAACACAGTATAATGTATGGCATGTGATAAATGTACAATATATAGCAAAAGAAAGATTGGAGAAAAAACTGATATAAAAATTGTGTACTCTCTATACTGCAACTATATTTTACAAGGATGAGTTAAAAGTTTTACAGTATTTTGGTAAGTGCTAGATTGCATCACATATCATGAGACTAAAGTAGTTCAAACCATACATGATATCCGCTGTGATTGGTAGTATCGTGGTAGTTGGCGTGTTGATACTTTGTGCATTGCTTCATTCTCTGTGTGATTTGAAAGTGCACAGATAAATGTACAATGTAGTCTATTTCAGGAACTTATGCACTAGAAGTTCAAAATGGGTTATAACACCACAGAAGCAACCAAAAACATTTGAATGAGAGATGAAAGTGCAGTTGATCACGGAACAGTAACCAAATGATTAGGCAAGGGCAGATAGGCCTAAAACCATGGATCTTAAGCTGTGTTTTAAACCATACAGGCAAATTCAGAGAGTATCAGGTGAGCTCAGGGTCTCAGAGTCCAGTGTGTTTTGACACCTTCACCACTTCATTAAAAGCATCCGGAGCTACTGAATTGTTAGCAAAATATTGAAAATTTTTATGACTCACTCTAGCATTATTCAAGTAATTTAATGGAATGTCACTGGTAACCAAATTATGCATTTGCTATAAGATATTTTGCTTAAAAAATTCAATACATGTGTTTATCCATTCAGGTACAACATAATTGATTAACTTTGTTACCAAACTGAAAAGCAATATCAGAAGGAAGTAAACAATTGCAAGACTTGACTTGTCACAAATGAGCTGGTGGGACAAAGGACAGTACATTCCTTGTGAAATTAAATCAGGTTTTAAAATCTCTTTTTCAACCTCAATTATTTTTATAAGATTAATCTAAAGCCATTGAGCCAAGTTAAGATTATAGAAACAAAAGAACGCTAAGTCCCTTACGTGAAGATATTTGAACAGCCAAGCCTGTTTAAAACCACCAAAAATGCCAATATAATCACAACTAAGTTGTTATTTTATCAGAAAATCTGAATGAAAGGAATTACAAAGACAATTTTGCTAATTAAAGTTGGTACATACCAATCAGGTCTTAAATTAAATCTTAAAACTGAAAAATTTCATGGGTTATTTAATACTAAAGCCATCCTTATAGAAGAACAGTAGTGGTACTTGCTGGGTCCGGGGATAAGAAAGTTATTACTTTTCCCAAGGGTATTAATCTGAAAGTGAACATAACAGCATGACTGGAGTTTGAAGCTGCAGTCCAGCACATTAACCACTATGCCACAGGAACTACACCGCCTCATTATTTAAACTGGCTTGTTTGCAAATATGACATGCAGTTTTAGGTTTATTTGTTTAATGGTATATCTACCTCCTTATGGGTTATTTAATGCCAAATTTGGATTCATTTCTAGATGTTTGATTACAATCATAATATTTTCAATATTTTATTGAATTAAAAAAAAAAAAAAATTCTTTGTAGAGTTATGATACCAGGTATACCTAATAGAAATTATTATGTAGTTATATTGTTTCAAGTATTCCTATCTAATACAAATAATTTGTAGTTATAGAGTTTCAAGTAACTATTTCTATTCAATAATTATTTGTTTGCAAACAGTTAAATGTTTTCAAGTAACAAATAATAATCCTTATTAAACAATTATAGCTTCAATTAACTACTCTTAATAGTACCCTAACAGATATTACTACTGTGTCAGAGTGGACCTGGGAGTAATTGTAATCAAGGTGTACTCCACACTTCCAAGAGCTCCAGAAATCATTCCACAATCCATGTTTGGAGACATCTCATTAATTAATTCTTCCTTGTTGGAGCCCTGTTGGCAGGGTTTAGAATATGCTAATTGTAACTCCCTGCAGAAATTTAAGCTCCTCCTTTAGTGTGTCCTGGGTATGACACTTAACTGCATCTGATGGTGAGAGTCCATTTCTGGAGATCTGGGGAGTGTGAAGTATTCTTTCATTGCCAATAATCTGTAATTTTACTCTGACCTGGAGTGGTATCTACCTGTTAGGGACCCATCTATGGGTTATATAGATGTTTAAAAATTATTTGATGTCAACAGGATAGTAATAAAAAAAAGACACTTTTAAGAAACAACTACACAAAAAAATGTGAACATGAAAGTAGAATGAAAATGATTCCCTAACTCCTAAGCATAAAATAACCCTAGACAGGATGATATACCATTAAAATCAATCAAACTACTAGTGAGGCCTCATCTGAGGGAATTTTGGTGAACAGGTTTATCTGATTGGAAAGAAAAAAATTATCTCTCTCTTGAAAGTGGATGGAGTTGAGGGGTATTTTTTTGTTTATTTTTAATGTAGGCTGGAGACTTACTAACCTATTAGTGGGTTAATTGGCTCTACTATGATGTGCTCCAAACAGGTGACTATATAGGTCTTAGTGTTATGAAACTATAAATCAGTGCTTTGTCAAAAATAAAAACAAAAATGTCTAAATATCTGAAGATCAATTACATTACAGGTAAGTAACACTTGTTCCCAATTCCACAAAGGTTTGAGGTGAATGTGTTACATGTGTATGCTCCATATGTTGATAAACTGAAAACAATTCACAAAATAAAGAAGCTAACAGACTACTTCTTTTCACATAGAGGTTATATTTTATATTACTTGGAGGAAAGTCCTTGTTCAGTTCCTTTGTGTGAAGGATTAGGATAAGTTAGGCACAAATGTGTATGTTCTCTGTGTTGGTAAAATGAAAACAAATCAACAAAGCTAACCCAAGGTTTCTTTTTGGTACCTTGCATGGTGTAATGGTTAGCAAACTATTAATATTGACATAGGTTGGTTGGGTTTTATGGCACATCAACCTTTGTAGGTTATTCAATGCCAAATCCTGTTTACTCATGATTTGTTGATTGCTTTGTTTTATGGCATATCAATCCTTTTTGGGTCATTTAATGCCAAATCAAGTCATTTTGATAAAAGGTTTCTTTTAAGTTTTGAATTTCTTCAGATACTTATTTGCGGTGTATATTTGGCATTAAATAACCTACTAAGGTTGATAGGCCATAAAACCCAAACAAACAGTTCTATTTCAAACAATTCAGTTTAGCATAAGTACGCAGTTTAAACGTCAAAACACTCTTATTTCAAGCAATTCAGTTTACCATAACTACACAGTTTAGTTTTACCCATAGATAGGACCACTCCGGGTCAGAGTGGACCTGGGAGCAATCGCAATGAAGGGGTACTCTGCATTCCCCAAAGCTCCAGCATTACTGGGACCACACTATCAGATTGTTTAGTGTCATATCCAGGACACTTGTTGGAGAGCCTACCCCTCTGCAGAGAAGCAGTCGGTATATTCTATAGTCCTAGCCGACTGGATAACTATTACTATTGAGTTTGAGAATCAATGAGTGCTTGATACATCAAGCCTAGAGCTACAACTAAGCACACCTTAGTAAATAATTAACATAATGTTTTGTTTTTTTCATATGAAGAGTTAGAATAAAGTAGAAGCAACTGGCAAAGTCACTGTGTTACTAAACTGAGGTGCTTGTGTGCTACTTTGGTATTTCAGAAAAGTAACTATCCTTAAGCAAGTCCCTTGACCAGAAATTTTGGAACCCAGGGACCTTGTATGATGGCAAAGTGTATATTTATATTCTTCATTTTTAACATTTTATTACTTTACCAATACCACCACAGTAGAAAAAAAAACTACAAGAAAAATATTTTCAACAGAAAGAAAAAGAAAATTTTTCTCTACGACTGGTAAAATCTACAGTTGATTAAATAAAGATGTAAAAGGTAATACTGAGGGGATCACAAGGAATAGAAAAATAGATATTTGAAAATTAACTTCTTTTTCGGACAAAAACTATTTTTCACTTTTCAATAATCTTCAGAACGTTGATCCTTTTAAAAACTTCTTGGTTTTTATTTAGCCTCCGTGCTAAAAACAGGTACGATACAAGTTGGGACCCTCAGTGTACGAGAAGGTAATGGCAATATACAAGCTCTGTCGGCATTTCCGTTTGGGGAGCCTCAGAAAGAAAATAATGGCTATAAAAAAGAGGAATTTAATCAGTCAACACTTTTGGTTTAATATTTAGTTTTTATCCTGGATTCACCACAGAAATAATTAAGGATTGATCCTGACCAAGACTACTATGAGGTAGGTGCTTCGGGGGAGGGGGGATTAGAATCATACAAAACGAATTTTTGGTATTTTTGAATTTAATAAACAAATATTGACCAAGTAAAAGATTTTGTTTTAATTTTCAATCTCATATTTCATAAACGAGGAAATATGAAATAATTACTTAAAACAAACAAACAAAAACAAATTGAATACCTTTTCACTTAATGAAAATACAAAAAATAAAATTTTACAATTTTGAATTTAGATAATTAGTCGAATTAAAACTATTTTTTGCCATAAAAAACTGAAAGATTAATTTTCCTTTTTAAGAAAACAAACATCGATTTTTCACACAAGATTTAAAATTTAAAAAATTCATAAATTTAATAAACATCACCTTTAAAAAAAAAATTCGCTATTGTTAAAACTCTAAACAAGAAACTGAAAAATCTACAAAATATAAATAAAACATTTTTTTAATTTTTAAATAAAAATTTTTTAAAAATCTTTAATCTAAAACAAATGAACATATTTTTAAAGTTAACAAAGTTAATTTATTTTTTAATTTATTTTGAATTAAAGATTAAATTTATTCTATTTTGAAAATATAGTAAAGTTTCGAAACTTTCTAAGTTAACAAAGTTTCGAAAATTTCTAAACGAAATAAATTTAATCTTTAAAACAAATTGAAAGCTAAATTAAAAGTTTTTGGTTGTTGTTAACTTTAAAAATGTAGTTTTGAAATTTCTCCGCAAACCTTTAAAAAATACTACTGATAAATATTAAATAAAAGATTATTCCTAAATGACAGAAGAAAAACAAGAAAGATCTTAAAAGTAAAAATATTAAAACAACTAAGATTCTGATATTAAAAAAAAAAAAAAAAACTTTACTACCTGTGGCATTTGTCAAAAGCGCTGGGGTCTCTTTTAGCCAGAACCTTAACTTTATCCAGTTGACCATACCAAGCAGCTTTATGTAATTTTCCCAAATCTTTATCTCGAACAATATAAACGGGTCCTTCTTCATTGTCTTCATTATTTCTATTCAACCAAGATGCAAAACCTTCGTCGTTTTCAAGACAAATACTTTGGGATCTTTTCGCGCTCTTATCCTGCGATGAACGCCGACTGCCGGGCGATTTTTTACCCAGGCTCTTCACAAACTTGAGCATCTGAACCGTTAGCGTAATATAAACATAAAAAATTATGAACTATCAAGTAATAATACAACTTTTGGGTTGTCTTTTACAAAGAAAAGTTGGAATTGAGTCTAGTACTCCACCAGGCGCCATCTTGCGATGCTAGTCAAAACATTGTGTGTTGTCATGGAATCACGTCTTAACTTTTCATTTTTATATAAAAAAATTAATTTTATTATATTTATTAATTTTAGGGATTAGAAAGGATGTATTTGCTATCTTAATAAATATTTGATAGGTTTGTGAAGAAAAATAGACCAATCAACAATTAAAAACTTCTTTAAAAAAAAAAAAAAATCAAACTTTATTTATTCAGGGGAGATTACTCTCTTAAAATTTTTCTAAGTTACTGAACTTACAGTTTATACGAGAAAAAAAAAAGTGGGATAAAATATTGGACAGAATGGAAGAAAAATAAGACATAAAAAATAATTTAGAGGCGGGTTTAAATATCTATCATGACGTTTCGTTTGGTATGAGCTTCATTAGATAATAATCTTTTAAAATAATTTCCTAAAAAATATTTGGGAATGTTACAACTTTCTATTAGGTTGTTATATCAACGTAATTAAGAACACCAATTGTTATAAAATTTTAAAATGTGTAAATCAAAGTTGTATTTATGACATTTAGCTATTAGAAGACGTGAAACTATTACTGTAGTATGGAAAGGGAAATATCTTTTAATAATAAATTATAATGGTACATTAAAATTTGTGAATATTAGGGTTAAGTTTTTGTTACTCAAATCTTTTAAACTTATGTCAAGTAAAATTTTGCTTTGTTAAATATCAATCTTGTCAGAAAAAAAAAGGTTGTTTTTTTTAATGAAATCCGGGGCACTGTTAGTTCATTTAATACAAAGTTGGTTGGTTGTGTTTTATGGCATATCAACTCTTGTAGTTTATTTTATGCCAATTTGGGTTTATATACATTAAATATGATTTGTAAATGAATAATTTGTTGGAAACATTTTTAAACAAGGTAGAGCTAATTTGCTTGATACAATTAAATGATTCTAAGACTTGCCAGGAAATAAGAACAATTTAACAAAAGTAATTTGTTTGCAGACAGTTAAATGGTTGTTGAAAATTGTAAATTCGGCTGTTAATGTCTGCTCAAATCTGATTGGCTGTTTAGAAGTTGTGCTGTTAGCTCCCACCTCTACTATTATTTAAGTGAGACCCTCAGGGGTTTTCGTTCTCCACTTTTGTTTTGTTTTTTTCAGCACAAGCAGAAGGCCTTGCTTAGCTTGCTCCTTTTGCTTCGTGAGCTCTTGTTTATTCGCCTTTGATAGTTTTTTCTTAAGCAAGGTAGCTTCAACAAGTAGGCCTGTTTAGTCGCTATTGGCTAAGCCTTTTTTCCTTACAGGGTCTTTATTGTTACTTGTTGAAACAATAAGCCTACTGCAGGCTATTCGTGGTTTTGGTATGCTGTTCCCTTCAAAAGAAAGTTGAGACTAAAGCCTGGAGGCGGTATCATTAGACTTTTTGCCGACAAAGGGAGCTGTTGGCTCGAGTCAGAAGATGTTGTAAAAGCCACCATTGGCTCAACAAAAGAAAATTCAAGTTGAAGTGAAAGATATTCATCTAAGAGGAGGAAGCGGTGGTCTACTCAAAGTTCACTTAAAGAAATAGTAAACTTTGTTTTCAACAAGTCTACACAGGAAACTAGAAAAACACGATTGTCCAGGTTGATTCAACACAAGGAGACCAAGAAGAAGAATAAACCCTTAAAATTGGCTTCAAAATGAACTTTGTCATAAAATACCAAAGAAATGTATTTTATCATTAACAAAAGTTAAACTGACAGAAGGTGGTTGATGGTGTGACTTCAAGCAAGTCAGTCTTTGTATTTCTTTATATCCTTCTTTTTTTTGGTTATAATATTGTTGTTACTTGAATGTATGTTACTTTTGTTACCTTATTCAATGTTTTCGACAAGCATAATGAAAAATATGCAAAGCCGGATTTTGTAAAGTTTATTTCTCTTGAAATAAATTAGTTTGTGAGAACTAGCCATATTTTTTAAAGAAATATAGACATGCTTCTCTTTCAGGTAACAAAAGTTAGCTTCCTCCCCTCCTCGCTTTTTTATCTCCTTTATTTCTTATACATTTCTCTATCCCTTTGCTTAGCCCAACAGTTATTGTGAGATTTCTAGGGCTAGGCAGAGATAAAGCCTAGCATATCTATTGAAATGAACACAATTTCTCATATGGTTTCAAGTTTAGTAAATGATTACATATTTCTATTTAATCTATAGATGGGACCCTAACAGATACTACCACTCTGGGTCAGAGTGGACCTGCAAGTAATGATAATGAAGAGGTCTTTCACATTCCCCAAAACTATGGAAATGGAGTCTCACAATCAGGACACTTGCTGAGAGGGGGGGTTACACCTCTGCAGAGATGCAGTCGGCATATTCTATACCTCCAGTTCATTGGACTTTTGATACAAAGAGATCACAGAAGATTCTATAAGTTTTCAGTCATTTATTTACACATAGTTATATGGTTTCAAGCAACTAATAATAATAAGCCTGAGTAAACAATTGTGGCTTCAAGAAACTATTCCTAATGCAAACAATTTTACAGTTATATGGTACCAAGTATTTATATCAAATATGAATAATTTTTAAACAGATCTATTTGATTCATAGATGGGACCCTAACAGGAATTACCACTCTGGGTCATAGTGGATGCAAAGTAATGACAATGAAGGAGTACTGTGCACTCACCAGATCTCCAGAACAGGAGCCTCATCATCAGACAGAGTTTAATATCATAATCAGGACATGGAGGGATTTTTACTGCTCTGCAGACGATACTGGGCAGGATTGAACAATTTCCATGTCAATGTTTTGTTCATTTTTACAACATCTAGACCTTCTTCTGGTGCTGTTGGAGTTTATTCAGCCAATGTAATCTGGTGTCTAATGCTCAATACAATTCAAACATAAAAATGAAATGCAGAAAAAAAAAACATAAAAGAAAACATCAAACTAACTAAAGAATAAAAGATATGGATACTATAACTGTTTTAATGCTGATAAAGCAACTTAAAATTCATAGGAAAAACATTTCACTGGCTTTACCCAGAACAAATTTTTAAAAGCATAACAGAAAAAACTGGTTTTATAGTTATCATAATAGTAACTTCTATTAAGAAATAGATATATAGGATATGATAATGGTTGACTACAGGTTCGTCTCCTGTTCTTTATTTCCTCTTTTTTCTATTTCTTTTTAGTTTAATGCCTCATACCCATTTTAAAATGTTTCATTGTTTAGGGTTTCAGTCAAATTAAAAAAGGGTTCAAAAAATTTAATTTAGAATAATACTACTTTTTCAAAGACTTAATTAGATATTAAGACCATAACTTAGATATCTCTAAGAACAATTAGGCCCAGTCAGAGAGACTGACAGTATATCCTGCAGAAGCGACCCCCCACCCCACCAAAAAAAAAAAGTGGGGGGTCCTGGGTATGATACTAAACTACATCTAAAACTGAATCTCCAGTTCTGAAGATCAGGGTGGTATGGAGTCCTCATTCATTGTCATTACTCTCGGGTTCACTCTGAACTGGAGTGGTAGTACCAATTAGGGTCCCATCAATAAGTCAAATAGATCCGTTTAAAAATTATTTGTATTAGGTACTTACATAGTTTCAAGTATTCCTGTGAGCAAATTATTTGTATTAAGAATAGTTACTGCCATCCATCTTTTTTTTTATCCTAACGTTTTGAGTCGATTCAACCTTCATTATCATCGTAATTTTGTTTAGTCTTTGATTTAGGTTAAAAGTAAAAAGATAAATCATTCAAAAATATTTCTGTATCATTATCTTAAATAAATAATTTATGGACAAAATTTATCTAAGGTACATAACTCTGTAAAAACAAATTTATTCAAGGGAAGTAAGCAGTTGTAACATTTTTGCTTCCAACTGAATTTCTTAATACTTATTTAAGTTGCTGGTGAACTTAGTCGAGAGTGACCCGATGGCTCCCTTTTTAATAGCTACTACACCGAGGTGTAGTGGAGGGGGCTACTACTTTCCCTGTATTGCTCCACTCTACCCTTTATCCTTACCTTATAGTGTTGAATGCTAGGCAAGGTGGCATCAAGTACCATTTTTTGAGTCTTTGGTATGACTCGACCTGGGAGTGTACCTCAGTCTCCCGGACCATTTGCAAACACTCTACTCATTAGACCAATGGCCTGGTACTTACATTATAATTCCTGTCAATTATAATTTATTCATATTATTACACTACAGTGAGTCAAAAGTTTTGCGATATTTTGGTAATCTATTTGCTTTATTCTTCATGTTACAACAAAGACAGTCTAGAATTCATATCAGAGTACTTGTGTTGTACTGTCTGAAGCTACCTTTCTGACAATTCTTTCATCCCAAGCTGACACAAGTTCTTGTCCTTTGGGCAGAAACTCCTTCACTGAAACTTCTACCTCTCTTGGTTATTGAAGCACTGCAAGCATAGGAAGTCAGCCATGGCTCAGAATAAGTAATAATCAGAGGGAGCTCAGTGTTGACTATATGCTAAGTGTGGCATCACTTCAATCCTATCAAGTTCTTGGAGTTTATTCTGGAAACTAAGCACAGATGCAAATATTGTAAAACTTTTGACTCACCCTAAAAGTATTATTATTTATGATTATTTATTTATAAATGTTACAACAAACAGTAAAACTTAATCTAAAAAGCTAAATTCATTCAAAATTGTCACCAAAAAGTCAACAAAAACAAACATTTACAAATAGATATTCTAAAGACCATTCAACGTGCTTTGCCTTCTACTCTTCTACAAGGATGGGTTGATATGCCATTAAACAAAAAAAGCCAAACCAATGTACCATGTATGTTTTAGTTTTCAACAAGTGACTTTTTCTCTTAATCTCTTATTATATTTCAAGGATGGTTTCCTCAGTTCAAAGTGATTTGCTTCTTCTTGTGACAACTTTTGTTTACCTGAAAAAAACAAAAATGCACTTCTTTGCTTGTTTTTCATGGAAGCAGCCATTTGTAATGTGAGTCATTCACATGGATAGTTTCAAGTCCCTATGTTACAATCACTTATGAATATGCATGTTACCATGTACATAAAGACTCCAAAGCAACAGATAGCTGTCTTAAGTCAACAATCATTGGAAGTGAACCAGAATGAGAGTGACACTTAGTTGTAGCATATAGAACAGAACTTTGTGAGAAAGAGTCAAGAAATTAGTTTTGTTGTCAAAAGAACCAGATTTTGTTGCGAGGAAGGAAATGAGTTCTGCCTGCTTTTGCTGGTTTGATTGGTTGGTTGGGTTTTATGGCATATCAACTTCTCGGGTTATTGTGTGTGTGTATATATATATATATGTATTTATTTATCAAATATATATAATTTGTAAATGAATAGTTTATTGATAGCTTTTCAAATGAGTCAGAGCTCAGTCGTTTGCACACAATTTAATGGTTTCAAATACTTCTATCAAACACTAATAATTGTATTTATTATTAATCATTTGTTTTCATACAGTGAAGTAGTTTCAAGCATTGTTCACAATAACAGTTTTATTTGCATGCAGTTAAATGGTTTCAAGTATTGCTATCAACTGTTATAATTCTATTTAAAACTACTCATTTGCCCATAGTCAAACATTTCCAGTTATTGCTATGTAATACTAATAATTCAATTTTTATACACAGTTAAATGCTTTCAAGCATTCCACTCTAACATGAATAATTCTATTTAGTATTAAATCATTTGTTTGCACACAGTTAAATTGCTTCAAGTATTGCTACTAACATCAATAGTTTTATTTACACACAGTTGAATGGTTTCAAGCTTCCCAATGTAACACTGACTATTAAATTAAACCTCAGACATTTGATTGCACACATTTAAATAATTACACAGTACTATTTGAGCCATAGATAGGACCCTATCAAGTACTACATCTCTGGATCAGAGTAGACCAGGTAGTAATGGCAATGAAGGGGTATTCCACCTTCTCTAAAGTTCTGGCAAAGGAGCTTCACCATTAGATGGTTTAGCGTCATATTTAGGACATTTGTTAGGGAGGTTTTACCATTTTGCAGAGGGGGGTAAAACTGGGCTGTTGTTGGTTTGAGAAAATAGGAAAGAAATCTCTCAACATTGTTCATTAGACAGAAACCAAGACCACCCTTGTTCTACATTTTAGCAGTCATAGGTACAAATAAATATGTTTATAGTAGAACTATTCAAAATGCATTTAATATCTTCAATTAATGCTTATGGTGAATAAATACAACTAGATTGGATAAAGATAGAACTATCTGATTTTAAAACTTTTCTCAACTTTCAATGCCGTTACTCCCAGGTCAACTTTGACCTGAAGTGATAGTTCCTGTTAAGGTCCCATATATGGGTTGAATAAATCTATTTAAAAATCATTCATATATGAATACTTGATGATAGTTGAAAATGTTGTGATGTGTTGATTCACATACATCTTGATATAACTATTAAATTCATTTTTCTGTGCCTCTTCCAACTATCCTACTGCATCATTTATATCTTGCTCCTCTAAATGGTTTCCACGCTCTACCACAATTTTCTGTTATCAGCATTTCTTCTTTTATCTCCACTTCATTATTTATCTACAGTTCTGTTTTGGTAGTTGTAAATATCCTGTTCAGAACATTTTTCATGGTTTTATTCTTTATTTGGGGGCATACTGTTAAAGCCAAGTGTATTTGCATTGTAAAGTAATTTCAGGGCTAATAATGCATCAGTGTCAATGTTTACATTGATACATTTCTTGTTTTATCCATCTCAGTAAACATCTCCCACAACTCAACCTCAAATTTTCATTGAGAATAGTCTTTTCCATCAAATGTGAGTGGATGCTAGTATGTAGTCATCTTTAATGCTCTGCTCTGCTACCATTGATAGTTGAAAAGGTCTGGTAAAGTGCCTCCAGGCAAGTTCTAGGTCACTGCTCAAGGACAAATAATAACTTTTTAAATAATATCCATTCTCCTGCTGCAGTTGCTGTTAGGAACAGTCCATTAAGTTTGAAAGGGAGAATAATTATATTTGTTTCAATAGTTAACACCTGATATCTTCTAAATTATTTCTTTTAAGGTTTGGTTGGTTTTTTTGTTTAATGGCATATCAACCTTCATAGGTTATTTAATGCCAAAGCCATTCTCCGAGAAGAACAATAATGGTACTATTTAACACATAGCTGGGAGGATAAGGGGATTCATACCTTTCCCAAGGGTATTTGCCCGAAAGTGAACGTAATAGCATGACTGGAGTACAAACTCGCTTACAACGATTTTGCAGTCTATCACTTTAACCATTACCCCACGAGGACATCCCCATCTATTAAGAATAGTTACTTGTAACTATAATTGTTTACTAAGGATTATTATGATTTACTTGAAACCATATAATTGTGTATAAACAAATAACTATTATTAAATAGAAATAATTACTTGAAACTATAATTATTATTATTATTATAAGAAAGATAGGTAAGTTATTTGTATTAGATGGAGTACTTGATATCATACAACTGTAAATTGTTTTTATTAAGAATAGTTACTGGAAGTTATAATTGTTTTCTAATGACTATTATTGTTATTAATTACTATTACAAATGACTATTAAATAGAAATGATTACTTAAAACCATGTAATTATTCATATTAAATAGGAATACTGGATACCATATAACTGTGCAAATTATCTGTATTTGATAAAAATATTTGATATGTGAACAAAAAATTCTTAAAAAACGACTACACAAAAAAAATATAAATTTCGATGCACAATGAAAACAATTCTCTAACCTCTATGTCTAAAATAACTTTGGATAGTTTGATTTGTCATTAAGATCAATCAATCATATATCAATGAAATGGTTCTCTAAAAGTGTCAAACATGGCAAAATTTTCCAAATAATTTTTGAATTTGGTTTGGTTTGGTTTGGTTTGGTTGGTTTTATGGCATATCAACCTTTGTAGGTTATTTAACGCCAAATCCATTTTTATGTAAATAATCTGTTCTATTGAAAACAGTTCAGTTTAGCATAAGTACACAGTTTAATTGTCAAAAAAATTTCCATTTCAAACTATTTAAGCAGTTATATGTAATAATTCAGAAACGTTTCTATTTCAAGCTATTCAGTTTACTCAATTCATTTTAGCATAAGTATGCCGTTAGTTCTATTTAACCCATAGATAGGGCCCTATCAGGTGCTACCACTCCGGGCCAGAGTGGACTTGGGAGCAATGGCAATGAAGGGGTACTCTGCATCCCCCAAAGCTCCAGCACTGCTGGAACCTCACCATCAGATTGTTTAGTGTCATATCCAGGACACTCATGGGGGGAGGTCTTACCCCTCTGCAGAGGTGCAGTCAGTGTATTCTACAGCCCCAGCTGACTGAGCAATTTTGAATTTGGATATTGCTGATAACTAACATATGTCTGAATCAGTGGAAAACCATTCCATGGATTATTGTGTAGAATTCACATAATCTTTTTTTATTTTTTTTTAATTAATTCTCTATGTCACTCTAATGTTGTGTTTTGTAACTTTTACTTATTTTTACCACTGTTTTTTTTTTTTTCCTCATCTGTGGGCCAAATAGAGATATTTTAGAATTATTCATATTTAATAGGTAGCCCAGTCAGCTGGGGCTGAAGAATACACTATCTCTGCAAAGGGTAAGATCCCCTCAGTGAGTGTCCTGGATATGACATTAAACCATCAGATGGTGAGGCTCCAGCATTAGAGAATTGGAGTATGTGGAGTACCCCTTCACTGCCATTGCTCCCAGATCCACTCTGACCAAGAGTGGAAGCACCTGATAGGGTCCAATCTTTGGGTCAAATAGAATAAACTGTGAACAAACAAATGACCGATGTTAAATTGTGATTTTAAACTGTAGAAGTCACTACTCTAATGTACAGAATAATAATAATAATAGCATTTACTGGCCTGGGGATTCCATCTAACGTCCAGTTGACAGACAAAGATGGAATGGGCTGTAACTCAATACAGAACCCATGCTACTACTGAAGCCACTGTATATATACACTAATATATCCATTCCTGAACCAGCGACCAATCAGTGTCCAGGGAATGAACTAGACCACATGCTCCAATGTGCCATAAATCTCTCCTCCTTCAAAGTTCAGGAGAACACATCTCAGATTTAACTCAGCTTGTCGTCATGACAGGGTGGTGACTTTGATAACTACCAAACTCAACTATTCAACAGAAGCCATTTAACTGTGAGCAAAAAAGAGCTCAGGCTCATTTAAGAATTTTATCTACAAAAAGTGTTTACAAATCATATGGATATTGAAAATATATGTAATAAAGAGGATTTGGCTTTAAATAACCTTCAATGGTTGATATGTCAGTAAACCCAACCAAACTAAACCTAAAAATTATCCATATTTAAAAGGACCATAAACGAAAAATTCTTAAGAAACAACTATACCAAACATGTAGATAGAAATGTACAATGGACACGATTCCCTAACCACTATGCATAAAAGAACTTTAGAGAGATTAAAATCAATTAATTAATCAATCCTTTTTTTTTTATCTTGTCAGGAACATTGTGTAACATGTAGAACTATGAATAAAATGACCTCAGTTGGTGCTTAAGGCTAAAAAGGAATTTTGTTTTTCTGTTTATATTGGTGGGGAAAAACAGAATACAAATTCTTTTTTTCTTCTTTGTCCGTGATTTCTGCTATGGATAAACAAAGGTATATGAAATTATATACATATCTATTTTGTACATATATATGAATTAAATGAACAAACAATAACATTAAACCCAGACACACAAAACCCACCAAACATCTGAAACAAACTCATCATATATTACACCTTTGTTAAAACATCAAATCTCATCATTAAAAATAATACAAACTCCCCTAAATTCTACTGAAACCAAACAAATCTAGTTTACAAATTCACAGGTTCATTTCAGTAGTGTCTAACACCATATGAACCCTTAATATTGGCTGTACAACTGCAACCTTCACTGATCATCTTACATACCACCTCTTTGACACCAGTGGTACCAAATAACGCACACAGTAATAACACTGATAAATTCACATCTGCTGAAATATGAAAAATCTTCATCAATAACACCAAAATTATATCTAAAAATAAATATTAAAAAATGCCTACAAATTCTCGAAGCAATCTGTATAAAAATAAACAACCAAACATGGATAAAATAGCATTCAACACTGGTACTAATATATTAAAAATCTTTAACAACTAACATGCTAACTAAATCACTCTTACCAATAATAAACCTCTCCAACAATATAAATATCACCTCCAAATAATAAAAGAGCAAAGAATACCTATAAGAAATTCCTTTGCAGATGATCAATCAATATGATTGAAAAAACTTGGGAGAAGAAATAAAGGCAACTTTTCGGGCAATTGAATCCTGATACAAGGAAACTAGTAAGAAAACTAAAGGAAAAAACATAGGATCATAAAAAAAGGAAGTTCTCTCATCTTTCAAGCATCCTATGTGTCTAGCCACACTGAAGAGTTGTGATACAACGAAACAGTCAGTCTGTGGATGACAATATATACGCTCGCCCACAGGGGTTGAGCACTCTGGCGAAGGAATTTATGGCTGCTACTTGCATAATGCAAAGCTCTTCAAATGAATTGAGCACTCTGGTATCCGGTCAGGTATAAATGTAAACAAAGAAAAGCTATAACTTAATGCCTTATAATTCCTGAGCTGACATGGTTTGCTTGTTGGCTGAGCGGTATGATACTAAGTCTAACATAAAGTTGGGCGGGTTTTGATCCCAGCTTAAAGAGTCCTACGTGTCTCGCCACACTGAAGAGTTGTGATACAACGAAACAGTCTGTCTGTGGATGAAAATATATACATATATATATATATATATATATACACACACTCAAAGAATACTTTTTCAGATGCCTCAAGGATGATCTTTAGTGATGTATGATCTTCATTACCAATTTCAGGTTGTTGCAAATCCTATCGGCTCAGAGAGCAACACCAACCTGGATCCAGAATTTCCAGGCCGTCTTCTAGACAGATTTAGGCTACATATTATCTGCCAGCCTACTAATGGCAAATACTCAAACATTTATATATCATCAGTGCTAGCCAATGGGAAGAATTCATTTATCCACCCTCACCTATATAAAGAAATTTACGCTTTGCACCTGTTTTGGTTGATAACAAACTCATGGATGCCTATTCTGGTATGTTCATCATGTCTATAATTTGATTCATTTCTAACTTTAAACCTTTGTATGTTTAATGTGGTTATTCCTATTATTACACACACACACACACACATATAAGAGACTTATGGCATAACAGTTATCATCATAGGAAATGGACTCAGCTATCCAAGTTCAAGTCCTGACTGAGGCTGTTTGCATTTTCATATAGCACTAATACCCTTAGGAAAGGTATGAATCAAACTATTCTCCCCTATTTCAGCTATGAGTGTATAGAAAGGAAAACTGAGCTCTTTAACCTTCATATAACAATCAGTCTAGGAGAAGGAAATAGTGAATTCAAACCAGGTGTAAACTTGGAGAGGGATGGGATCCACCAAACTATTCCAGGCCAAGATATGCTACATGAGTAGCACACCCTAGCTTATAGGACCAGAGAAAGAAATTTCTACTTGAATGGGAGTCAAGTATGTGCACTCTGCATTGAATCAAAGTGTTATTCCCACCATTTCTGTCCAACATCAGAGTGTAAAATCTGTCACTGCAAAAATCCAACAAAATAAAAAAAAGTAATGCTATATGTTGTTTTTTCTTCTTGTGTAATTATTTTCAAAGAAATAGGTTAACGAAAGCATGGACAGCTATCAATAGGCTATCGATTATATGGAAATCAGACCTAACCGATAAAATGAAACGCAGTTTCTTCTAGGCAGCGGTCACATCGATACTGCTATATGGATGCACTACATGGACGCTAACAAAACGGCTGGAGAAGAAACTAGATGGCAATTACACAAGAATGCTGCGTGCAATCCTGAACAAGTCCTGGCAGCAACACCCCACAAGACACCAACTGTACGGCCACCTGCCCCCTATCACGAAAACTATTCAAGTTAGACAAACCAGACATGCAGGACACTGCTGGAGAAGCAGAGATGAACTCATAAGAGATGTACTCTTATGGATCCCCACACATGGCCGCGCAAAAGTAGGACGACCAGCTCGAACGTACTTTCAGCAGCTATGTGAGGATACAGGATGTTGTCCTGAAGACCTACCTAGGGCGATGAACGATAGGGAGGAGTGGCGAGAGAGGGTCAGGGATATCCGTGCTGCCAGCACGATATGATGATGATGATGATGATTTACACAGGATTTTGGTTGATTATAGTATTTGCTCTTACTAAGTGGTCACCCATCTGAAAACTGACCACTATTCATTGCTTAACCTGTTATTTATTAAGTTTAGCTTATTTGGGCACACAAGCTTTAGGGTGTTTACAATACTTGCTGTTACTAAGTAGACACCCATCTGAGTACTGATTAGGCTGATTGTTGCTTAACTTGTAATTTATTAAGCTTTGCCTTAGTCTGGCTCACAGGCCTTAGTAACAGCAAGTATGGTAATTAAGCTAAGTGGTCACTGATCTGAGAGCTGAGCAGGCTGATTTTTATGTAACATTGATGATTGTGTCCTTGTTGTAGAGATGGAGAAAGAGCAAGAAAGATCAAGCACCCATTCTGCTGTAGGACTGGTCTTGGTTGCTGGTGATGAAACTCATCGAAAAGGGATCAAATTGACTCAATTACAAAGTAAAAAAATAATGATGCACACTCAAGAATATAGATCTTTTTACTAATGCTGAATTGAAACAGATATATCACCTGATGATGGTAGGGAGAGGAGGGTCATGAAACTCAGTTCTAAGTTGATTATCTCTTTCACTTTTTATTTTTTAAGATTTTATCACATTTACTTTACATCTTTTGGGTATTAAGTACTTTCATTTCATATTGAATTTACTGGCATTTTAGCATTTGACAGATATATATATATATATAAAATTAACCTAAATCGCGAGTCGAAAATCTTCTACTAAAGTTTCACCTTAACGGATCATCAGGAAGCCTAACTTCGACTGACTTCTTCTAGGAGAAATCGCTTTCCTTTATTCACCAACAACCCACCTAGCTTAAAATTTGCATTAAAAAAAAAGATGAATAAATAAATAAAAATTTAAAAAAAAAAAAATTTTTTTTTTTTTGTACCGTGAATACTGGTAGATATTAGATTAGTAAATATATATATATATATATATATATATATATATATTACTCACATGCATGTGTGAGTGAATATGAAAAAAGAAAATATTGAGAGGATGCATTTATTTACATATGAATAATATACTAATGTTTATTGTTTTTCTTTGGTGTTGTTAAACCCTCTTCAGGGCAGTGTTAGTATGTGCTGTTATGATGGCTCATCCAAAAATTATTTTTAAATAAAAAAAAAAAAAAATCAAACAAAAAAATAAGAAAATTCTGAGTGTTCTGTTATTGTTAATAGTGTTCTGTTTCAAATATGATGCAATTAGTGTTTGAAATTTTTTAATTTTATTTTATATATTTAAAAAAAAAAAACAAAGAAAAAAAAAAGAGTAATTTATTTACAACAAATCTAAAAAAAAAAAATTAGGACCCTAATAAGAATTAAGAGTGTGTGTGTAGTTATTAGAATTTGAAAAAAATTTTAATTATTTTTATATTAGATAAAATAATGTTTGCAAAAAAATCTAGTCTTAAAAATATTTTGATCAGAAATCATATCAAAACCATTAATTGTTTTTTCCTATTTTATATTTACCTGGACTTATTTCCATTTTTTCTCTTTCTCTCTCTCTCTCTCTATATATATATATATATATATACATTCAATATTTAGTCAGTCTAGTGAGAGAATAAAATCTTAGAAGATCCATATAGCATAATGGTTTTCATCTTAGGAAACGGAATCAGTAACTAAAGTTCAAGTTTTGGATAAGACTGCATTTCATTTCACACTAATGTCCTTGAGAAAAGCATAAATCCATGTGTTCTCCGCAACCAACTATGAGTAAACAGAAGAGAAAAACTGATATCTTTAGGCTTGGTTAGGCAACAATTCTATGGGGAAGAAAAAATTGACCTCGTGTCACATGCTATCCATGGCAGAAGGGTTGGGTAAATCCATATAAACCATCTTTCATTCTCTAAGTCACAGTCAAAAGTAATTTTCTTTATTCATCTCTTATGCAACAGGGATCTTACTCTTCTGGAGACCTTGGCCTTAATCTTAACTGTCTCCAATTTAATAAATACATAAAGATGTATATACCTTTATACATGCATTATCTATAGATTTTTTCATCTATTCAAATCTATCATCTATATATAAACTCACACACATACAGTGGTTTCACAAAGGAGACAATCCTAAGGATAAAGGGGTAAATTTATGCAAATGCAATTTTTAAATCACAATATTATTAATGTGGCAACAATGTACTCACAATTAACCATATTTAGCAGCTGAAATGATTATAACATATGCTAACTTCATTTAAACATTCATTCCTTTCTAGTGAGCTTGCTATATCACTTTCCAACGACTAACATATTTTACACATGAATCTTACTAATATGAGACAAATTTTAATTTTCCTGGTTTATATTTCCTGACAATTTGACAATATTACATTTCATTGATAAATTTTGTAAAAACTGGATTGTTGAGGATTATATGAACTTGGGTTGGCCATCTTTGTTCTCAATGGTTTAACGTGCTCAACTAAAAAATCTCTTAGCTTGCATATTTAAGCAGTTTGGACTGTCTACAACAGAGCTTCTCAAAGTGGTCCATATAGACCCCTGGGATTGAATAAGATTTTGGTTTGGTTTGGTTTGGTGGGTTTTATGGCATATCAACCTTTGTAGGTTATTTAACGCCAAATCCATTTTTATATAAATAATCTGTTCTATTGAAAACAATACACTTTAGCATAAGTACACAGTTTAATTGTCAAAAACATTTCTATTTCAAACTATTCAAGCAGTTATATGTGACAATTTAGTTAAGTGTAAATACAGTTTCAATGTCGAAAAACAGTTCCATTTCAAATAATTCAGTTAAGCATAAGCATGCAGTTTAAATGTAAGTACGGTTTAATTGTCAAAAACATTTCTATTTCAAGCTATTCAGTTTACTCAAACAATTGATTTTAGCATAAGTATGCTGTTAGTTCTATTTAACCCATAGATAGGGCCCTATCAGGTGCTACCACTCCGGGCCAGAGTGGACCTGGGAGCAATGGCAATGAAGGGGTACTCCGCATTCCCCAAAGCTCCTGCACTGCTGGAACCTCTCCATCAGAATATGAGATTTTGGCAGGGTGAATAAAAGATTGGAGTTTACTGAGACCAAATTTACAAGTCTGCATTTACAAACTAGGATAACTATTTAAGTATTCCAGGCTAAACTTGATTTATACAAGTTTACTTTGAGTCAACCTAATCTTTTAAGTATTTTGCAAATTTATCCTCTATAAAGCAATCTGAAGAAAGCGTTTTGGCTAATGACTTTTTTTTTTTTTTTATATAAACCAAATTAAGAATTTGCAAGAAGATTTTAAAACTTGATTCAATGATCTTCTAAACATGGAAATTCCTGAAGTAGTAAGTGAAAATTTAGACCCTTTTCTTAAAGAAGAGTTTATTGAAATGACTTTTGATCTTGAAGCGAAATCTGTATACACATTTAAATGAAGTGGATATTACTGGAGAAACACTTTGAACATCGAATGTGGTGATTTGTGGCTCAAACTCACAAACCAGTAAATTAATATTTGTGATCTCCTCTACCCACCAAACCCATCCTTCTCATTAAAAGAATTACATGGTGTATTTGCATTTATAGTTCAGATTCTTTTCTAATGAAAAATGTATTAAACACAGGTAAATTAGTTCTTTTTGTAATTCAATTAATTCATTTGTCAGTGAATGAAAATTAAATTTGTTAATCATCATTATCAATAATTTTCTCTCGTATTATCCTTCATCTTTCTAATTCTACTTGCTTTTTTGAGACAGGGGTAATGAATAGCTTTAAAGAAGTTATTTTGACTTTTGTGATACTGTCTATATTCTCATAGATAAGTCAGTTTAGTTTGGGTTTATGGCATATCAAACATTGTAGGTTATTTAATGTCAAATCCTTTTTATACATGTATATTAAATATATTATTTCTAAACATTTTGTAGATAACATTTTTAAATGAGATTAAGCTCTTTTTTGCATTCAGTTAAATGGTTTCATTTATTTCTTTCTAATATGAATAATTCTATTTACTGCTAATACATAGTTAAACATTTTCGTGAACTGCAATGTATCACTAACAATTCACTTAAACATCAGTCAGTTGTTTACACACAGTTAAAGGATCGAGCAGTTCTATTTCTAACAATTCAATTTAGCACAAGTCAACAGAGTTAAATGGTTCCAAGTATTGCTATGTATCACTATCAATTCAATTAAACATCAGTCACTTGTTTGCACTCAGTATAAATCTTGAAGTACAGTTTAAATGTCAAACAGTTCTATTTGACCCATAGAGAGGATCTTATCAGGTGCTACAACTTCAAGCCAGAGTGGACTTGGGAGTGAGGGCAATGAAGGGGGTACTGCACATTCCTGAAAGCTTCAGCATTACTGGAGTCTCATCATCGGATTGTTTAGTGTCATATCCGGGACACTTGTAGAAGGAGTCTTACCTCTCTGCAAAAACGCAGTCAGTGTATTCTACAGCCCTAGCCAACGGGGCTGTCTCAAAGATGAGCTGGCACATAGAATCAGGCTTACCTCAGATAGAAGAATCTGATTTTCACTTGAACCTTATTCCTTTTGTTCTGAAGCATACTGTTCCTTATTAACATAATGACCCAAGCAACTAGAATTAGGAAGATTAAGGATAATACTAGTTTGATTTTTTTGTTTAATGGCATATCAACCTATAGGGGTTATTCAAACCAAAATCTATACAGTGTACCTTTCCCAAGGGTATGAGTCTGAAAGTGAATGTAATAACACAACCAGAATTTGAACTTGTTTTAGTCAAAATTAATTATTATTATGATTGAAAAATAGGTCAAATTGGGAAGATGAAAAATAATACTAGCCAAAATTATAAATGCTTCACTCCCTCCTAAATACAAGCATCAATATCTCTACAGACTGCAATTAACCTATGAAATGCTAATTAGAATCCTTTATTTCTTCCTTTATAGAAGCATCAATATCACTACAGACTGCTATTAACCTATGAAATGCTAATTAGAATCCTTTATTTCTTCCTTTATAGAAGCATCAATATCACTACAGACTGCTATTAACCTATGAAATGCTAATTAGAATCCTTTATAGAAGCATCAATATCACTACAGACTGCTATTAACCTATGAAATGCTAATGAGAATCCTTTATTTCTTCCTTTATAGAAGCATCAATATCACTACAGATTGCTATTAACCTATGAAATGCTAATGAGAATCCTTTATTTCTTCCTTTATAGAAGCATCAATATCACTACAGACTGCTATTAACCTATGAAATGCTAATTAGAATCCTTTATTTCTTCCTTTATAGAAGCATCAATATCACTACAGACTGCTATTAACCTATGAAATGCTAATTAGAATCCTTTATTTCTTCCTTTATAGAAGCATCAATATCAGTACAGACTGCTATTAACCTATGAAATGCTAATTAGAATCCTTTATTTCTTCCTTTATAGAAGCATCAATATCAGTACAGACTGCTATTAACCTATGAAATGCTAATTAGAATCCTTTATTTCTTCCTTTATAGAAGCATCAATATCAGTACAGACTGCTATTAACCTATGAAATGCTAATTAGAATCCTTTATTTCTTCCTTTATAGAAGTATCAATATCACTACAGACTGCTATTAACCTATGAAATGCTAATTAGAATCCTTTATAGAAACATCAATATCACTACAGACTGCTATTAACCTATGAAATGCTAATTAGAATCCTTTATTTCTTTCTTTATAGAAGCATCAAAATCACTACAGACTGCTATTAACCTATGAAATGCTAATTAGAATCCTTTATAGAAGCATCAATATCACTATAGACTGCTATTAACCAATGAAATGCTAATTAGAATCCTTTATAGATGCATCAATATCACTACAGACTGCTATTAACCTATGAAATGCTAATTAGAATCCTTTATTTCTTCCTTTATAGAAGCATCAATATCAGTACAGACTGCTATTAACCTATGAAATGCTAATTAGAATCCTTTATTTCTTCCTTTATAGAAGCATCAATATCACTACAGACTGCTATTAACATATGAAATGCTAATTAGAATCCTTTATTTCTTCCTTTATAGAAGTATCAATATCACTACAGACTGCTATTAACCTATGAAATGCTAATTAGAATCCTTTATTTCTTCCTTTATAGAAGCATCAATATTACTACAGACTGCTATTAACCTATGAAATGCTAATTAGAATCCTTTATAGAAGCATCAATATCACTACAGACTGCTATTAACCTATGAAATGCTAATTAGAATCCTTTATAGATGCATCAATATCACTACAGACTGCTATTAACCTATGAAATGCTAATGAGAATCCTTTATTTCTTCCTTTATAGAAGCATCAATATCACTACAGACTGCTATTAACCTATGAAATGCTAATTAGAATCCTTTATTTCTTCCTTTATAGAAGCATCAATATCACTACAGACTGCTATTAACCTATGAAATGCTAATTAGAATCCTTTATAGATGCATCAATATCACTACAGACTGCTATTAACCTATGAAATGCTAATGAGAATCCTTTATTTCTTCCTTTATAGATGCATCAATATCACTACAGACTGCTATTAACCTATGAAATGCTAATTAGAATCCTTTATTTCTTCCTTTATAGAAGCATCAATATCACTACAGACTGCTATTAACCTATGAAATGCTAATTAGAATCCTTTATTTCTTCCTTTATAGAAGCATCAATATCACTACAGACTGCTATTAACCTATGAAATGCTAATGAGAATCCTTTATTTCTTCCTTTATAGAAGCATCAATATCACTACAGACTGCTATTAACCTATTAAATGCTAATGAGAATCCTTTATTTCTTCCTTTATAGAAGCATCAATATCACTACAGACTGCTATTAACCTATGAAATGCTAATTAGAATCCTTTATAGAAGCATCAATATCACTACAGACTGCTATTAACCTATGAAATGCTAATTAGAATCCTTTATAGATGCATCAATATCACTACAGACTGCTATTAACCTATGAAATGCTAATGAGAATCCTTTATTTCTTCCTTTATAGAAGCATCAAAATCACTACAGACTGCTATTAACCTATGAAATGCTAATGAGAATCCTTTATTTCTTCCTTTATAGAAGCATCAATATCACTACAGACTGCTATTAACCTATGAAATGCTAATTAGAATCCTTTATTTCTTCCTTTATAGAAGCATCAATATTACTACAGACTGCTATTAACCTATGAAATGCTAATTAGAATCCTTTATAGAAGCATCAATATCACTACAGACTGCTATTAACCTATGAAATGCTAATTAGAATCCTTTATAGATGCATCAATATCAGTACAGACTGCTATTAACCTATGAAA
This sequence comes from Sepioteuthis lessoniana, assembly GCA_963585895.1. Classification (NCBI taxonomy): domain Eukaryota; kingdom Metazoa; phylum Mollusca; class Cephalopoda; order Myopsida; family Loliginidae; genus Sepioteuthis; species Sepioteuthis lessoniana. The sequence goes on from OY757934.1 coordinate 28,864,910, forward strand.
TGCTAATGAGAATCCTTTATTTCTTCCTTTATAGAAGCATAAAAATCACTACAGACTGCTATTAACCTATGAAATGCTAATGAGAATCCTTTATTTCTTCCTTTATAGAAGCATCAATATCACTACAGACTGCTATTAACCTATGAAATGCTAATTAGAATCCTTTATTTCTTCCTTTATAGAAGCATCAATATCACTACAGACTGCTATTAACCTATGAAATGCTAATTAGAATCCTTTATAGATGCATCAATATCACTACAGACTGCTATTAACCTATGAAATGCTAATTAGAATCCTTTATAGAAGCATCAATATCACTACAGACTGCTATTAACCTATGAAATGCTAATTAGAATCCTTTATTTCTTCCTTTATAGAAGCATCAATATCACTACAGACTGCTATTAACCTATGAAATGCTAATTAGAATCCTTTATAGATGCATCAATATCACTACAGACTGCTATTAACCTATGAAATGCTAATTAGAATCCTTTATAGATGCATCAATATCACTACAGACTGCTATTAACCTATGAAATGCTAATTAGAATCCTTTATAGAAGCATCAATATCACTACAGACTGCTATTAACCTATGAAATGCTAATTAGAATCCTTTATAGAAGCATCAATATCACTACAGACTGCAATTAACCTATGAAATGCTAATGAGAATCCTTTATTTCTTCCTTTATAGAAGCATCAATATCACTACAGACTGCTATTAACCTATGAAATGCTAATTAGAATCCTTTATTTCTTCCTTTATAGAAGCATCAATATCACTACAGACTGCTATTAACCTATGAAATGCTAATTAGAATCTTTTATTTCTTCCTTTATAGAAGCATCATTATCACTACAGACTGCTATTAACCTATGAAATGCTAATTAGAATCCTTTATTTCTTCCTTTATAGAAGCATCAATATCACTACAGACTGCTATTAACCTATGAAATGCTAATTAGAATCCTTTATTTCTTCCTTTATAGAAGCATCAATATCACTACAGACTGCTATTAACCTATGAAATGCTAATTAGAATCCTTTATTTCTTCCTTTATAGAAGCATCAATATCACTACAGACTGCTATTAACCTATTAAATGCTAATGAGAATCCTTTATTTCTTCCTTTATAGAAGCATCAATATCACTACAGACTGCTATTAACCTATGAAATGCTAATTAGAATCCTTTATAGAAGCATCAATATCACTACAGACTGCTATTAACCTATGAAATGCTAATTAGAATCCTTTATAGAAGCATCAATATCACTACAGACTGCTATTAACCTATGAAATGCTAATGAGAATCCTTTATTTCTTCCTTTATAGAAGCATCAATATCACTACAGACTGCTATTAACCTATGAAATGCTAATGAGAATCCTTTATTTCTTCCTTTATAGAAGCATCAATATCACTACAGACTGCTATTAACCTATGAAATGCTAATTAGAATCCTTTATAGATGCATCAATATCACTACAGACTGCTATTAACCTATGAAATGCTAATTAGAATCCTTTATTTCTTCCTTTATAGAAGCATCAATATCACTACAGACTGCTATTAACCTATGAAATGCTAATTAGAATCCTTTATTTCTTCCTTTATAGAAGCATCAATATCACTACAGACTGCTATTAACCTATGAAATGCTAATGAGAATCCTTTATTTCTTCCTTTATAGAAGCATCAATATCACTACAGACTGCTATTAACCTATGAAATGCTAATGAGAATCCTTTATTTCTTCCTTTATAGAAGCATCAATATCACTACAGACTGCTATTAACCTATGAAATGCTAATGAGAATCCTTTATTTCTTCCTTTATAGAAGCATCAATATCACTACAGACTGCTATTAACCTATGAAATGCTAATTAGAATCCTTTATTTCTTCCTTTATAGAAGCATCAATATCACTACAGACTGCTATTAACCTATGAAATGCTAATTAGAATCCTTTATTTCTTCCTTTATAGAAGCATCAATATCAGTACAGACTGCTATTAACCTATGAAATGCTAATGAGAATCCTTTATTTCTTCCTTTATAGAAGCATCAATACCACTACAGACTGCTATTAACATATGAAATGCTAATTAGAATCCTTTATAGAAGCATCAATATCACTACAGACTGCTATTAACCTATGAAATGCTAATGAGAATCCTTTATTTCTTCCTTTATAGAAGCATCAATATCACTACAGACTGCTATTAACCTATGAAATGCTAATTAGAATCCTTTATTTCTTCCTTTATAGAAGCATCAATATCACTACAGACTGCTATTAACCTATGAAATGCTAATGAGAATCCTTTATTTCTTCCTTTATAGAAGCATCAATACCACTACAGACTGCTATTAACATATGAAATGCTAATTAGAATCCTTTATAGAAGCATCAATATCACTACAGACTGCTATTAACCTATGAAATGCTAATGAGAATCCTTTATTTCTTCCTTTATAGAAGCATCAATATCACTACAGACTGCTATTAACCTATGAAATGCTAATTAGAATCCTTTATTTCTTCCTTTATAGAAGCATCAATACCACTACAGACTGCTATTAACCTATGAAATGCTAATGAGAATCCTTTATTTCTTCCTTTATAGAAGCATCAATACCACTACAGACTGCTATTAACATATGAAATGCTAATTAGAATCCTTTATAGAAGCATCAATATCACTACAGACTGCTATTAACCTATGAAATGCTAATTAGAATCCTTTATTTCTTCCTTTATAGAAGCATCAATACCACTACAGACTGCTATTAACATATGAAATGCTAATTAGAATCCTTTATAGAAGCATCAATATCACTACAGACTGCTATTAACCTATGAAATGCTAATTGGAATCCTTTATTTCTTCCTTTATAGAAGCATCAATATCACTAGAGACTGCAATTAACCTATGAAATGCTAATGAGAATCCTTTATTTCTTCCTTTATAGAAGCATCAATATCACTACAGACTGCTATTAACCTATGAAATGCTAATTAGAATCCTTTATTTCTTCCTTTATAGAAGCATCAATATCACTACAGACTGCTATTAACCTATGAAATGCTAATTAGAATCCTTTATTTCTTCCTTTATAGAAGCATCAATATCAGTACAGACTGCTATTAACCTATGAAATGCTAATTAGAATCCTTTATTTCTTCCTTTATAGAAGCATCAATATCACTACAGACTGCTATTAACCTATGAAATGCTAATTAGAATCCTTTATTTCTTCCTTTATAGAAGCATCAATATCACTACAGACTGCTATTAACCTATGAAATGCTAATTAGAATCCTTTATTTCTTCCTTTATAGAAGTATCAATATCAGTACAGACTGCTATTAACCTCTGAAATGTTAATGAGAATCCTTTATTTCTTCCTTTATAGAAGCATCAATATCACTACAGACTGCTATTAACCTATGAAATGCTAATTAGAATCCTTTATAGAAACATCAATATCACTACAGACTGCTATTAACCTATGAAATGCTAATTAGAATCCTTTATTTCTTCCTTTATAGAAGTATCAATATCAGTACAGACTGCTATTAACCTCTGAAATGCTAATGAGAATCCTTTATTTCTTCCTTTATAGAAACATCAATATCACTACAGACTGCTATTAACCTATGAAATGCTAATTAGAATCCTTTATAGAAGCATCAATATCAGTACAGACTGCTATTAACCTATGAAATGCTAATTAGAATCCTTTATAGAAGCATCAATATCACTATAGACTGCTATTAACCTATGAAATGCTAATTAGAATCCTTTATAGATGCATCAATATCACTACAGACTGCTATTAACCTATGAAATGCTAATTAGAATCCTTTATTTCTTCCTTTATAGAAGCATCAATATCAGTACAGACTGCTATTAACCTATGAAATGCTAATTAGAATCCTTTATTTCTTCCTTTATAGAAGCATCAATATCACTACAGACTGCTATTAACATATGAAATGCTAATTAGAATCCTTTATTTCTTCCTTTATAGAAGCATCAATATTACTACAGACTGCTATTAACCTATGAAATGCTAATTAGAATCCTTTATAGAAGCATCAATATCACTATAGACTGCTATTAACCTATGAAATGCTAATTAGAATCCTTTATAGATGCATCAATATCACTACAGACTGCTATTAACCTATGAAATGCTAATGAGAATCCTTTCTTTCTTCCTTTATAGAAGCATCAATATCACTACAGACTGCTATTAACCTATGAAATGCTAATGAGAATCCTTTATTTCTTCCTTTATAGAAGCATCAATATCACTACAGACTGCTATTAACCTATGAAATGCTAATTAGAATCCTTTATAGAAGCATCAATATCACTACAGACTGCTATTAACCTATGAAATGCTAATGAGAATCCTTTATTTCTTCCTTTATAGAAGCATCAATATCACTACAGACTGCTATTAACCTATGAAATGCTAATTAGAATCCTTTATTTCTTCCTTTATAGAAGTATCAATATCAGTACAGACTGCTATTAACCTATGAAATGCTAATTAGAATCCTTTATTTCTTCCTTTATAGAAGCATCAATATCAGTACAGACTGCTATTAACCTATGAAATGCTAATTAGAATCTTTTATTTCTTCCTTTATAGAAGCATCAAAATCACTACAGACTGCTATTAACCTATGAAATGCTAATTAGAACCCTTTATAGAAGCATCATTATCACTACAGACTGCTATTAACCTATGAAATGCTAATTAGAATCCTTTATTTCTTCCTTTATAGAAGCATCAATATCACTACAGACTGCTATTAACCTATGAAATGCTAATGAGAATCCTTTATTTCTTCCTTTATAGAAGCATCAATATCACTACAGACTGCTATTAACATATGAAATGCTAATTAGAATCCTTTATTTCTTCCTTTATAGAAGCATCAATACCACTACAGACTGCTATTAACCTATGAAATGCTAATGAGAATCTTTTATTTCTTCCTTTATAGAAGCATCAAAATCACTACAGACTGCTATTAACCTATGAAATGCTAATTAGAATCCTTTATAGAAGCATCAATATCAGTACAGACTGCTATTAACCTATTAAATGCTAATTAGAATCCTTTATAGAAGCATCAATATCACTATAGACTGCTATTAACCTATGAAATGCTAATTAGAATCCTTTATTTCTTCATTTATAGAAGCATCAATATCACTACAGACTGCTATTAACCTATGAAATGCTAATGAGAATCCTTTATTTCTTCCTTTATAGAAGCATCAATATCACTACAGACTGCTATTAACCAATGAAATGCTAATGAGAATCCTTTATTTCTTCCTTTATAGAAGTATCAATATCAGTACAGACTGCTATTAACCTATGAAATGCTAATTAGAATCTTTTATTTCTTCCTTTATAGAAGCATCAAAATCACTACAGACTGCTATTAACCTATGAAATGCTAATTAGAATCCTTTATAGAAGCATCAATATCACTATAGACTGCTATTAACCTATGAAATGCTAATTAGAATCCTTTATAGATGCATCAATATCACTACAGACTGCTATTAACCTATGAAATGCTAATTAGAATCCTTTATTTCTTCCTTTATGGAAGCATCAATATCAGTACAGACTGCTATTAACCTATGAAATGCTAATTAGAATCCTTTATTTCTTCCTTTATAGAAGCATCAATATCACTACAGACTGCTATTAACATATGAAATGCTAATTAGAATCCTTTATTTCTTCCTTTATAGAAGCATCAATATTACTACAGACTGCTATTAACCTATGAAATGCAAATTAGAATCCTTTATAGAAGCATCAATATCACTATAGACTGCTATTAACCTATGAAATGCTAATTAGAATCCTTTATAGATGCATCAATATCACTACAGACTGCTATTAACCTATGAAATGCTAATGAGAATCCTTTATTTCTTCCTTTATAGAAGCATCAATATCACTACAGACTGCTATTAACCTATGAAATGCTAATGAGAATCCTTTATTTCTTCCTTTATAGAAGCATCAATATCACTACAGACTGCTATTAACCTATGAAATGCTAATTAGAATCCTTTATAGAAGCATCAATATCACTACAGACTGCTATTAACCTATGAAATGCTAATGAGAATCCTTTATTTCTTCCTTTATAGAAGCATCAATATCACTACAGACTGCTATTAACCTATGAAATGCTAATTAGAATCCTTTATTTCTTCCTTTATAGAAGTATCAATATCAGTACAGACTGCTATTAACCTATGAAATGCTAATTAGAATCCTTTATTTCTTCCTTTATAGAAGCATCAATATCAGTACAGACTGCTATTAACCTATGAAATGCTAATTAGAATCTTTTATTTCTTCCTTTATAGAAGCATCAAAATCACTACAGACTGCTATTAACCTATGAAATGCTAATTAGAACCCTTTATAGAAGCATCATTATCACTACAGACTGCTATTAACCTATGAAATGCTAATTAGAATCCTTTATTTCTTCCTTTATAGAAGCATCAATATCACTACAGACTGCTATTAACCTATGAAATGCTAATGAGAATCCTTTATTTCTTCCTTTATAGAAGCATCAATATCACTACAGACTGCTATTAACATATGAAATGCTAATTAGAATCCTTTATTTCTTCCTTTATAGAAGCATCAATACCACTACAGACTGCTATTAACATATGAAATGCTAATTAGAATCCTTTATAGAAGCATCAATATCACTACAGACTGCTATTAACCTATGAAATGCTAATGAGAATTCTTTATTTCTTCCTTTATAGAAGCATCAATATCAGTACAGACTGCTATTAACCTATGAAATGCTAATTAGAATCCTTTATTTATTCCTTTATAGAAGCATCAATATCAGTACAGACTGCTATTAACCTATGAAATGCTAATTAGAATCCTTTATTTCTTCCTTTATAGAAGCATCAATATCAGTACAGACTGCTATTAACCTATGAAATGCTAATGAGAATCCTTTATTTCTTCCTTTATAGAAGCATCAATATCAGTACAGACTGCTATTAACCTATGAAATGCTAATTAGAATCCTTTATTTATTCCTTTATAGAAGCATCAATATCAGTACAGACTGCTATTAACCTATGAAATGCTAATTAGAATCCTTTATTTATTCCTTTATAGAAGCATCAATATCAGTACAGACTGCTATTAACCTATGAAATGCTAATTAGAATCCTTTATTTCTTCCTTTATAGAAGTATCAATATCAGTACAGACTGCTATTAACCTCTGAAATGCTAATGAGAATCCTTTATTTCTTCCTTTATAGAAGCATCAATATCACTACAGACTGCTATTAACCTATGAAATGCTAATTAGAATCCTTTATAGAAACATCAATATCACTACAGACTGCTATTAACCTATGAAATGCTAATTAGAATCCTTTATTTCTTTCTTTATAGAAGCATCAAAATCACTACAGACTGCTATTAACCTATGAAATGCTAATTAGAATCCTTTATAGAAGCATCAATATCACTATAGACTGCTATTAACCTATGAAATGCTAATTAGAATCCTTTATTTCTTCATTTATAGAAGCATCAATATCACTACAGACTGCTATTAACCTATGAAATGCTAATGAGAATCCTTTATTTCTTCCTTTATAGAAGCATCAATATCACTACAGACTGCTATTAACCAATGAAATGCTAATGAGAATCCTTTATTTCTTCCTTTATAGAAGTATCAATATCAGTACAGACTGCTATTAACCTATGAAATGCTAATTAGAATCTTTTATTTCTTCCTTTATAGAAGCATCAAAATCACTACAGACTGCTATTAACCTATGAAATGCTAATTAGAATCCTTTATAGAAGCATCAATATCACTATAGACTGCTATTAACCTATGAAATGCTAATTAGAATCCTTTATAGATGCATCAATATCACTACAGACTGCTATTAACCTATGAAATGCTAATTAGAATCCTTTATTTCTTCCTTTATAGAAGCATCAATATCAGTACAGACTGCTATTAACCTCTGAAATGCTAATTAGAATCCTTTATTTCTTCCTTTATAGAAGCATCAATATCACTACAGACTGCTATTAACATATGAAATGCTAATTAGAATCCTTTATTTCTTCCTTTATAGAAGTATCAATATCACTACAGACTGCTATTAACCTATGAAATGCTAATTAGAATCCTTTATAGAAGCATCAATATCACTACAGACTGCTATTAACCTATGAAATGCTAATGAGAATCCTTTATTTCTTCCTTTATAGAAGCATCAATATCACTACAGACTGCTATTAACCTATGAAATGCTAATTAGAATCTTTTATTTCTTCCTTTATAGAAGCATCAAAATCACTACAGACTGCTATTAACCTATGAAATGCTAATTAGAACCCTTTATAGAAGCATCATTATCACTACAGACTGCTATTAACCTATGAAATGCTAATTAGAATCCTTTATTTCTTCCTTTATAGAAGCATCAATATCACTACAGACTGCTATTAACCTATGAAATGCTAATGAGAATCCTTTATTTCTTCCTTTATAGAAGCATCAATATCACTACAGACTGCTATTAACCTATGAAATGCTAATTAGAATCCTTTATTTCTTCCTTTATAGAAGCATCAATATCACTACAGACTGCTATTAACCTATGAAATGCTAATTGGAATCCTTTATTTCTTCCTTTATAGAAGCATCAATATCACTACAGACTGCTATTAACCTATGAAATGCTAATTAGAATCCTTTATTTCTTCCTTTATAGAAGCATCAATATCACTACAGACTGCTATTAACCTATGAAATGCTAATTAGAATCCTTTATTTCTTCCTTTATAGAAGCATCAATATCAGTACAGACTGCTATTAACCTATTAAATGCTAATTAGAATCCTTTATAGAAGCATCAATATCACTACAGACTGCTATTAACCTATGAAATGCTAATTAGAATCCTTTATAGATGCATCAATATCACTACAGACTGCTATTAACCTATGAAATGCTAATTGGAATCCTTTATTTCTTCCTTTATAGAAGCATCAATATCACTACAGACTGCTATTAACCTATGAATTGCTAATTAGAATCCTTTATTTCTTCCTTTATAGAAGCATCAATATCACTACAGACTGCTATTAACCTATGAATTGCTAATTAGAATCCTTTATTTCTTCCTTTATAGAAGCATCAATATTACTACAGACTGCTATTAACCTATGAAATGCTAATTAGAATCCTTTATAGAAGCATCAATATCACTACAGACTGCTATTAACCTATGAAATGCTAATGAGAATCCTTTATTTCTTCCTTTATAGAAGCATCAATATCACTACAGACTGCTATTAACCTATGAAATGCTAATTAGAATCCTTTATTTCTTCCTTTATAGAAGCATCAATATCACTACAGACTGCTATTAACCTCTGAAATGCTAATTAGAATCGTTTATTTATTCCTTTATAGAAGCATCAATATCAGTACAGACTGCTATTAACCTATGAAATGCTAATTAGAATCCTTTATTTCTTCCTTTATAGAAGCATCAATATCAGTACAGACTGCTATTAACCTATGAAATGCTAATTAGAATCCTTTATTTATTCCTTTATAGAAGCATCAATATCAGTACAGACTGCTATTAACCTATGAAATGCTAATTAGAATCCTTTATTTCTTCCTTTATAGAAGCATCAATATCACTACAGACTGCTATTAACCTATGAAATGCTAATGAGAATCCTTTATTTCTTCCTTTATAGAAGCATCAATATCACTACAGACTGCTATTAACCTATGAAATGCTAATTAGAATCCTTTATTTCTTCCTTTATTGAAGCATCAATATCACTACAGACTGCTATTAACCTCTGAAATGCTAATTAGAATCTTTTATTTCTTCCTTTATAGAAGCATCAAAATCACTACAGACTGCTATTAACCTCTGAAATGCTAATGAGAATCCTTTATTTCTTCCTTTATAGAAGCATCAATATCACTACAGACTGCTATTAACCTATGAAATGCTAATGAGAATCCTTTATTTCTTCCTTTATAGAAGCATCAAAATCACTACAGACTGCTATTAACCTATGAAATGCTAATTAGAATCTTTTATTTCTTCCTTTATAGAAGCATCAAAATCACTACAGACTGCTATTAACCTATGAAATGCTAATTAGAATCCTTTATTTCTTTCTTTATAGAAGCATCAAAATCACTACAGACTGCTATTAACCTATGAAATGCTAATTAGAATCCTTTATTTCTTCCTTTATAGAAGCATCAATATCAGTACAGACTGCTATTAACCTATTAAATGCTAATTAGAATCCTTTATAGAAGCATCAATATCACTACAGACTGCTATTAACCTATGAAATGCTAATTAGAATCCTTTATAGATGCATCAATATCACTACAGACTGCTATTAACCTATGAAATGCTAATTGGAATCCTTTATTTCTTCCTTTATAGAAGCATCAATATCACTACAGACTGCTATTAACCTATGAATTGCTAATTAGAATCCTTTATTTCTTCCTTTATAGAAGCATCAATATCACTACAGACTGCTATTAACCTATGAATTGCTAATTAGAATCCTTTATTTCTTCCTTTATAGAAGCATCAATATTACTACAGACTGCTATTAACCTATGAAATGCTAATTAGAATCCTTTATAGAAGCATCAATATCACTACAGACTGCTATTAACCTATGAAATGCTAATGAGAATCCTTTATTTCTTCCTTTATAGAAGCATCAATATCACTACAGACTGCTATTAACCTATGAAATGCTAATTAGAATCCTTTATTTCTTCCTTTATAGAAGCATCAATATCACTACAGACTGCTATTAACCTCTGAAATGCTAATTAGAATCGTTTATTTCTTCCTTTATAGAAGCATCAATATCACTACAGACTGCTATTAACCTATGAAATGCTAATGAGAATCCTTTATTTCTTCCTTTATAGAAGCATCAATACCACTACAGACTGCTATTAACATATGAAATGCTAATTAGAATCCTTCATAGAAGCATCAATATCACTACAGACTGCTATTAACCTATGAAATAATGGTCTGGGAGACTGGGGTTCATTCCCAGGTCGAGTCATACCAGACTTAAAAAATGATACTTGATGCTGTCTTGCTTAACACTCAGCATTATCAGTTGGGGATCAAGGGTAAAGTGGAACAATCCAGGGAAAAGAGTAGAACCCTCCATTACACCTCGGTGTGGTAGCTGTTGAAAAGTGTTCCTTTGGGTCACCCTCGACTACGGTCGCCAACATTACTTACTTATTTCTTCCTATATAGAAGCATCAATGTCCTTACAGACTGCTATTAACCTAAGAAATGCTAATTAGAATCCTTTATTCCTGAAATATAATTTTACTATTATGGTAACTTTTGAACTAATACCCTAGAAAAATATATTAACTCTCTCAACCCCTATGTGTTAAATAGTACAACTACTGTTCTCCAAGAATAGCTTTTGCATTAAATAGTCCACAAAGATTGATATGCCCTTAAACAAAGAAACCAGACTAAATATATATGTAGGTGTATGTGTATTCATGCATATGTCTATGTAATCATAACTCAGTAACATTGGCAGATCATAGTGAGATTCTCTTTAAAGCAATACACTTAAAAACTTTTAGAGAATAAAGAAATTTCCAGTCTAATTTACAACTGAAGGATAAGTTTGTGGGATTTGCACTTGTGCTGAGTATAATTTTTCATCATTTTGATTCTTGATACATTGGAGATAATGATGAAATGCTAACTAGAATCCTTTATTCCTTCCTAAATAGAAGCATCAATATCATTATGGACAGCTATTAACAATGTAATGCTAATGAGAATCCTTCACTTGTTCCTAAATACCATTATGGACAGCTATTAATACAGGAACCAGTGGGTTTATAGGTCATCTCGTAGAGTCTAAAAACACAAAACATGAATATTTACCATTTTGAATAGTGGCTTGTACATTTTTATATTTAAAATATGTTTGAAGAAGAAAGGTGCCATTTTTAAGACCTTGAAATATTCATTGGAATCATAAACATTAACATTTTCTGATGGAAAAAAGAACCTAATGACTATTTTGAATATGGTAAATATATTCTAAGGATAGCAGAGCTAGGCAACTGTTTTATCAAATCGATAATCAGTCAGGGTACAATGATTTATGACATTAAACTCGGAATATTCAGATTAACTCAGGAATCTACTAGAAACATGATATATATATATATGTGTGCAATGAACAACAAACAAGCATATCATTAAGGTTTTTCGGACTATTGTCTTCATCTTTATTGTTATTTCTACAACGTTTCAGCCGATATGTCCTCCGGCTTTCTTCAGGTGTTTGTCGAACTCGGGAACCTTCACGGAACTTCGAACTACGTCCTTTATTGAAACCACAGGGGTCGCCTGTTCTGATTCCGTTTGCCATATCCGGGTACAAGTGTTAAGTATTCCTGTATATTACTTGCCTGTAGTAAGGATTGAACCTGCAACCTTCAGAAGCTCAGGGAACCAACGTTACGCCATGTGTCCTGCTGGATAATTCAGAGTGAATTTTTGGGTATTATAAACTTAATGTTCTTACTTTAGCTAGACACATGGCGTAACGGTTATAGGCATTAGTTCCCTGAGCTTCTAAGAAGACAATCATCTGAAGGATATGGCAAACGGAATCAGAACAGGTGACCCCCGTTGTTTCAATAAAGGACGTAGTTCGAAGTTCCATGAAGGTTCCCGAGTTCGACAAACACCTGAAGAAGGCCGGAGGACATATCGGCCGTAACGTTGTGGAAATAACAATAAAGATGAAGACAATAGTCCGAAAAAATCAACAAGCTTCGTCTCAGAAATTTAGACAACTAAACAAGCATATCAACTAATTTTTATGACATGTTCTTAGAAATTAAGAGCAATCTGTATGACTTATAATGATGTTGATCAAAACCTACTGATAACACTGATTCCTATGATTCTCTCTTGCCATACGTCCCTATGGGCCAACTCATTTGGAAAGTCCTCTTTACGGCAACCAGTGTCTACATAGAGCTGGTTAATGTAAGCATTAGCTGGTTGAACAACAGGTTTGACCATGTGTAGGTGTCCATAAAATGTGTTATTTATGAGTTTGTCCAGTTCTAGCCAACATGTCTTGCTTAATTTTCTCGGGATAGTTTGCAAGATGGGAGACATTTAGCTATACAACTGCTGCTCTGTAGTGTGGTGCTTTGAGAATTTGTTCAAAACAGCACACTGCATCCTTGTGTAGTTTCCATCTAACTTTTTCTCGAACCATACAGTAGTACTTACATGGCTTCAGCTTCGAAGAATTCCCATTTCATTTTATCAGAGATCCGATTTCCATATGGTTGATAACCTGTCAATAGTAGTTCACACTGTATCAACATGTATGTTGACATCACTTTCAATCAATGAGATATTGCTACCAAGGTAAATAATTCAACAATAAAAAAAATTATGTCAAATTATTAAAGTATGAAGTGGATCCATTGGCTCTAGCTGCCATGTAAAAATAATCTATATTATAATAATCTGATTTTGTGAATATGTTATTTTAACATCGACAAATTGGTACACAGTAGAGCAATAGGGTCCTAATTTAGAGAATAAAGCAATTTCCAATCCAATTTGCAAGTTATTACTAACAGTGTGGACTTGTTTATGTTCACCCTAATCCTTATAATTTAGCATGTGAGATAACAATTAAATGATAATCATAGAGTACTTTGCTTTATTTACATTTGATTATATATTGAGTTTAACAGCGAACTTTAAGTGAATGCTAATACTAGGGTGAGTAAAAAGTTTTGCAATATTTTGGTAACATAAGGCACAATTTGGTGGCTCCAGATGCTTTTGCCAAGGTTATGAAGGCGACGAACCACACTGGACTGTGAGATCCTGAGCTCACCAGATACTCTCTGAATACTACTCACTGGATTTGCAGAGGTTGTGAAGGTGACAAACTTCACTGGACTGTGAGATCCTGAGCTCGTTGGATACTCTCTGAATACTACTCACAGGATTTGCAGAGGTCACAAAGGTGACAAACCACACTGGACTGTGAGATCCTGAGCTTGATGGATACTCTCTGAATACAACTCACTGGATTTGCAGAGGTCGCAAAGGTGACAAACCACACTCGATACTTTGAGTGTTGCTTGGAGCATGGCTTCAGGCCTATGTGACCTTGGCTGATTGCTTGGTTGCAAGAACCTTGACAAAATCTATTGAACCATTTGCTAACTGTACTGTGATCAACTGCAGAGCCTTCACCTTTCATATAACAAATCCTTTTGGCTGCTTCCATGATATTATGGCTCAGTTTGAACTCGGAAATAATGCATAATGTATCAGCGTACCAACTACTACAATACTACCACCCACAGAGGGTACCTTCCAAAGGTTGAACTACTTCGATTATTTGATATAGATGCTGCAAACTAGAATGTATCAAAATATTGCAAAACTCACCCGAGTAATTTTTTTTTTGTTTTGTTAATGAAATGTTTGCAGTATTATTTTATATTTGATAATTTATAAAAAGTGCATCTAGATGTGAGGAGAGTAAACAGAGTGCTAGCTGGTAGGTAATATCAGACATATAATAAATTAGGAGACAAGCTTCTATCTTCATAAGACAATTAAGAGATGAATTTATTTACATAGTACAGATGACTTGTACATCAGTGAATACAGGTCCACAGATGATAATAAAATCAACGCTGCTGGAGAGAAAAAAAATAAAAAATAAAATAAAAACATCTGCCGGTCAGTTATGTTTACCACTGGCATGTCCTTTAAATGTCTGTCTCTTCCCCCTTTTCTGGTCAGAGAGGGTCAAGTAGGGATTTCAGGTGGGGGTATGTAGTTAAAGAATGGTGGACAGCCGATTGACCAATTGCAACTGAGTTTAATTGCCATTTGGTCTTCCCCCCCACACTTTATTAAAAAAACAAAAAACAAACAAAAAAATAAATAAATAAAAATGAAAATAAAAAACTGAAAACAAAAAATTAAAAAAAGGGTGAAATGAGTGGCTGAGGGATTGACATGAGACAGACAGTTGTAGGAGTTGATTTTGGGGCTTGGGAATGGGAGATAAAATCAGTTGAATAAGTCAGTGAGATTGGGAAGTTATGGAAAAGTTTAAAGAAAGAAAACAGAATTTGAAAAAATTAAAAATCTAGAAAACTTAAAGGTATATGTACATAACATATACACTCACACACACACGCACAAATATATATATATATATATATATATATATATATATATAATTTTAAAGGGAAGAAAAATGAATAGAAAACAATATTTTCCAACAAATTCTGATTATTTGATTTAAAGAAAAAAAAAACAAAAAACAAAAAAAAAAAAAAATTAAAAAATAGGAAAAAAAATTGGATGATGCCATTATTAAATAAAAACATTGTAAAAATTATTTTAGAAATAATTTTTCTTTTATCTTTGATAGTAATTATTTTTCAACAGGAAGCTACAATGTTTTTTTTCTCCCAGTAACCCTAAGAATAACTATCCACAATCCTCTTTTACAATGGTGACAAATGAAGTGGCAACTGTGCCCCACATGACCGAGAAAAGTCATAATGGCTGCCACATTTTGTTTGGACCAACCCTAAAGGAAAACAAAGTAAGCAGAATTCCCAAGATTGTCTGTCTGAAAATGAATAAAAAGTATGCTTTCCATTAATTTTTTAAAATTTATTTTTCATTTAATAATATTAACACATGTCTTCCAATGATATCTGCTTTTCTAAAAAAAAAAAAAAAACCAAAAAAAAAAAAAAAACCAGGACAATGATTAGGGTAGGGGCGGAGAGAAATGTTCAAATAAAAAAATTGACTTGTATAAAACATGGGAGCCCAAACAGACAAAAAAGAAAAAAAAAAAAAAAAGAAAGAAAAGAAAAAGATTAAATTACCTAAATATTTTCATAATTAATATGGGTAATTTTCAGGAAAAAAAGTTTGTTTTTTCTTTTTCACCCTCCCACATTACAAAAACATTTTGTTTTAGTTTGGTATTTCTCTTCATATTTCAGCTGGTTTGGTTCTTTTTGTTTGGTCAATAGTTGATGCCAGTTCAGAGTAAACCATTAAAAAATAAATAAAGTAATAGTCCATTTTTTGTTCTGTATAAAATATCAGAGAGCATATTTTTTTTGTTAGTTTGTGGAAATGACCCATGTCTTACTATTTTAGCAATGATTTGAAAGAAACCCAACAATAAGTTTTATCCATTCTGGTTTTGAGTCCATGAGGTTTGTTTAAAAAGATTTCAAGGCAAACTGGGAATGGGTGATGTAGTAAAAATTTAAAGGTTTGAAAAAAAAAAAAAAAAAGAAAAAAAAATCATTCTTTCACTTTCAAAGTTAGGCTCTAACAAAACAAATATAAACAAAACATTTTCGGTTAAAAAAGTAAAAACAATTCAAATTAAAAAATAAAAATTATAAGTAAATGATAATTTGACATAGCAATTAGAATGTAATTATATAACTATCATTTACAACTGTTTACAGAATAAATACAATGAATAAAATTTTTTAGCCCTCAAGACCAAATAACCTTTTTTTTTTAAAGTTACTTTTTAGTTGTCAGTGATATTAACCCTTTAAGTGTGTAGAGAGCAACTTGAGTTTCCTAGATATACATAATGTGTGAGGGCAAGATGCAATTTTAGTCTGAATTGCTTACAAATTTTGGATCTTGAGTGATATACCTCCTGAAAATGCCACTTGTATGATATACCCATGGACTAAAATTTAAAAAAAAAAAAAAAACTTTCAAAAGTATCAATGAATAAAAAATTCTCTTACAAACAAACTTGTGCAATATACCCCCGGACACCAATAGTGTATCGTAATTGTGAAACTCCAATAAATTTTTTTGTTAGCAAGCATTTTTAATTTCATGGTCAAAAGTGCATTACTGTTATTAAATTTGTTGCCAAATGTGCAATACCAAAAGGATTAAACAATATTGCAGAACCAAACTATCTTACCCAAAAATAAAGTTGTACACCAAGAGAATTGATTTATCTATACCCTCTGTCATTGGAAGGATGCAACACAAGGTCAATTTTTCAGAGGAGGCTCTTAATGCACACAGAAATTTTAAAGGCAATGCCAAAAGCAGCTTAGTTCGTTTTTTGGGTGGATTAGGTAATGAACCTGTTCCTTTCGGAGGAGGAGGGGTAAGGTTCATGCCTGGAGGCATGGTTACCTAAAACTAAGCTCATTTGTTTTCATACCTTCTACCCAACACAAATGCCATGGAAATGTGCCTATTTAGAGTATATTTAACATTTTATTTAAAAGAAAGTGGTTTGTCTATATCAAACAGATATTGACATGTTTTGAAGTAATATTAAACTGAAACAAAATCGACAACAAAAGAAACATCTAAATTTAGTCATTTCTTCCCCCCGACCTTGAAAAAAAAAAAACAAAACAAAAAACCCAGGATGGAGTCATCTTAACATTGGATAGATAACATTAATAATATACTTTATGTATGGGATCATATATCAATGTATACATACAATACAGTTCAACCTATATGTGCCATCTTTATGATTGAAATTATTGAGTCATTGTGAAATACCTACAAGTTCTAAAAGCTTGAGTATATTCATACACACACATATGTACCTATGAGTATAAACATCTAAATCATATATATATATATATATATATATATATATACACTTCCATATAGGAAAATATTTCTTAAAACTTTCAAATTGAATATTTTAGTTTTTGAGATAAAATTCAACTCAATTGATGTGTGAATGCCAATCGCCTGGCATTCATAAGTCTATCAGTCTTAAAATTAACCTCCTCTAATGATGGTCTAAGGCTCACACTGAATTAATAATTTCTAATTCTTTTTTACCAATATTTAATTGTCTATTCATTCATATGTGTGTGTGTGTGTGTGTGTACTTTGTATGTCTAATTCAGTTTATGTTACATTAAGAATTATGAGAATAATTCAATTTGATAAGATAAAACATGTATAACTCACTGAGAAGTTTGTGTATATCAAATTACAACTTTGAGCTAAAGAGAGAAATTTTAGTGCTACTGATTATATCCTTGCATCAGGCACTGAAAACAAATTGCTTCATTTACTAAGACACATAACCTTTCCCTATTTGTTTCATGCTCATAGACTGAATTATTAAGAAGTGAGAAGCATCCCAACTCAACCTGACCGTGATTTATACTTTAAACTTAAAATTATTTATGTATTTATCTGAATGGTTAGTACTATACTTGTAAAATCTGAGATACCCATGTCATAGATATCAGATAAAATTTATGGATTCAAAATTAAGAAAGCATTATTATATATTTATTCATTTATTTTGTTTTTTTAATCAGGAGTGTCAATAAGTGCATTTTTACCCTTTGTTTTAGCAGGTATTGATAACAGTCAAACCAAATAAACTTTTTACTTCAGAATTAAAAAAAAAGGAATTAGAGAAAGGGAGAAAGAGAGAGTAAAATTTTTTTTTTTTTTAGAATGTTTTATCATTTATTTTCATTGCCATAGATTCTAATACTTGCTTTTTTTTGTGTATTTTTGCATGTGCTTACTTTTTCTCCAAAAGCAACAAGTGGCTGTGTATAAAAAAACAAAAAGAAAACTTTAAATAAAAAATTAATGCTAATTCTGGACAAAAAACACAAAAACAAATCAAAAATAAAACTTTGGCTTTGGTAAAAAAAAAAATTAAGAAAATTAATGTGCAATCTCTTGACAGAGAAAGATTATATATATATATATATATATATATATATATATATATATATACACAGAAAGAGAGAGAGAGAGAAATTGAAGGATTTGAACCTAAGCTTGATTGTAGTGAAAGAAAATGGTATATAACTGATATTATACATATTATACATGAGGGAAAAACAAAAAGGATATTTCAGCTATCAGAAGACATAGGGAGCACTTTGCTTATTACAGATAAATGAACATTTAAAAAGAGAGAGAAATAAAAGCTATCTGACAAAATCCGTAAAATAAATATTTCTGGTCTTTTGTGAGTATGCCAATGTTTCAGTTAATTTAGAATTATAGCCAACTAATGTCAGTTAATAAATACTGTTTGATGATGATTATAAAACACCAAAACATTATCAAGTTGTAAAAATTCAAACTGAATTCTTAAAAAAAAAAACAAGAAAACAACAAAATTATTACACATGCCTATAATCTCTCTCCTTTTCTCTCAACCAAAAGTCATTCATTTGTAATGATTTTAATTCAGATTTCTCCTACTCCTTTAGTTATACATCATATCTACTATATCTGCTCAAGAGTGGGAAACAAAATCTATTTTGATATTATTAATGCAGTCGTAAAAGACTACAGCATATAAACTTGACTGGGGTATTAATGCTCAGATACTATAGATAATAAAGTCATATGATGAAAACTATACAACTAAATTGATATATTAGGGAGTTATTGTCTTTAAATCCAAAAATCATATAATTATAATAAAAGATCAATTATATTTGATAAAAGTGACATGTTAGTTAATACAAGTGCAACGATATACAAATAACTGATCAGCTATTTAAAGCTATTTTTAGAATATGCAGTATAGATATATGATCTACATTTTAGCCTTCATTATATAAGTATAATCAAATTTATATTTTATGCCTACAAAGCACCTATCAAAGTTATTGCTAAAAAAAAAAAAAAAAAAAAAAAGAACACACTAAAACTACAAATTTAAGCATTAATATTGTGTAAGTTAAAAGAAAAAGAAAAAAAAGCAAGAATATGTCTGATATATTTAGTAACTACCTAATACGGTTCTTTTAGAGTTATTTCTTCATGTTATAAAAAGGAGTTAAATAGATGAACAAATATGTGTACTGGTAACATTATATAAGTAAATCAATAAAAAATACCCAAGTTATTATTTTATTTTAGATGCTTAGATCCTATGACTATGTAAATAAGAGTTTTGATTTGCCCATACAAATGTACTCAAATGAAAATGTCTAAAAAAATTAGAGTATCTATTTAAAAATTAGTAACACACAGTAAAGTGCTAAGAAAAATGTTTGAGAAATAGAATATTTAAAAAAATATAAATAAATAGAAAAACTGTGTTGGCTACTAATAGACAAAATTTTGCAGATAATAAGGTCCATATTTGAAACTAGAAAAATGTTCTCTTTTTAAGGTGGATGATATGGTACCTGCTGAGATAAATTGGCCCAGTTATGAAAAAAGCAAAAATTTACAGAAGCCTCTGAATAAGAGTATTGTGGTTATTTATTTATTTTTTGAAAAATTATTATCGAAGAAAATTCAAAGGAACAAGCAGAGATCATAAAAAATGGGAAGTGCTAAGTGTTGGTAAATTATGAATAAAGATTGTATGAAGATAAAAACATATACAGGGGTATGTATATCAATATATACATATTTTAATATGTCTACCATGAACTTATTGCTGTGAAGTCATGGTAAGAATTATAGTAAATTCATAATGATGTGGGTGTGAAATATTGGAACGGAGAGAGAGGGAGAAGCAGATCACAATTGACACATTTAAAAAGGATATGAGAAAACAAATCTGTTTAACATGGAACTGCAACTATGTAGCGTGGGTCTTGCACAGCATTGCTTTTCAAAGTAGATTCAATAAAAGTAACAATTTGGACATGACTGTTTTTTTTTTTTCTTTTCATTTTTTTTTTTTTCACATTTCATTAACTTTTGGAGTAAAATTTGTGTTGTTATTGTTCAAATTTCATAGCGTGTCCCTAAGAGAAAGATAAGTAAAAGAAGAGAAAACATTCTCATTTAATTATAAGGGGGGAGAAAAAAAAAAGAAAAAAGTTTTAAATAGGCACGTTTCTGAAAATGTCATGGCTGGAAATAATAACACAATTTCACCATTCATTCATAATTTTTTTTCTTTTGCATACCATCAGGAGGAGCAACTTTGAACATCATAACTTATGATTGAAGTCAAATTTTTCATGATTTAATAGGATTATATAAGAACAATCACAAAAATAAATTTTCATATGCAAGAGTATTCAGTTTTGGAAAAAAGAGAGAAAATAATGAATATCTTAAAAAGATTGTCTAAAGCTATTTATAAAAAAAACCCAAACAAACCTATAAACAGTTAACTTTTTATTTACATTAATTTCCTTCTATCTGATTTAATAAATCAAGTAAATACCATATAAATATAAAAAATGGCCCAGATTTTTGCATACTTTGAAATCAAATTTAATTATAAAGTGATTTTTTAATTCTCAATGATTTCTTCCAAGTCAAACCTGTTTGTAATGTTGAGAACCTTTATCAAATTAAATTTTCTTAAAAAGTAGGAGAAGTTAACAAATTAGTTCTATAAATTAAAGACTGTAAAAAGTTAAAAAGGGATTTAAAGTTGTTTCACTTGACGGTACCAATACATATATGTACATATATACAAGTATGTATGAAGTTATACATGGATGTATATTGCACACAAATACACGCAAGTGCGTATGTGGGTGTGCGTAAAGAGAGCGACAAGTATAATTCGGTAGAATTATGGAATGAAAAACATACATTTAAAAAAAAAAATCGATGCTAGTGAAAGGGACATCTAATTAGAAAAAGTGCGTGGCTAAAAATACTAGAATTACACGGCTTCCTAGAGGAGGAGGTAGCTTTGAATTGGAATAGGGTAAGTAACTCGCCCCAAAACTTGCATTTCATTCATTTTTGGGCATGAGTTGTTCCCCTTGAAAAAAACTGAACCAGGATATCTCAGCAAGTCACAATAACATGATATTGGAGTGTTAATATATTTGTTCAACTATATATATATATATATATATATATATATATATATATATATATCACAGCAGTAACAGGCATACAGCAGCAAATATGAAGGTAATATGAATAAGTGTGAAAGAATTTGAAGAAAAGCGAGAGAAAAAGAGAAAGAAGGTGAGAAGGTACAGTTGATAATCTTGAAATTTCTCTTACAGCAATTTGTTTTAAAATAATTACATCAAAATGTGAAACACATAAGACTAAAGTAAATCAAAGTAATTATGGTTCAAACGCCTCCATAACTAATAAAACTCACAATAATGATAAAATGTGAAAAAAAAATTGATGTTTTATGTTACATTGCTGAGTATCAAGTGGATAAAAATGACGTTATGGAATTACATTTTGTTTTTAACTTAATATTTTTCCCTTGATATAAAAAATATAGTCTGTAATAGATTCTTTTTTGGCAAGTGTAACATGTTTAATATGAGTAGCCTAATATTTTTAAGATTGGTAATTTACTACAATGTATAAATTTACAATGAAACACGATATGGCATTAACTTATGTTTCCTATTTTCTATTTGAATCTCTAATAACTGTTGAGTTCTGAATTTAGAAGAGTACCTTTTTAAAAATTAAAACTGGATGAATTTCTTTTTACAAGCCAAGCATATAAAAAATTTAATCTTTTTTTTTTTTTTAGAATTATTACATACTGTTCGTTGAACAAGAACTGATATGACATTTTAAATTTATTGAAATAACTATGAAGGATTTTTTTAAAAAATTATTGCACTTTTAAATAGATATAAAGAAATGAGTATCACCACTCTTGATCTGTTCTAAGTTTTTATATCCAGTAAAAGATGATTTGGCATGATAAAAATAACCAGTTAAAAATTTGTGGAGAGGGGGAGAGTAATAAATGTTGAGGGTGGAGAGACAAAAATATGATAACAAAAAAACCAAGCAAATAAACAAAATATAATAAAACGTCAATAAACATGGTTTTCATCTAAAAAATTCCATGCATCTATCCCTGTTTATTTGTCTCACATTCACTTGTCGGCCAATTCAAAAAATTTATTATCATGAATACAAATTCAAGCCCAATATTACTGTGGTGAAAGAGAAGGTGAAGTGAACAGTACTGCCCAGCACAAAGATTGAGCTCACAACCTCCAGGTTATGAGTATAATCAGAATGGTTCAAACACTGGAGAGATATAAAAGCCACAGCAGTTTCTCTGGGGAGGACTTGTATTTTTTTTGCCATTTGCTGAGTAGAAACTGTTATAGACAAAGACTATTTCTTGATTTATACAATTGCCACTTGCTTTGATAATCTTAAGTATGAATATCAATGTGTCTTATTTTTTTAAAAATCAATTGCAATTGACTAAGAGATTTGTTTGCCTATGATATGTTGAAGTATGAGATTGATAAATTATGTAGTTTGAAAGATTTGCCCCAAACCAAAATGTCTCTCTACTTTTCTAGAGCAGCTATCTGAAAAAACAAAACAAAAAACTACTATATTATTCTTTTTATTGACTAGGAAATATTGAAACATTTAAATTGAATTTTATCCTTCTTCTTGAATTTGTTAAGGTCTCATCATAAAAAAAGGAATGAATTATTCTAGTCATTCTGAAGGGTTGAAGATACTATTTTCTTGACTGATTATTTATTTGAGCTACAATAATCAAAACTCAGTAATCTGCTGTAATGATAAGGGTTAACTGGATAGTTTTTTTTGTTGATTTAATTTGAAATGATAATTTGTCACATGAGAAAAACCAATCAAAGATGGAGTATACTTTTAACCACCGACATAATGCAGAATTTACAAGTATCCTAGGGTTCTTATAGCATTAGTAGTTATACTATATAAGAAAATTTCAGATATTATGTACATGGATTTAATGAGTAAAGTAATAGGGAAATAGAAGCAGGAAAATAAAAATAGATGGAAAATGCCAAGATTGTGATCGTATGGCACAGTACTGATGGGGAGGAGAGTAGCAATAAACCCCTCACCCACCTATCAACCTCCCCCCAAAAAAACGTTTCTTTACCAGTTATGAATGCTCATACGTCTTTCTCATTTTCTCTCTCTTTTAGTTTTGCTCTTTTATTCAAATTTGGGTGGGTTCTTTTTAATTATATGAGGGTACAAAAAAAAAAAAAAATGAAAACAACCCAACTCCAAAATATAAAATGCACTTAAAACTGAAGATGTGTGTGCATATATATATATATACATATATGCATGCAGACACCTGGCAGATATAAATGAATACTCATATGCAATCATTCAAACGATTCACATTCACACACAAGAAAAAAAGTAAATAAGCAAAATAAAAAATGTATTTGTTGTTGTTTACCTGTTTTTTTTTGTTTTTGTTAATTTTTAAAATGTTTTTATCTTATGATTTAAGCAGTTCACAACCAATAGTACCATCACGGCATTGTATGTGGATGTTGTTTAAACCAGTGGAGGGGGGTACTGACACAGACAGAATATTTTTTGTGGGGTGGGTTGGCAGGACAGGGACCAAGGAAGGAGTGGGTAGGAAAGGAATCCAGAGTGCACATCACCACCATAACTACTTGCACCTTCACCACCATTAGCAGATGTTTGAAAATCTAACAACAGCACAGCATCTAACACATGGAGGGTTAAAAAAAAAAAAAAAAGAAAAGAAAAAAAAAAGAAAAGAAAAAAAAAAGGAACCAAAATGATAAGAAAGAAAAACAGAAATATAATTCATTAGACACATACACACATACACAATATATATATATATATATATATATATATATATATATATATATATATATATATATATATATATATATATATATATTCCACACATACAAACAAAATAGAAGTAGGTGCTGGCAAAGCTATTGAGAGACTTGACTCAATCATTAGACAATATTATTATTCACCACTAGAATTATTCTGTTATTTCATCTTTTGAATGTTTTTGTAATTTTTTTACAAGATTTATTTGCCTATAACAGAATGATGGGTAACAATATCAATTATGACAACTTAGCATGAACCCAGATTAAGAGGATAAATAACATTCCTCCTCCAAAATGAGGAAAACATTGAAAATGAAATTAAAACAGAAAAAAAATGTATCGAATGGATCATGCTTGTTTTTCTTTTTTGTTTTTTTTTAACGCAAATCATGTGTCCAATGTGTTTATACACAAGAAAAAATATTGGTTGAAACACTGAAGAAATAACCAACTTAAATGTTCATAATCTGATAATTTTTTTCTTTTTTTTTTCTTTTTTGTAGAAAACTTTTAAAATTTGTAATCTAAGTATTTCTTAATAACAGCACTCCCAGCTTTGACATTTTATCTAATGCTACATTCTGTATAGATGACTCTCTGAAAAATCTCCAGATATTTTATAAAAAAATTTATTTGAAATGTTTTATATATTTCAAGCTTGAATCGGTGTCAGATTGAACTGACCATTCATTCTTCACAAATATATTTACATAAAAGTAAGAAAGGTAAAAAAAAAAAAAAAAAAAAAAACAACAAAAAAACAAAAACAAAAACAAACAAACAAACAAAAAACAACAACATTGAAAATTAGAAAATAATGGAAGATGATTAGAGTCATCTATTTGAAATG
Organism: Sepioteuthis lessoniana; assembly: GCA_963585895.1. Classification (NCBI taxonomy): domain Eukaryota; kingdom Metazoa; phylum Mollusca; class Cephalopoda; order Myopsida; family Loliginidae; genus Sepioteuthis; species Sepioteuthis lessoniana. Next base: position 28,890,586 of record OY757934.1, read on the forward strand.
TAGATTTGAAAAAATAGTACAAATATAAATGGTGCACTGAGAAATATTTGGATCATAATAATTACATATAAAAAAAATGCAGTGCTTAAAAGATGTTATAGAATAAATTCTTTTAAAAAATGTTGGCATTAAAAACAGCATTTATCACCCAGAAAGCCCAGATTAAAAGCACGGTAAAAGGTAACCAAACTTTTTTTAGACCTTATTTTTCGGATCCAGGTATCATTGGGTTGGAGAGAACAAGAAAAAGTTTTGGTATATAAGCCAAGGTTTGGCCTGTTTACCAAAACTTATTCTTGTTCTCCCTTAACCCACTGATACCAGCATCAGAAGAAAAGGTCTAAAGATGTTTGGCTTCAGGTTACTCTTATTGCACTTTTAACCTGGACTAAGATATTCATTTTGAAGAAGTCAAGGGGTCAGGCTAAAGTAAAAGTGATTTAAACATTGGTTTATACATCATAGCAACAGTACATAAACCTTTATTCCTGATAATGAAGAAGAGAGGCAGGAGAAAGAGTCTGGTAATAAAAACTCACCCATTTTGAGTTAGGATAGAGAAAGTAAATTGGGAATCAATGTGAACATTTTTTTTTTTGTTTTTTGTTTTATTTTTATTAAACATAGAATAAATAAGACAAAAAATGAGACAAAGGAAAAAGAAACACTTCTGTTCTATTTTTGCAAGCTGATAGGTCTAGAAGCAGTTAAGGATTTTGTATGCACTCATAGAGGCTTGGGTGTAGCATGAGCTATTGTGAATGAAGTGATATTGAGTAATAGAAAAAAAAAAAGAAGAAATCTGAGAGCAGATAATACACAAAGAAGTGTTTTTTTCTTTCTTTTAAAACAAAGGAAGGGAAAATGAAAAAAAAAAGAAGAAAACTTTGGACCGAAGTAAATATTCTATTTCAAATACTGAATGTTTGTTCATCTGAATATCAGCAATTTCCCTAGTCTCATTATATTTCTCTTTTTATCTTGTGCAAAAGATTTTGAGACTAAAATGGAGGAAGAACATGCCAAGCAGGCTAGAAATGTTAGATGAAAAAAAAAGATGATGATGAGAATGATAGAAGTTTATACACAGAAAAGACAAATGTATAGAGGTTAATGCTAAAGGGTTTTGTTTGTTTGCTTTTTTTTTAATGTATGTGGTTACATAAAATGTGTAGAAATATAGCATATATGCTGATTTTCTTGAGATTATGATTACAAAAGCAGATGATTAAGAAAAATAACCAATCAAAAACATTTTTTATACATATAGACACTGGATATTATCAAATCATTATTTAACAAAAGTTATCTATTAAAAATATTTTTCAAAAAGTGTTTAATAACTCACAAATACACACTTCTCGTTTGCAATTGAAGAGTCAAGTGTATAATGTGCTTAGTTTTGATATTTCTGTGTTCAATACAATTTGTTCTGTCCTCAATAACAAGAAGTTAAGGACATTTTTATTGAAAGCATTTTTCAACGTATCTTTTAGATAAAAAATATCTAAAAGATAATCTAAAAAATGCGGCTGGATGAATTTGTTAACACTTGCACTAGATTCTTTAATTGGATGAGGTTGTATATATGAGTTGAAAGCTTTATTGTAGAGAATATGTTTTAACTTATTAAATATTGCTTTACAATAAAACTAAATAACAGCTTTTAAGATGAAGCCTTGATTTAGTTAACATTATGCAGTCGTTGTGTTAAATTTAAATTTGGCTTATTAGATGGCTGTTATATCTTTGACAAACTATTTTAGATAGGAAAGCAAAAAAAAAAAAGAGAGACAAAAAAGAAAGAAATCATTAAAAATTAAGGAAAAGAAATGATTTCTTTCTTTGCTGACCACTTTTAAAACTCGACCCTCATAAAATATCAAATCACTTTTTTGTTTTCATGGTTTCTATCATGTTTATATGTAAGTGAAAAAAAAAACAAAAAAAAAAAACAAAGGGAGGGAAATACTGGAAGTTTAAACCAAAGACTTGGATGGAGTATAAGACATTAAAAGACATTAAAATAAATCTTTTGTGATGGTGAAGATGGTGGTGGTGGTAGTAGTGGTGATGACAGTGATGCATGATGGGAAGGGAATTCATTTTTTAATTGCACATTTGTTTGTTACCAATAAAAGAAAAAAATGTCTATTCTTTCTCTTAGGGATTGAAAAAAAAAAATAATTTCAAGCACCCCCAAAGTAACTGGTAACTTGCTTGTACTTTTTTTCTTTTTATCAGTCTACAGGCCACTCTTAGTAGATAAGTAAAAGTATATGACCAGAGATGGCAATAACTACACTTACTAATGAATAACTTAAAAAAAAAAACTAAATAAAAAAAATAAAAAAAAAATTAAGAAAAAAAAACAAACAAACAGAAAAAAAAACAGTAGAAAATGTAAGAAAAAAATCAAACAAACAATTCCTTTTTGAAGGGAGGGGTAGCTTTTTTTTTCTCCAAAGGAAGATTTCAAAAACAAACAATATTAATCATTTGAAAAAGATTATATACAACCTTTTAAAAGATATCCATTGAGGGTAGTAGTAAGAGTAGTAGTTGTAATGGTGGTGGTGGGAGAAATCTTATTTAATACAAATTTACAATGTGTTTTTTTTTCTTCTTTCTCTTTCCATGTTTCTCTCATTTTTATTTATTCTTTTTTTCCTAAATTTTAATCCAGAAAAAGAAAGAAAAGAAAAATTTAATATTAAAACAATAATTTGTAATATCATTTGTAATTCAGCGTATTGTATGCTTAGATTTTGGTAATTTTTGTTTTTCTAATTTCATATTATGACTAAATAAAAGTTTCTGATTATGTTTTCTTCCCATTTTGTTTGTTTGTTTTTTTTCTTCAGTGTTTTCCTGTCTTTCTTATTTTATGGGTCTGCAGTGAAAACAAATTTCTGTACTGACACAATAAGAAAAAACAAAGCACAATTGTCAGAAATGTCACCAGAGCTTTTTTTGCCAATGGAATCAGTAATAGCTCAAAGCCACTGATGTAAATATTAGTTCTTACTGTCATTACAGTCATTCTTAACATTGGCAGTATATGTGGTAGCAGTAATAGAATTGGAAGAGAACAGTCGACAGTAGCTGTAAGCTAAATTGGGAAAATAAAGATAATTATAATATTAATAATAATAGGGGCAAAAATTAAAAAAAAAAAAAAAACAAAAAAAATTGATAAAAGATATTTTCTCTTTTTTTTTCTTTTAAAATCTACAGTTTCTTTTTTTTTAATCCACTTTTTGTTTGTTTTTTTTCAAAGTGGTTTTACTTTTTTCTTGAAGGAGCTAGCCTGTTCAGTTTTGTTTTGTTTCTGTGGACAAACTTTGTGGTTTTATCCATCATTATCCTTTTCCTTCTTTTCATTTTTTTTTTTGTTACAGGATAGGGGAAAACATTTCAGATTTTTTTTGTAAACTGGTTTCCTCTTTTGTCTTTAATATTTTCTTTGTATAATAATTTGTTCACAGTTCAGGAGCACAGATAGGTGCAAGTAAGCGTGAACTTCACAACACGAGAAGAGAGTTTTTTGTTTGTTTTTCATTTCTTTTGAATATGATCTTTTTTTGTTTAACATGCCCTTAGAGAATTTTTATTCACCATTTGATTAAAATTGGTAAATTTCATTAAGTCATAGATAATTTTTTCTCATTTTCTTTTTTTTCTTTTCTTCCTTAACATTTTTATTCCTGGGAGGAAGTGAAGAGAACCACAAACAAAATGTTTTTTTTTTAAATAACAGGCAGAGTCGAGGAGAAATAATTTTGTTTTTTTTTTCCTCTCCCAGTTTTTATTTTTTGATTTTTATTAAAATTTTGCAGCATTCAAAACCCACTCCCCCACCCCAGTGTCCCAACTCCCCTACCCTTTATACTGTTAAATGCAAAAATTGCATTTAGAATATAAAAAGCCAAGGATTTGCCATATGCAATAGGAAACATGTTACCTAACACTGACCAACTGACAGAATGTATTTTGATTGATGTCTGTCACAGATTGATTTTATAGGTCAAATTCTTTTAAACATTGAGAGGATTGATTTTCTTAAAGAATGTAAAAAGTATGACCTGACAGTTAAGTATTAGAGGTAGGGTAAAGCTAGCAATGATTGAAAGTTACAAACTGTAAATTTAAAATTATTGATGGAAATATATATATATATATATATATATATATATATATATATAAGTAATGTAAAATCTAACTGAGTACTAAAAATGATTATGGACCACATAAGAAAAAGTATGAGATTATATGAGAGATAAGTGTGTTTTTTTTATTGTGTGTGTGTGTGTGTGTGTGTGTGTGTGTGAGATATAATATAAGATAACTGGTATAGTTAAAAGGTAGCATGAATTTAAAAAAATACTATCAATTTTTAATCATTAATAAAATTTATAAATATTTTCATAATTTTTTTTCCATATATTTTTCCATTGTTTTCATAACTAACTATTTCTTCTTTTTCTTGTAATTTTCAATATATCTGCCTGTTCAGTATGGTGTACACATGTTTTAAATAGTAGGTAACAATATTAGGTGGAACACAAAGAAAACATTTACAGGAATCTGTAATAGTAGTAGCAATATTATAATTGACAGATTATCAAAAACAGAAGTATGTCGGAAGGGATGGAAAAAAGAGACAGAATAGGGTTGAGAGTAGATATTATAATGGGTCCAGGATTAAAAGGGTGGGAATTGAAGAAAATGTCCGTATTGCCATAAGCCCAGCTAAAAACATTTTTCTTTCATTTTGTTCAAATTTTTCCTGTGAATGTGGTGCAAGAATGAAAATGAAATTTCAAATGGTAAATCAATTTATTGGTTATAATTCTTTGAGATTTACCAGGGCATTATTCCCCCCCTCCCCACCATTTTCTTCAGCAAATTTTTTTTCATTTTGTCCGTTCAGGTATTTAGACTTAAATGGTCATTGCTGTTTAGTTTTTATTTGTTTGTTTGTTTCTAGTTATCAGAAGAGGTACAGGGGCACCTGCCTACATTGTCGCTGTCATTTTTTCTTTTTAGCAATCTTTCTTTAATATTTTTTTTTTCATAGAGGCCGTCAAAAAAAAGGGGAAAAAAAAAAAAAAAAAAAAAAACAACAAAAAATTTAAGAACATAAACAAAAATAAAACAATAACCTCACAGTTGTTCCTGCAGTCTGTTTTTCAGACATTACTGATATGTCAAAGACACATGACAAGGAGGTTAAATGCTTTTTGAGGGAAAAAAACTTTCTTTTTTTTGACGGACAGACAGTCAAGACATTTTGGCAGTGCTGGGTTTTAAGGTTTGCAGGATTCTTTGGTCTGATTGTGTTGTGAAATTTATCATACAACCTTCTGTAATCAGCAGATTGGAACTTTAATTTGGTTCATTTTTTCGTCCTTAGGATTGTACCCCATGTTTTTACGCTGAAGAAACATGTGGATTTCTCTGAATGACGGCCGTTCACTCTCTTGTCGATTCCAACATTCACGCATCAGGTCATAGATCTCCTTGGGGCAGTTGGGCGGTTGGGGAAGATATACTTGACGTCCGTCATTTCGATAATAATGTCCAGCATTTTCAATCACTTGTTCATCTGTTAACGCTTCATAAGGTTGTTCTTTTGCGAACGTTAATATTTCCCAGAGTGTAACAGCAAATGACCATACGTCACTTTTAGTCGTGAACTTGCCCTACAGAAAGAGGAAGAAAATACATCATTTTTCATCAAAAAACTTTGCTTTGTTAAATCTGAAAATAAAGCATATTGTTTACGATTTGATTATATTGCATATACAAATTTTGAACATCTAACTTTTAAACCAAAAAATTGATTGCTTCATTTTCAAAGTTAAAACAGTTTAAGTAAGTTAATCTAATACTGTGTAATATATATATATATATATATATATTCATTTAAGATGGCTACCACTTTAGATTCAAGTGTAGGCATTGGATGATATTTTGTAAAAAAATTAACCATGCCATGAACAGATGTGACTTTTCAAGCCAGCAATATTTTTAAAATCCATGGTACATGAGATATAGTCATAATATAAAATCTCTAGATCTTATTTGAAAGCATACATCTTAATTTAAGCATGAAACAAGAAAACTCATGAATTATTTTACATAAATGCAGCATTTAATCTCTCATATTTAAGAATAAGGGTTTTGTCAAATGTTTAGAGTTTTAAAATCAAAATAAAATACTTAAAAAATTTCAGTAGCAAGTGAAATGACAACATAAAACATATCAATAAAATTAATTTATAAAAAGATTTTATTATTAAAAGTGTTGCATCCAAAAGAAAAGAAAAAAACATCAAAGAAATGAAACATTTGAATTACAAAATATATGAATAAAATGTCAAATGAAACGAAGAAAAATTTTATATAAAAACCAAAATTTGTTAATTATATTTCACCCTCTATGGGAGGATTCCCCAAATTTTTTAGTGCAAGGGCAACTAAGGTTAAATAAGAAGAGTCTGGGACTACAATCTTAAAAGAACAGAAAAAAATTTTTTTAAAATTTCTTTTCAGATTTCTGTGTTATTTTAGGTGGTACTTTTTTTTTAAGAGTTTACTAATTTCAACTTTTAAAATAATCTACAGAAATCTTCCTGTGTTGTTGTTGCTCAATTTGAAGAACTGCTAATACAACCATAGCAAAATAATTTGGTTCAGTTCTTTTGTTTAATGGTATATCAAACTTTATGGGTTATCTAATGTCAAAGACATCCCTGTAGAAGAACAGTATTGGTACTATTTAACCCATAGCTGAGAGAAGGATAAGGGGATTCATACCTTTCCCGAGGGTATTTGTCTGAAAATTAACATAATAACGTGACTGGAGTTAAAACTCAAAAACTATGGATGTTATAGCTTAGCATGTTAGCCACTATTCCACAAGGACTCCTTTCATGGTTTGGTTTCTTTGATTAATGGCATATCAACCTTTGTGCATAATCTAATGTCAAAGCAATCCTTGTAGAACAGAAATAGTACTATCTAACCCAAAGTTAGAGGGATAAGGGGGGGTCATGACTTTCCTGAGGATATTAGTCTAAAAGTAAGCATAATAGTACAAATAAAGTTTGAACTCACTCACTATGATGTTGGGAGTCTAGTACGTTAGCCACCATGCCAAGAGAACACACCCCTCCCATAGAAAAATGGGTTTCATTTATATCATAAAAGAATGTGCATCACTTACCAAGAGAATGCTTTCCCAGGCCATCCATCGGATGGGTAAAACAGCTCTTCCCTCTATCCTGTAATAGTCTGCACTGTAGAGACTCCTACTCATACCAAAGTCGGAAATCTTGATGCAGTAGTTGTGGCCCACAAGGCAATTCCTTGTGGCCAGATCACGATGGACCATATTCAGTGACTCGAGGTATTTCATCCCTGAAGCAATTTGTGATGCCATGAAGATTAAACAGCCATAACTGAAAACAAAAAATACAAAAAACATTGATAATCACATAAACTGACAAGGTTACTTAGCATTGCCCATATAAATAAATCTTCTAAGTTAAATCTCTACAACAAAAGCCTACATTGTGACTTCACCATAGCATAGGAGTGAACATCAGTAAAGTACAGCGGATTCATTCTTTGGTAGGTATTGTAGCTAATGCCTCTTCAGGCAGTGGCTGCACACAAAGATGCAACCATTAGGAAGCCCAATGGTGTCTCTGATAGATGAGTCCAAAAGAGTTAATGATATAATCATCTTGATAGCAGGTGGAGAAACCAGAGTGGTGGGCAATGGATGACATTACGAAACTAGTCAACCGCCACTGTAGGGCGGTTTCTTTGTTTGCTAGGACTATTACAATCCTGTATACCACAAAGTATCCTATTTGGAAGGAAGACTGCATTGGTAATAGTCATTCCCACTCAATAAGAACCAATATTAGCATTATTATATCCATAATATACTAACACTGAATAAACAGAAGGAAAGACAAGATAAACTGATTTATACACATAAAAACATTTAATATATACATACAAGAAGTACTGAAAGAAAGAAAGAAAGAAAGAAAGAATACATGAATGTGTCCCAACATAAAAATATTGCTTCATGAACAAGCAGTATATGGAGGCAGGACAAAATGGAAAAAGGCTTACTTGACAAGTGCATTTAATATCATCATAGCAGGTTAAAAGACAATATCTCTACTGGTCAAAGAACAGTGGCAAAAGTAGTAGAGAATGAGTTTCTGATACTGCCATGTGACACTCCATGAAACCTCAAGTAGACATACCCATTCTCTAAAGGAGATAATCATTTATTGTCTTTCTACAACTATATGAGAGGGTTCAACACTTTCTGTCTTATAACTGTTGGTTGATTGGGTTTTATGGTATATCAAACCTTGTAGGTTATTTAATGCCAAATCCATTTTTATGTAAATAATCAGTTCTATTTCAAACAATTCAGTTTTGCATGAGTACACAGTTTAACTGTCAAAAACATTTCTATTTCAAACTATTCAGTTTATTCAAAGAGTTCTAATTCAGCTAATTCGATTTAACCTAAGAACAGATTTTGTTTACACAGTAAAATCTCAAAACAGTTCTATATATAACAATTCAGTTTAGTATAAGTACAGTTTCAATGTCAAAAACGGTTCAATTTCAAACAATTCAGTTTAGCATAAGCACGCAGTTTAAATGTAAGTAGTAAGTAAAGTTAGCGACCATAGTCGAGGGTGACTCGAAGGCTCCCTTTTCGATAGCTACTACACCAAGGTGTAGGGGAGGGCGCTACTCCATTCCCAGGATTGCTCCACTTTACCCTTGAACCGTACCTTATAATGCTGAGTGTTAAGCAAGGTGGTATCAAGTACCATTTTTAAAGTCTTTGGTATGACTCGACCTGGGATTGAACCCAGGTCTCCCGGGCCATTGGCGAACACTCTAACCGCTATTGTCAAAAACATTTCTATTTCAAGCAATTTAGTTTAATCAAACAGTTCAGTTGAGTATAAGTATGCTGTTAGTTCTATTTAACCCATAGATAGGGCTCTATCAGGTGTTATCACGCCAGGCTAGAGTGGACCTGGGAGCAATGGCAATGAAGGGGTGCTCTGTATTCCCCAAAGCTAGAGCATTACTGGAACCTCACCATCAGATTGCTTAGTATCATATCCAGGACACTCATTGGTGGCGGTGGGGGGTCCTCACTCCTCTGCAGAGGTGCAGACAGTGTATTCTACAGCCCCAGCCGACTGGGCAATTTTATAACTGTGCAAGATATATTAGAATTTGGGTTTCTGATAACAAGTCAATAGGCCTACAGAAGCTGAACTTCTCACATTGGAATATACTGAAATTGATATACAGCTGAAGAAAAGTTGAATATAATAGTCAGGTTTGGAATGAATGTATGTAGAATTTCCAGAACCGGAATCATCCTCTTTTAATAAAGAAGTAATTCTTTGCAAGTAAGCATAATTTTTGTTAACTGTGATAAGATAAATAGCTTGAGTGTAAAGGCATCTGCTATGGGAGGGGTGAAAACTAGTCACTCTTCATACCACCTTCTGGATCAAGTCTTCTTTATGAGGTTGATGGATTTGAAGTCTTACAGGTACTGTATTATGAGATCACTATGAACAGTGACAGGTGAGGAGGAGTCACAGCTTAAGCATTTAGATATGTCAGATTGAAATTTTCATTTGAAGCTAGGTAATACGAGTTAACAATTTATTCTTGAGAACCATTAATACGAATGAGATTGATCCCCACTGATCAATAAACTTGGCTACGTGCTACAATCTGGATAAATCTCACCTTCTCCATCAGAAGCATTTATATTGTGTATGTATTTACCCACCCCCCACATCACAGGCAGGATCTGACACAAGGTCAAATTTTAAGTGAAAAACAGCTGGTTTGAATTTTTCCTTCTGCTAGCCAGGCTGACTAACCAATGCTAAAGAATCCAGTTTGCCTAACAATTTACCCATAGCTGGAGGTAGAACTAAAGTTTTAGTAAGAAATAAAATGCAAACAGCTTTGTTCAGGATTTGAACTCGGCTCACCAATTCCATTTCTTAGGACAAATGTCTGTCATGTAGTGGGACTGCTAATAGGATCTATTACAAAAAAATTTTTTGCCTCTTTCTGAAAAAATAGCAGCAAACACTTATGCTTGAGCAGTCACTAACAGAGGTGAATAATCATTTTCTTATCAATCCACTTAAAAAAAAAAAACAACCCCAAAACTCCAAATCTTATAAATGTAAGATATATACTTTTATTTTTAATAACTATATTGAAAATAAAAGAATTCCTTTTAAAAGGAGAAATATGATATGTGCATAAATGTAGTCAAAAATATAAGGAAAGAAATATAAAACTGTATTTTATTCAAAATGTAATTGTTAATTTCATGAAGAAATATTTGAGTTTATAAAGAAAATCTCATAAATTCCCTTAACTGAATTATTATCATACTGAAGTATCCTGGGATTGTAATCGGCCTTTGGGCTTTTGACCTTAATGCCAAATCCATTTTTATATAAATAAACAGTTCTATTTCAAACAAATCAGTTTGGCATAAATACACAGTTTAATTGTCAAAAACATTTCTATTTCAAGCAATTCAGTTTAGTCAGACAGTTCTATTTCAAGCAATTCAGTTTAGTCAGACAGTTCTATTTCAAACAATTCAGTTTATTATCAGTACAGTTTTTTGTTTACACACACTTAAATGTCAAAACAGATCTATTTCAAATAATTCCGTTTAACATAAGTACACAGTTTAAATTTTGAAAAAATCCTATTTCAAACAATTCAGTTTAGGATAAGTACACAGTTTAGTTCTATTTGACCCATAGATAGGGCCCTATCAGGTGCTTCCACTCCAGGCCAGAGTGGACCTGGGAGTGATGGCAATGAAAGGGTACTCCACATTCCCCAAAGCTCCAGCATTACTGGAACCTCACCATCAGATTGTTTAGTGTTATATCCAGGACACGCATTGGGGGGTGTCTTAACCCTCTGCAGAGATGCAGTTGGCAAGCTCAGTGGTGAGGCTTTTATTCTAAAGTTCAAAAGTCTATAATGTCACCTCTTCATTACTCCCAGGCCCACTCTAAACTGGAGAGGTAGTAATTGTTAGGGCCCTATCTATGAGTTAAATAGATCTGTTTGGGATAGGTTTTAAATAATTGTAAACTTTATTAATACATTTTCTCTTTAAAAAATTGATATTGTACATAAGTATGAAGTGATTACCCGTTGAAGATTATAAATATTAGATAGGAATACTTGGAACCATATGATTGCATACAAATTATTCATATTTGATGGTAATGATTACTCAAAGCCATATAAAGGCTCATAAATTATTAATATTAAATCATTATCATCAAGTTACATTGACAGAACTGAGTTCCCTAACTCTCTCTCACCATTCAGTGTTCATACAGAGCTCATGGATGTAAGTCTTTGCTGGTTGGCCTATGAGTGGGAGTCCATTAGAAAATATCATTTATGAGTTTTATCCTTAATCCTCTAGCATATTCCAGCATATCTTGTTTGTCTTACTTGGATGGTTTGTGAGAAACGAGAGGCAGGTTGCTGTACAGCTGCTGTTTTGTGGGTGTTGCTGCTAGGATTTGTTCAAGATAACACACAGCATTCTTGTGTAGTTCCCATCTAGCTTTTTCTTAATGTGTCTTGTTAGTGTCCTTGTGGTGCATCTATATAGTAGTATAGATACAGCTAGAGCTTGGAAGAAATCCTGCTTTATTCTATCAGATAGATCAGATTTCCATATGATTGATAACCTGTCAACAGTATTCCATGACTTCGCTAGGCACATGTTGAAATCACTTTCAGTAGATGAGATATTGCAGCTGGGGTATGTGAAGTTATTTGAAACCATATAACTGTGCTATTCTTTATAATAAAAATTGTTACTAGAAACTATATAATTTTTTGGCAAATCATTTGTAATAAATAGGAATACTTGAAAACATAAGAGGGTTGGTTGAAAAGTTCATAGGCTGACTCTCATGGAATGCGACCAAATGAGGTTTATTTTTTTAATATAGTCTCCTTTGTGGTCCATGAACTTCTTCTATTGGTGTTACTGAGCTTGGATCCCATTGTTTAAAAGAGTCATCAACAGCAGATATGACATCATCAAATGAACTTATCAGCCCATATTAGTATAACATTGGGAAAACTATTTATATTATTTGCATTTGGCCTAATGAGTAGAATGTTCGCCAGTAGTCTGGGAGACCTGGATTCAATCCCAGGACAAGTCATACAAAAGACTTAAAAAATGGTACTTGATGCAGCCTTGCTTCACACCCAGCATTATAAGGTAGGGATCAAGGGTAAAGTGGAGCAATCCAAGTAAAGTAGTAGCACCCTCCCCTACACCTCGGCGTAGTACCAATTGAAAAGGGAGCCTTCCGGTCCCCCTTGACTATGGTTGCCAACTTTACTTTTGGTTTGGTTTCTTTGTTTAATGGCATATCAACCTTTGCAGGTTATTTAATGCCAAAGCCATTCTCATAGAAGAACAGTAGTGGTACTATTTAACCCATAGCTGGGAGGATAAGGGGGTTCATACCTTTCCCAAGGGTATTTGCCTGAAAGTGAATGTAATAGTGCGACTGGAGTACGGACTTGCTTACTACGATTCCGCAGTCCATCGCTTTAACCATTACACCACAAGGACACCCCCTAACTTTACTTTTACTTTATTTGAAGTTATAATTGTTTACAAATGATTGCTATCAAATAGTAATGATTACTTGAAATATAAACATATTTAATTAAAATTAAAGAGGAAAGAAAGTCAAGATGAATTTTCCAAGGGGTGTAGTGCAAAGTGAAATGCAAATAGCCTTGTCCAGGTTTGAACTTGGATACTTAGTTATTTTCCAAGACAACAACCATTATACAAATGAGCACCTCTAAGAGGCATTAAATGAAGACTTGAATTAATAATACCTTAAAGTTTTGGCATTAGTTGCAGCTGCAACAGGACTCTCTGGAACATGTTCCAGAATAAACTGGTTGAGATCTCCATACTTCATGTATTCAACAATCATGCACAGAGGCTCTTCTTGGGTGCAGACTCCAAGCACACGTACAATATTTGGGTCTTTAAGTTGAGACATGATCTTTATCTCTTTGTGAAAATCAGCTCTGCAAGAAAAGAAAGATGTTTCAAACATATTAGAAATAAGATTGAAAAATTACAAATCTATATGAGTAAGTGTAAATTTTTGAGTGTGTTTTTACACTCATGCTAACATATGTACAGGGGTTGGACAAAATAATGGAAACACGTAGAATTTTAGTATCATAATTTTGAAACTCCCACAAAACCATCAAATGTTTGTTGTTTTTATGTTTTTTGATTTATTATTAATTTTTCTTGACTTATTTTACTAAAATTGTTGCTTTTTTTTTTTTTTACAGATATCATCAGAAGAAATTAATCAAAATTCATTAAAATGAGAGATCTACCAGCCTTTAAAAGAGGTCAAATTGTTGATGATCATATGGCAGGCACTAGTGTAAAAAAAATGCTGAATTATTTGGTGTAGCAAGGAGTACTTCTCTATAGTAACAACAGCATTTGAGAAAGAAGGAAAAAGCTCCTCAATGAAGAAAAACTCTGGAAGAAAGCAGAAGTTGTCTGATAGGGACCGTTAGACTCCGATGCAGATTGTTAGGAAAGATCACAAGACTACAACTCCGAAAATTACAGCAGAGCTTAATAACCAGTTTCCTCAAAAACTGTAAGAAGGGAGCTGCACAAAGTCAGATTTCATGGGAGGGCTGCAATGAGAAAACCATATTAAAATAAATTTGTTTGAAATTTCCAGGTGTTTCCATTATTTTGTCCAATCCCTATAAGTAGTAGTTTTGTGTATAACTTCTATAAAAAAAAGTAATTTTAATTTTATAGGATTCAAATGAATGGGTGTAATTTGCAATGTATATTAATGTTTAGGCTTTTTTATTTTTTAAGGTTGATTTGATGTGGGGTGCCCCACAGAAAGCAAACCGCCTGCAGGATGGTTTTAAAAACTGCTTAAATTCCTTAGGTATCCTTCTTCAGAGGCACTTCAGGATCCAGGCAATAAGTCCAGCCCTTTTAGATAAGAGGGTAGGTGCTGCCTAGTTAGAAGGGCTCCTGAAACTAAGCTATTAATTTGAAAAAAATTTTTTTATGTGCCTCCCAGTCCAAGGAAAGAAACAGTAGACCAAAAGGAAATTTTTTCTTTTACTTACTATGACCTACAAATATACTTACCTTGCTCTGTCATCTGCACTAGGACGTAGCATCTTTACAGCAACTAACATTGACCGTGGAGTTGTCCTTGTCACCACAAATTCATCCCCTAGAAAATCAGTGATTCGGGCGGCTTCACACAAATGAACCTGGAAAGGAATATATCAAAAATTAGAGTACTGAGGTGAGTGAGTGTATAGAAATATATATGTCAAAATTACTCAGGGAGTTAACATTAATGAATTCAACATAAGATTCCAGTCAAACTGTTAGTTGCTAAGAAAGAGTTCTACCATCTTTTTATTTACAAATAACAATGTCAGAACTGGTACTTCCATTTCCCTCACATGATGACGGAACTGGTAATTTCAGTTCTTTAAACTTAAGTAAATTACAACATATTTTGCCCCAAGCTGGAGTTATCTTTAGAGGAAGTTATGGAAGAAAAATATTTTACTGTAGAAGATGGCTCCAGCTGGGGCCAAAAGTACTTGGGAAAAATATGGCATCTTCTTGAATTCATTCCATTCAGATGTCAAATGACTCATACAAAGATTTGAATGGATCAATGATAAAATAGGCAGAAATGAAGTGTCAGTCCTATTTGATCAAACACATTTAAAAGAGAAAATGTTATATATATATATATTTATTGAGACCTGGAAAAGAACTTGACTTCTAAAAAAAATTTGAAAAATCCCTAGAGGAGTGACAGGAGGTAAATCAAAATTCTTGGGCAAAATTGTCACAAATGTTTTTTTCTCAGGGAAAGAGAAAAATCAAATGCATTTGTCATGGATTCATCGCAAAACCTCTTTGGTACAGACTGAATGGAGGCATTCGTCTTGTTCAACGTACCAATAAACACACTTTGTAATGATAAAAAACTGAAAAGGGAACTCAAAGCAAATTTCCCAGAAATTTTTTCAGAGGGTCTGGGTTTTTGCTCTGAAGTAACAAATCACTCAACAAGTCCTGGGCCTAACTTATTAAACAACAACTTTTAGGGAAAATTTGACTTTATTCATCAACATAGTCTCTCTCTAGGTTGATGCATGGATTTCAACACTTCTCTAACAATTAGATGCCTTTTTTGCTTTTGGCCTCAAAATATGCCTCAGCTTCCAATATCACTTTTTCATTGGAGCCAAATCTCTTTTCCTAGAGCATTCTTTTGAGGTCTGTAAACAGCTAGTAGTAGCTGGAGGCCAGCAATTCAAAGTACAAATCATGTAGTTTTGCCATCGTTGCAATCAACTTGTAACATGGTGAAAGAGCACTTTTTTCTTCTTCGTGGCCATTTTTTGGCGATTTCTTCCTTCAAACACACCAATAATACAATACATTATTCTCTATAGATAGTTCTTCCTTTCTCAAAGTAATGGATGAACAAAATACCTTGCACATCCCAAAACTTTACCTGATGATGTTTGCATCTTTGGTCACTTTGGATAGGTTCCAACTGTTGCTGTCCACTCAGC
Source organism: Sepioteuthis lessoniana (assembly GCA_963585895.1). Classification (NCBI taxonomy): domain Eukaryota; kingdom Metazoa; phylum Mollusca; class Cephalopoda; order Myopsida; family Loliginidae; genus Sepioteuthis; species Sepioteuthis lessoniana. The sequence continues at coordinate 28,906,366 of OY757934.1, forward strand.
TGACTGCCAATTTGAATCCAGAGTGAAGTGGTGGATCCATGTTTCATCCATTGTCACATTTATACAAAAACTCCTTTTTGTTGTGTTGAAACAGTTGCAAACAATGCTCTGAATCATCGATGTGTTGTTTTTGATCGACTGTGAGTAAACACTGCACCCAATTTGAACACAGCTTTCTCATTGACAAATGTTCATGCAAAATGGTGAATGCACTGCCTTCTGATATCTTCAACTCCTCTGCTATCTCACGCAACTTCAATTTAAGATCAGCCAAAATGAGTTTGTGGAGATTTTGGGTGTTTTCCAGGACAACTGCTGAATTTGGGTGATCTGAGCGTTCAGCATCATTTGCATCTGTACGATTGCGTTTAAAGTCAGCATACCACCTCTTAATTGTTGTTTCCGATGGAGCAAAATCCAAATGACATTTATCAAGCCATTGCTTTGTTAGAACAGTATTTTTTCCCATCAGAAAGCAATGCTTTATCAACACACAAAATTCAGATTTTTCAACAGTAGCTTCACTTAAATAACTAATTTGTAAACTAATAATCTGATTGGGCTCAAATTTTGACATGCACCATAGGAAGGTTAGTAATTTATAAAAATTATATGGATTTTTTATTAGTAGTGTCATCTATATGTCAGGCCCAGGACTTATTGAGTGATGTGTTAAAAGCAAAATTCAAACTAAAAGATGCGACATTAATATTTTGACAAAAAAGCCAAGTACTGTTTGCAGCATTGGCAAATATTGACAAAGAATTTTAACGTCTGGAAAAATTAGGGGTAATTGAGAAAACTGATTATAGACCCTGGGAAACCCAACCATATACATAAAAAAGAAAAACAACAAGATAAGGGTTTGTACAGATTCTTCGACAGGACTAAATGATTGCTTGGCATAAACTGATTATCCTCTTCCATTGGCAGACAGAATTTTCATGCAATTAAATGGAGGTTGGATATTTTCAAAGTTGGATTTATTAGAGGTCTATCTGCAAATACCAGTCTATGAAAAGTGTGCTGAAATACTAAGGATCAACATGCACAAAGGGCTGTATAAATTCCTAAGATTACCGTATGGAATAAAGGTAGCGCCAGTGATATTCCAGCAGGTGATGGACACCATGCTCATTGGGTTAGACTTTGCAATAGCATATCTAGATGATATATTAATAAAAAATAAAACCTGAGAAGAACATGCAAGACATGTAAAGGAAGTTTTCATAAAAAATAAGAGTTTGGATTTAAGCTGAGTATTGAAAAATGTAAATTTTTTTAAACCAAAAATCAAGTATTTGGGACAGATTATAGATGAAAAAAGAAGGAGACCTGATCCAAGTTGGGCGAATGCAATAAAGAACATGCCTGCTCCTACAAATGTATCGTCCCTATAATCAGTAAAGTAGAGCTGGTTGGTTGATTGTCAAAAAACTTTTGATAACTTACAAACAGCATTGACGTCAGACCTAACTCTCACGCATTATGACCCTAATAAGGAGATTTATGTGGCAAGTGATGTTAGTAATCTGGGTTTAGGGGCCATACTCTTACACAAAGAAAAAGATGTTCAGTTAAAGGCTGTACATCATGTTTCAAGGATTTTTCTCCTGGAAGAAATTAATTATTCACAAACTGAAAAAGAGGGGCTAGGCTTGATATTTGCTGATAAGAAATTTCACAAATACATACATGGAAGAGACTTCATTTTTCAAACTAACCACCACCCACCACTGTCCATAATTGGCTTGAAAAAAGGAATTCCTACACATTCAGCTAATCGCCTACAAAGATGGGGAACCATTTTGTTAAATTACTCTTTTAAAATGGAGTTTTTACCATCTATGAAAATATCACACACTGATAGTTTGTCTAATTCCTAAAATAAGAGAACCATAAGAAGAGATAGTTATTGCTTCCCTGAGTTCCGAAATGGATATTAAAAATGTTCTGTATAACACGGTAAAAGAACTACCAGTTACTTTGGAAGAAATAAGGTTCAAAGCAAAATTTGATAAATTCATTACAGAGAAAAAGAATGTGATAATGGACCAGAAGAAAAATAAAGTAAATAATATTTTTTCTATTGGTAATGGTATATTATCATATGGAGATTGGGTGGTAATACCAGCAGTTTTAACAAAAAAAATCTTAAAGGATTTTCATATCAGACAACCGGTAATATAAAGAATGAGAGCTCTCATGAAGAGCTACCTCTATTGGTATGGCATGGACAAAGAAAGTGAAAATCTGGTAAAAACTCACAAAAACTATGCTTGGCAGCTAAGGCCCCACCTGTGAAATTCAATCCCTGGCTAAAGACTGATAATTCAGGGTCAAGGTTACATATTGACTATGCCGGCCCAATAAGTAAGTAAAGTTGGTGACCGTAGTTGAGGGTAACCCGAAGGATCCCTTTCCGATAGCTACTACACCAAGGTGTAGGGGAGGGCGCTACTCCTTTCCCTGGATTGCTCCACTTTACCCTTGATACGTACCTTATAATGCTGAGTGTTAAACAAGATAGCATCAAGTAGCATTTTTTGAGTCTTTGGTATGATTCGACCTGGAATTGAACCCAGATCTTCCGGGCCATTGGCGAACACTCTAACCATTATGCCAATGTCTGGTAGGGAACTTATTACTTCACTGTGGTAGACAGCTTCACAAAGTGGCTGGAAGTTTTTAAATGTAAAATGCCAACTTGTAGAGTTATGATAGACTTCTTTTTACACAAATCATTTGCGAGATTTGACATACCAGAAACTATAGTGTCTGACATTAGTACTCAGTTTTCTTCAAAAGAGTTTGAAAATTTTTGTAAAATCCATTCAATTGTATACTGAACATCTCCACCCTACCACTCAATGTCAAATGGAATGGCAGAAAGATTTGTTGATGTGTTCAAGAGAGCAATCAAGGCAAGCGGACTTAAAACCGCAAACAAAGTATTATAAAAATTCTAGTCTATATATTGCATAATACCTAACATAAATGCAAGTTCAGCTGAATTCATGTTTGCAAGAAAAATTCATTCAGTATTTGATAAACTGAGACCAAGAGAAAAAGAAATGGATGAAAGAAAAAAATACCAATGGTAAACACTACAACCCCAGTGAAAAAATATATTTTAAGAATTATAAATTTGGAAAAGCAACATGGGAAAAAAGAACCATTGATAAAAAAATTGGGAAAATGTTGTACTTGATAAAACATTCAAAAATGGGGGATTCAGAGATATTTAAATCAAATAAAAAAAAAAGAAGATATGATGGATGTAGATCAACCCAAGGTAAGAACTGATGATGGTGATTTACGATATGTTCAACCAGTACAACAGAATCAATTAAGTAAGTGAAAATGAATTTCAACAGGTACTATGGAAATAGACCCCAAAATGATAGAAATATGTCATCCAGGGGACATAAGATATTAAAGGGGAGATGTTGTAGAGTAGTTAGCACCCCTTCAGCATTCTTCCAGATAGCCTGGCTCATAGCCTTAAAATAGCCAACAATTAATGACCAACAGTTAATTAACAAGTTGATTTATAAACTGATTAATATTTGGACCAATCTTACTTTGTTTGGCTATAAGCATTTTCACCCTCCTCTATTTCTTGTAAGTTCTCTTGTTAATTGTTAGTAACTTATTGTACTGTATCTTTTTTTGTATGTATCTGTTAGCACTGGATACTTGTGCTGAATAAATATATTAAGCACTCATTCTTCTTGATGATACAATGATAGATAAAGATGCATATATTATTAGAATAGTTGCAATTATGGATGGTTTTTGATTTCAACATGTATGCATAGTTTTTATATATTTCTCTAACAAAATCAGACATATTGAAAACTAGCTTACCTGAGGATTGACATGAAACACAGAGTCCTGAGTTTTTATTGTTTTATATTTATCTTATTTTATATATATATATATATATATATATATATATATATATATATATATATAAAACTGAGGAAATAAAAATAAATATGTTGTTATATATATATATATATATATATATATATATATATGTGTGTGTGTGTGTGTGTGTGTAACATGTTTATTTTTATTTCCTCAGTTATTATATATATATATATATATATAAAATGTTTATTTTTACTTATATATTTTTATTTATATATTTTGAATAACTCATCAAGGATTGATATACCTTTAAATCGAATCAGTTCAACTAAAAAAAATGATCTAAGAGAAATTTGCTGAGTAAATAAGAAAACTTACCTCTCCAAATTGTCCTTCTCCAAGAACTTCAATAAATTTAAGGTTATCTCTGGGGAACTCTGGGACTGAGTAGTCAATACTAAGCAGCAGATCGGCATTGGGTACTGCATAGATATTGTTGCCACTGACCCCCTGCAGACTAGGAATGTTGGGCACATGCACATTGACAATGTCTGCAGCAGCGTACAGTGCTTCATAATTTGGGGGTTTGTCCAGAGTATTCCCCATGATTGGTGTACCTTTCGGTGGCCGCGGGGGGCGTGGTGGCAGGGACACTGTCAGCGAAGACTTGGTCACGTCAGGGACTGCATAATCACGCGAATCTGAAATGTGGAACAGAACGGGTGCTTTTCCCAGTACAAGGAATTGTAGTAAAACAAAATAGTTAAAAAGATCCAATATGAAAATTAACAAAATGATTTTAAATTGAGTTTAAATGATGAGTATTGATTAAATATTTCCATTTAAGGACATCAGCTGATTGGATAAGTGAACTCGTTGCTTTTGTTGCTTTTCTTGTCTAAATCTATAAGAAAAGAAAGGGACCACTTTTCTTTTTTTTTAACATAAAAAGAAAGTATCAAATAAATATTAATGGGTCATATATATATATAAGATGAATTAGAGCAACAGAAGCCACACAGACAGACAACACCATTTTCAGCAACTTTGTAACAATTCAAAACATACATGTGCAATAGTATAAACAAATAGTTTGGTTTGGTTTCTTTGTTTAATGGCATATCAACCATTGTAGGTTATTTAATGCCAAAGCCATTCTCCTAGAAGAACAGTTGTGGAACTATTTAACCCATAGCTGGGAGGATAAGGGGGTTCATACCTTTCCCAAGGGTATTTGTCCGAAAGTGAACGTAATAGCGTGACTGGAGAATGAACTCGCTTATTACGATTCCGCAGTCCATCGCTTTAAGCAAATAGTTTGTTTTTTTTGTTTAATGACATATTATGGGTTATTCAAAGCCAAAGCCATCTTTATAAAAGAACAGTAGTGATACTATTTAACCCATAGCTGGGAGGATAAGTTGGTTTATACCTTTCCTAAAGGTAAGTGAATGTAATAGTGTGACTGGAGTTCAAACTCACTACAATGTTGCAATCCAGCATGTCAGCCATTACGCCAAGGAGATTCCCCCAAAAGCAAATGGTACAAACTTAACATAAAAAGCTGGCAGCTGAAGGAAAGATGAGGTGACAGAGTTCAATCTCTCTTCCACTGTGCTCATGGTAACATGATGCATTTGATCTAGCACTCCAGGACCAGATCACCAAGTGGTGGTAAGGGAACAGAAGATGTTACCCACCCAAGACGGAAATAAAGACATGGTATTCTATGAACCTCAGTATATATATCACAGGATTTTGTGGTTGACCCTCTGTTCTTTTTATCTTGGCAAGGATTTGAAAACAAAAGAAGGAACAGAGCAAAGATACAGGAAAGAGCTTTGTTCATAGAATAACAAAAAAGGAATGGAATCCATTGACAATTTCTTTCTGTTTCCATGGCCTCAGTGACTGAATTGATACAATAAAATGAAATCACCTAATGCTTTAACAAGTTCTGTTTTGAAATTCTTTACTCTCCATCTGATTAATAGCCAAACCAAATACTGACAACACCACAGATATTCATTCAGGTGATAACACAATATCTTGAAATGACCTCCAAATTTCACCCACTATCCACTGATCTAAGAAAATCACACTATTCTGTCTAATAGGTTGATGTCTGCCACTTCTTTCAACTAATGAAATTTCACAAGTGCCTCTTCATGGAGAGAGAAAACATTAAGGTAGTCAGCTAAAGAACTGGCTAGCCACTGTTAAATCAGACTTGGAGCTCATGTCCAGCCTATGTATTTATGGTTTCCAAATGGCTGGATATCATAAGAACTGATGTTGCCAATTGTCAAGCAGGGAATGTGGTTATTCAAAACGTCATCAATTCAAAATGTGGAATTGGCTTAACCCACATTAGGTGAATGCTTTCTTCAATTTTCTAACTCTTCAAAACAGTGTGGTTTCTTTTGCACATCACAACAAAGAATTGGATAGCATCCTGACATATCAAAAAATATTAAATCACTTGTGTCTGTGTGTCCTATGTTGCTGAAAATCAGGGACACACTGTTCAGTATATTAACCACCTTTTCTTTTCTATTTTCCACCTTTTTGCTAAAAAGAAAAAGAAAACAGTTCTTTTCTTATAAATTGTATATCTGAAGGTGGTTGTAAAATGGATTAGCTGTAATGTAATGGTAGCAACATAAGCAACAGCAACAAGGAGTTCAGTCATCTGAAAAACACTTGGAATGATGATGATTTTTCAAAAAATTATAAACTCTTTGCTCTCAGCTATTTAAGTATTAAATTCGATGATGTTTAAGGGCACAAAAATTTGAAAATGCAGATCAAAGGAAGTTGAACTTCATTTTGGACACTTGAGTGTAATTCTTCTTAACTCATACAAGAGAAATATCAAATACAAAATAGCAAAGAGAACTGAATCAAGTCATTGCATTAACTTTCATTTTAATATTCAAGATTCAAGTTATATTTGATGTTCAAATTATCTGAAACAAAAAATGCATTTTGTATGACAATTTTATAAGTATAGGAATATTCAATACCAAAAATAATACAAAGTTTGAAATGTGGCAACTATATGGAACATTGATCAAGTTTACATTATTTGTTATTCAAAAAATTTATTATTAGACTATAGATTTGAAGATAAACTGTAATTGCAAGTGTAGATTTGGTTTGGTTTTATGGTCTATGGACAATTGTAGGTTATTTAATGCCAAATTTTCTTTATAAATATATATTAGATATATATGATTTGTAAACACATCTTATAGATAACATTCTTAAATGAGCCTGAGCTCTTTTTTGCACACAGTTAAATGGTTTCAAGAATTGCTATATAAGTCACAATCTAATATCAGTCATCTGTTTGCACACTGTTCTATTTGGTCCATAGATAGGACCCTATCAGGTGCTACCACTTCAGGACAGAGTGGACTTGGGAGCAATGGCAATGAAGGAATACTCCACATTCCTCAAATCTCCAAGGCTGGAGCCTCACCATCAGATTGTTTAATGTCATATCATGGACACTCGTTGAGGTGGGGTCTTACCCATCAGCAGAGATACAGTCTGTATATTTTACAGCCCCCACCCGAGTGGGCTCTGTAAGTATCAAGAAAAATACAGCAACATCATAAAAGGGTGGTGTTATGTTTTGAAAGCTTAAGTGACTTAACCATTGTCAATGAGTTTGATTCTCACTGTGCGCTTTGTGTACTTGTAGTGTAGCAGGATTGCCAATAAGATATATTCTAAATATTTCCCCCTTAGTGGAAAATTTATAGCAGACATCTATGCTTGAGCAGCCACTAAGATCAGTGAAAAATCATTTTCTTGCTAATCTACTAAAAAAAACAAAAAAAAAAACAACCTTCAAATCAAATAAACATAAAATGTTTTCTTTTTAACCATTGATGATGAAAGAATTACTGCTTTTTAACAAGAAAAATACATGTGAATAAATGTAGATAAAAATATAAGAAAAGAAATATTAAAATGAATTTTTATTCAAAATGTAAATATTTATTTTCACGAAAAAATATCAAGGTTTATAATAAAATCTCATGAGATCAGAATAAAAAGCAATTTTATTTCTTTTTGACATTTTAAAATAAATTCATATAATACAATATCTTTATTGTTTTATTCATAGACTTTGTTCAAAACTAATCTCGGTTGCAGATTATAATCTGTATTTCTGAAGTGTAATCTAAAATAATAATAGACACTGGCTATTTTTATTTTTAAAAAAATGTTTTTTTTAACCCTGTATTCTCTTTAGTATAATGGATATTTTTAGCAGGATAAAAGAACATTTAATTGGATTGTAAATGTTTATTATTCATCCATAGATATTTCCAAAGTTTTTAATTTGAGATTAGTTAATCATATATATGCTACTCTCAAGGGAACTAGAATATGTATTAGCCACCATCAAATCTCACTTACTTGGTTTCTTTATTTGTCTATACAAAATGCATATTAAAACATTTAAATCATCAAACCAAACCAATGCAATACATAAATAAAAACATTGTCTTTTAAAAACATTCTTTACATTTAAAATCTTTTTGTTTATTACAGTAAAGAAATATTTTTATTTCTTCATTTGAGCTTAATAATGCTTTTTAAAGTATTATGCTAGGATCTTCTTGAAGCTATAGAAAACAAAACAAAAAAAAAATCCAATATACTATAAATTATCTGATAATGTCTATTTTTGTCTCTAGTAGAATGACATGTAGCTATAAATGTAGGTAACAAGAACCTCATACACTTTCAATGACATGACAATTTTTTGTTCTATAAATGCTAACTTAAATATGAATTGTGATAGATATAAAAACAATTTCATAAAATATAATTTGCTTTATTTTATTTATTTCCAAAGATATTGAAAATACCATGAATGTTAAAGTTTTAAGAAATGCTTCAAAATTATAAGCTCAGATAAAAAATGATTCTGAAAAAAAAAAAAAAAAAAAAAAAAATGCTGAAAATTTGAAATAAAACATTCATTGCACAAAACCACAGAGATACAACACCAATATGAAAATAGAAATAGCAATAATGATAAATTACAAAAAAAAAAAAAAAAAAAAAAAAAATACAATACGATATCAAATTATATTTATACCACAAAGAAAATATTTTTAAAAAATGAAATAAACAAAATTCATACATGACAACATAAAAAAAAACAAAGAAAAAACAGTCAGATATCAAACATTTTCATAAACATTTAAAAATATATACAAGCATAAGATTGGCTCAATAGTAAATAAATGAATGAATAGAAACTTATTACTGAACAGCATATATATTGATACATTTTAGTTTTCAAAGAAAATTTTTAATCACTATGGCAATAATAATAAGAACAATAAAAAGGCAACCTCCATTATACCCGTGGGCAATAAAAATGGCAATAAATTTTTACCATTACACCTGTCTACCTTAAGAAGTTTTTGATGTGTTTTAAGTGAATTTGACCTTCAAAACAATAAAAAATTATGCATTTTTTAGCTACTCCAACCCACACTCCATCAGTAAGTATTATGGGATCTGGGAGTTCCAGGGTGTTGGAACCATAGAAAACAAGTAATTTAAGACCGTTTTGAAGGTGAAATTTATTCAAAACCCTAACTCCTAATTCTGCCCTTACTTCACTGTCATTTGCCTGTTATCTTCTGGTCAGCAGTGCACACATCTATAAATTCAGATTTTTAGATAGCAGCAGGAAGAACTCGACTGGAGATTTGAAAAAAATTAATGAGAAAAATCAATATCTCCCAAACAGCTCATTTACAACAATTGGTGTAGAGGAGGAAAAAATCTTAGAATCTTGAGATCTACATAAAGAGAATAAAATAATAATTAGGGAGGAATAGACAGGTGTAATAGTAAATTACCATGAGATATATTCTACTACATCTGTCCCATAACAGTTGTATATATATATATATATATATATATATATATATATATATATCATAGGACATATACATATGTAGTAAATTTTAATAGAAACAATGCCATTTCAGACATTTGCTGGGTGAAATTAAATTTTCTGGAAATGTTATTTACTCAAATGTATTGTCAAGTAATTAAAAGCTGAATCTTTTTAACCCTCAGAACCCTACCTCCCTGATTGACTGGAATTTGTAATGTTTTGGAGAATATTCAGAATCAGCTGCAAGCATCAGATGGAACCAAAAAAAAGAGTAATTATTTGCTTGTCTTTACTTTTCAGTATTGTACCATTGTATTGGGTTGGCTAAAAAATTTGTTTGGTTGGTAAAAATTAAAGATGATCTTTTTAAATTTTCAACAATTTTATTGAATAACATTATTTCTTTTTGATGTGGGGGGGTACTATCTTCTGCCATCTTTTACCTAACTTCATAATTCTAACCTCTTAAAATATTTGATCTTTCTCAGCAGAGAAATTCTTCTAGGTACCTTTTACAGTGTTCAAGGGAACAGAGTTTTTTCTTTTTTTTTTCATTAAGAGAATTCTGTAAAAAGGATTAATTGGAAGAGGCAATATTTAGTGAATACAGTGAAAGGGCAAAACTTCCTCATCTAAGCTATAACAATTTTGTGTGGTCACCTAAGAAACATGTAGTGTTATATTATTCTGATTGAATATCAAAACACTTAACTAATACCATTAACTGTTGCTTTTAATTGGTATAATTCTCTGAAAAGATTTCACAGTGGTGAATTCCTTTCCAATTCCACTATATGCATAATATCTTTTCTTTTGATGAAAATCAGCTTTTGGTAAGGTTAGATGTAACATTTTTTCCCCCGTCAGATAGGGCTGTAGAGGGGTAAGCCCCCCAACCAACAAGTGTCCTGGATACGACACTAAACAATCTGATGGTGAGCTTTGGAGAATGCAGAGCACCCCTTCATTGTCATCGCTCCCAGGTCCATTCTGGCCCAGAGTGGTAGCACCTGATAGGGTCAGATCTATCGGTCAAATACAACTAAAATGCGTACTTATGCTAAACTGGATTACTTGAAATAAAACTTTTTTGAAATTTAAACTGCATAGTTATACAAAACTGAATTGCTCAAAATAGAACTGTTTTGAGATTTAACTGAGTACTTCTGCTAAACTGAATGGTTTGAATTAGAACTGTTTGACTCAACTGAATAGCTTGAGATAGAAAAGTTTTTGACAATTAAACTGTGTACTGAATTGTTTGAAATAGAACTGTTCATTTGTATAAAAATGGATTTGGCATTAAATAATCTACAAAGGTTGATATGCTATAAAAACCAAACAAACAAGCAAATGTTTCATTTTGTTTGCTCCAACATCTCTTTCAACATTCCACATTATTGCAAAGGATTCACTTCACCTACCCAAAAACAAAACACATTTGTGAAATTTAAGCAGGAAGTCATATGTTTAAAAAAGGTCCAGTAGGTTTTAATCACTAAGTGGAAGCTACACAGCAAAGCAATTAACATAACCAAAACTGGTGCATATAATTTTGAACACTTGATTTGGATAATTTGAGTATGTTAGCAGTCTATTGCACTTTATAATGTTGGTAGCTATCAATCTCAATAGTTCTGCCAACTGTGGAGCAGTGTTCAGAAACAAATCTCCAGCATGAAACTTGGCAAACCACTATGATAATATGAGGTATTCACTGGTGCTAAAAACTTACAGAGAGAAGATATTCAATGTCCATACCAAAGACAAGAGAATAAGAAAAGAAATCTCTCCAAGAACTAAAGCCTAACTCTCAGAAAAATTGAATAAGCTAGAAAAACTGCACCAGCTAAATACCTCAATTGTCTGTCTTTCAAACACAACAAAAGCAACAATTTCTCTCTTTAAAAATGTTGTATATAATATTGTTATACCATTGTTTCAATAAATAATTGTTAATGGAGAGTTTTTCTTGTCTTTTAGCTGCCAACATCCAGGCAACTTGTTTCAATGAACCACCCTGATCGTCAGAAGTTCTGGATAGATTGTGTCATCCCCCATCGGTAGATCTTTCAAACACAACATGGGCACAGAAGGAGTTGCTAAAACAATTACTCAGAAATGCATGTGGCAGTCACGGAAACAAGGCCACAGTCAAGTACCATGACAAGCATATGATCACACCACTTTTGATATATTTGATCATTCAGCAGAACCTTCTCCAAAAACAAATATTTTTTTTGTATATATGTTAGAATTGATAAGTAAAGATGTCAAATTTGACAAATTTCTTAAGGACACATTGATATCATATCACGATACATTCAAAATTAATTTTGAACAAAGGTTGTTAAAACTAAACACTCCTAATGCCATCTAATACTAAAATTACCAAATAAATACATAAATGAAAATAACAGAACCTTTTCGCCAACCCAATACTAACTTTGTTAGGAGAGTTGTAAAAGTTGAACTTTAAGTGACAAGAATAATTTCAATTTTCACAGACAAAAGCCACTTTTTGTTCATGCAATAAGATGGTTAGTGATAAGTCGTTGATAATTATTGCTCATTCACTCACAGATTGTCTAATACTCCATGGAATTTCCCATTAATAAGAAGCAAATTTGTAGATTACAAACCATTTTTTAAGTTATTGTAGATAAGGAGTAATGGTATTTAAATTTGCAAGTAATGAATATGTTGTGAATAATGCTGTTCTTTTGTTAACTTTTTAAAAATGCAGATAGAAAATAATGGTTCTAATCTACCTACCCATGATCATAATTTAATAATCTATTTCTCAAACAATAATTAGGGATCAATGAGCTGTTTTGATTCCTCAAATTTATAATTATCAGTTGTGTCAAAATATTAAAAAAACCCCCCAAAAACCCCAAAAAACCCTGCCACAACTCTAAAATTTGATTTTTCCTTTTCTTTGTAACACTCTTTGGATGACATATTTTTTTCTGTTTTACACCAAATGAAAATTATCAAAATTTTTTAAAAAGACAAGAAAAAAAATCAGTAGTTTCTCTTTAAAAGAAAACAAAGAAAAAAACCAACTCATACATATTTCAGTTATTAGTGTTCATCAGGTTAAAACAAACAACTGTAAAAACAAAAGACAAAATAGCAAACTTACAATGAAAGTAACAATTAATAGTAATAGTATTAGTTATAAAACAATTTTAGTATAGACCATAATGCAAAGTTTTATAGCATTATTCAAATACCTTTGTTAAAATTATACATTATATAGGAAACTGTGCTTGGAAAAACATTAGCTGGAAAAATAATGTTTAATTAGAGTATAAATGAGAAAAAAAATAAACTTATCCTCAGCATTAAACTCTGATTCTAAACAATCAAGTTTATAATTTAGATTGATAAAAAAAAAAGAAAATAATGTAAAATTTAGATATCTTGAATTTAGAAAAAAAAAAGAAAGAAAGAATAATCTTAAAGCTATAAGTTGTACAAATGTACATTTACATATTTTCAAGAGTTGGAAAAACATGAAATATATATGGGAGTATAAATAGTACTTATATATATATATATATATATACATACACACACACACACACATATATATATATATATATATATATATATATATATATATATATACATACACACACACATACAAAGTTAAGATAATGTAGACACAGAGTCAATGGTGCTTAGTGATTGTTAGTTTTCTGCCTATGCAATCATCAAAGTTACCAAGTACCCCAGACACTGTGTCTACGCTATTCTAAATTAGATATATGTTCTCAAATTGATACTGAGCACTCTTTATTAATAAGTTTAGCAAACTATATATATATATATACACATATATATACTCTTTATGGTGTTAAAAGATGGTTCGGATAAATTTTCTTATAAAGGTATTATCAATGTTCATATAAAATCAAAATCTTTTAATTCATCACTGAATTTTACACACACATACACACATTATATATAGTTTCTTCATCAATCCTTATTATTATATTAAAAGAAGGTTCCAATAATCTTTTTCTCAGAAAGTTTGCATTAATTTGCAGATAAAATCAAAATCTTTTATTAATAACATTTACATTAGGCATAATTGTTTTTGAACAACTTTATTTTAATTATATAATTTTAACTTATACACTTGTATACAGTTCCATAGACTGTCATGAATATATGTATATATTTATAAATATATATTTTCACACAAACATACACATACAATACATTTCAAGTATAAAATAAGATAATAAAACAGGATAAGAACTCACAATCCAAAGTTTTGAGTTGTTGATCCTCAGATCAGCACATCTCAACAAGCTCATCTGAGGATCAACAATGTGAAACTCTGAGTCATGAGTCTTTATCCTGTTTCATCATTATCTTGTTTCTTATTCTAAATACATTGTGATATTGTACTGCCTTTTTCTGCATAGTGTACTGTAAATATTTTATGAATTAAAAACACATTTAATCCTTATTGTATATGTACGTTTTAATTATCATGTGTAAAGTGTGAATTATTCTTAGAAGTGTGGTCAATCCTAGGAATAGGGCATCAGTAAAGAAAATTGTTGTGGAGATTGTGAAAACATAAGAGTGAAAGTTACTAAGTATTGGTGATTTCTTT
>OY757934.1:28925815-29023315 GCA_963585895.1 Sepioteuthis lessoniana
GTCACATTATACAAGAGTATCTTGGTCAGGCTATGAACTTTTCATCTAACTCTTGTAGATTATACAAGAAGATAACTAATAGAGTATAAAATGTTATAATACACACCTAAGAAAACAAAATAAAAACCAAACTCACTACTATTAACTCAATACCTTTTTTTGTATCAGATAAAGCAATTCTTTCTACGCTTTAAAACCTGGTTGGTGTTTTTAACAGATATGCACAAATGCACTCAACTTGATAACATTCATTTGTTTTATTGTGTAAAAAAAAATGACATTTTTATCTTCTCATTTTGTTTTTTTTGGGGGGATTTTTTTTTACTCTGACTTACTTATTTCATGTAAACATTTACATGATTTTAGAAAAACAATAAGTTTTTTTGTAATATGAAAAATGTTTGGCATACATGCACATATGTGAATTTAATCTGATATTTAAATTCTTCAAGAACTCACAAAGAAGCAAAATGTTTTTTCATCTTAAAATTAGGACAATTGGCCTCAAGGTAATCTTATAGAAACATTGAAGTTGTTTATTTTGCTTCAAGAAAATTGCTTCCAGTTTATTTCTAAAATAAAATCATTCATATTTTTTTTTGACATTGTACATCTACATTTATTATTTAGGTAAAAATTTTAAAAGAAAAAAAATGATATCATTATTATTTTTAGACTCTGACAATCTTTAAAAAAGATAAATAAAAGGACAAAAAAAAATCACTGGATTTGAGTTAAACAGATAAATTTACATAATGAAAAGCATTCAAATTCACTTTGCTCATGATAAATATAACCTGTTACTCCCAAGAAGCAATGAAACATGTTAAAATATACTGAAAATATAATTTTAATAAATCAGTGTTTAACTGTTAATTGCATAAGAAGTTTTTTTAATATATAAATTTGATTTTATAATTAGTTTTCTGATGCCATTGAAAACAAATATGGGGGGAAATGATAATGAACATATTTTAAAATAACAAAATACAACCTCAATATGAATTTTGGTAGTGAAGTCAAATGATATAATTTTCTTGTCCTAATTTGTGTTTTATGTATTTTTCAAATTTGTTAAATTGTACAAAAATGAGTTAAATTTAATATCATTCGTAAAGTTTACAATAAATTTTCCTCTGCTTTAATGTAAATGGGAAAAAAAAAATCTTAATATTGAAAGGATAAAATTATTTTCAATCCACTGATTCCAGAAACCTTAAGAATTTGAAATGGCTCAAGAGTTGAAAATTCCTAAAATCAACTTTATTTTTAACATTAAACTATTAAGTATTCTTTCAAGATTTTAGAAATAATAAAAAATGAAAAAAAATAAAATGAACATTAGATACTTTAAAAAACTGACTTAAATAAGTTTAAAGAAACAAGTATTAAAAATCCAACTCATCATTCAACCAATTTTAATGTAGACATCCTATCTATGCTAAAATTTTTAATGCCATTATTTTAAAACCAAATCACAGAATAATGACAATTGGCAAATCTATTTCTCTCAAAATCTTTTTAATTTAAGATATCACAACATAGTTAAAAGTACTACCATAAAAAATTACATTAGATTTTGTTTCTTTTTCATAAATAACACAATCTTGATAATGACATTTAATTTATACTATGAGTAATGATTCAATAAATATATCAAAGTTTTAAAAAAATTTCAAGTTAGTAGTTAAGTGAAGTATACTTTAAAAAAATGTTAAATACCTAATATAAGATGATTTAAATATTAAAAGCTTATACTACCTGAATTATATAATCATCAATTTTGTTCCTAAACTTTTTTGACTATATAAAATGAGATGAATATTACATTGGAACATGTTGGATATCGTACAAAGAATGGCCAAAAGAATTCAAATAAATATCATCAAATAACAGTCCAAAAACTACTCATCCCAAATCTCCATTAAATAAATCAACATTTTTAAACAATCATGCATAACATGTATTTCTTATTAAAAAAGACACACGCACACACACACTTCTACAATATAAAATTAAATTCAAGCAGCTATAACACATAAAAAAGAAAAAGAAATAATTGTTTTTGCTTAGACAAATACCATTCATACAAACAGAACATTGAAATTTGATATACTACAAGCTTTCCTTAAAAAATTTATAAGAAAAAAAAAAACTAGGTTTTTAAACTTAAATGTCTCATTTTAAAACTTAGATTTCTAATCTTCCTCTAAATACTAATACATATCTTTATCACCAAGACATCTCAAATTACTTAGGGTATCAAAAAGAAAAAAAAAAAGAAGATATTTCACTAACTTTTGTATTGTTTAATGTTTTATCATATAAATGATTTTTCCTAGCTAGACTTAAAAAAAACAAAAACAAAACAAAACAAAAAAAAAACTATTTTAGCCAAAAAGTTTTCTTGGTCAGTTTTTGAAATCATGGATTTTCTTTTCAGAATTAAGTCATTAATTAATAAGCATCACCAATCCATCATTTAAGGAAGCTTTTGATATCAGCTCTTGCAGGATTTATATTCTTTCAAGAAACTTTAATTGCAAATTAATGCCAATAAAAAGTGAGAATTATATATATATTATTGGACAAAAAATACCAACAGTGAAAAAACTGAACCATTTTTTATTATTGTTACAAATTTTAACAAAACTTTAATGGCATAGATATATATAGAAAGTGATTATTTTTCTTGATTATTGTTGTCAATGTTCCCTTAGTTGTAGCGAAAAGTTATTAGTTTCTAGAAAGAAAATTCTCAATAAATTTCTATTCTTTGGTATATCTGAGAATTTTCTTTTCAGAAAATCATGACTTTTCACCATAACTAAGAGAACTCAGACATCAAGAATCAAGGGAAATAATCACTTCTTATGAGTGTTTCAGCCATTGAAGTTTCTTTAAAATTTGTGAGAATTATAAAAAATGGTTCAGCTTTTTTACTGTTTATATTTTTTGTACAATACTGTACATGGTAACAATAATGAAAGTCCACAGGCAATATTCAAAAACAGATTTGCCAGAAGTCTTGGCTAAACTAGTATGCCTCTATTCAAAATAATCTAATTTGGTATGAACTGTGTATTAATTGAATAAAATTTATTTAGTCTATGAAATGTAAAAGCTTAAGCATATATGGAAGCCGTAGACCAAAGTATTTTGCAAATAAGAAATTCAAGTTTGTCCAAGGAAATGAGTGTACTCAAAATAATATTGATGATAACAACAATAATATTACAATGAATATGATGATGATGATAATAATAATAATAGCTGTGATGATGATGATGATAATAATAATAATAATAATAATAATACCTGAAAGAGTTGTGATTAAGTGAGTTAAAAAGAATAAAATGCATTTTAAGTGACATGGGCGCATGATTATATATATATATATATATATATATAAATGAATTTGTATGTATGTATGATATAATTCATCATTTCTTCCTTTTCTTTATATTTTAATTAACATTCTGAGCAAACTGTTACATGCTTTCAGGTACTTCTTTTGCATTTTCCAATATCTGCCGACATGGATGTAATATGTGGATATATTCTTGTGGCCTCTGACACCAAGATCTGAAATCAAGCTTTTTGGCTGTGATTAATCAAGGTAGCCACAATGGCAGTTCACAGTTACCTGACCATGGTCATTGCAATCAACTGCTGGAAGGACAAAGCCAAAGTGAATGTAAACAAAGAAATTTACATCAATATAGAAATATTGTTTTCTTTGATGAATACGCAGAAAATTCATCGATTACAAGATGCAGAAAAAAAAAGAAAAAAGAAAAAAAAAAGGAAAGCAAGAAGCTTAAGTCATAGGATTCTTGTAAAGCAGATTTGAAGTTCAAATCTACAAGGCAGACAGAGATGCGATTCTTTGTATAAAAAAAAAAAAAAAAAGGAAAAGAGAAAAAGAAAGAAAAAATGCTCAAAATCTGTAAGTAAAATTTACAAGCAATGTATATACAGCAACGGGATTAGTTCATAGCCAATCGGAATGTTGTTAGAATGTGTCAGCCATCTCAAGTTATTTAGTTCAAGATTATGGAGATTTTCTTATCAAGCAGCAACTGTTTTTTTTTTTCATACTGATGTGTTGTGTGCTTTGTGTGGAAGTTGTCATATAATGCTAGTCCTGCTGTAAAGACATCGATTTATGAACTGCATAATATTAATATTAATAATAATAAATAGAGACCACATATTGAAGAAATAAGATTATGATAAAGTGTGGAACAAAAAAAAAGAAGCACTCAGTATTAGTATAAATATTTAAAGAAAGCCGTTCTAGCTACACTCAAAGAATACCATACATAAACAAATAAGAATCGTGCTACAACTACTGAAAACAGAATAAGACATAACATGCATTCCACAATTGCAACATTTAATTAAAAAAAATAAATAAAAGGAACAAAAGAAATACAAAACAAAAAAAAAGTAACTGATTAAATGAAAAAAAAAAAGAAAGAAAAAGAAAAAGCAAAGAAAGTTAAAAACAGAGCTGGTTAGCAAAAAGCCATAACATAAGATTTAGTTCATGCAAAGGGTGTGTAATTTGGTTGTCTGCTTGATTGAATTCATATGAAGAGATAAAAAAAAAAACCCAGAATGTTTTGAGGGAGAAAGAGACAGAGAGAAAGAGTGGAAATGAAAGAGTTGTAGATATAGTGACAGACAGACAGACAAAGTGACAGATGTACAGGAACATGTTTCGATGTAAAAGTCAAGTATGAATTGTAAACATGTTCAAAAGAATGATGCATTTACAAAAATAACATTTAAAAAAAAAAATTTTTTTTGTTTTTAAAAATAAACTATAAAAATTATGAAAATATCTTATTTAAATTTATAATCTTTAATTTTTTTCATTGAGAAATTTTCATGTCTTTTTGTTTTGTTTTAATACTTGATATTAAAAAATTATCAGTAAATATGCACAGTTATTTGTTTTCAATTGTTTTAAATTTACAAACAAAAACCAAGAGGTTTGTTAGCAAATTTTTTTTCCTGTACTTGTTTTTATAAGATATTCATTTTTCCATTGAAAATGCCACAGAGCTGGTAGATATTTGGAAAAAACTGACACCTCTCAAGCTGCTCCAGTTCAAAAGCATCAACAAGATGAATTTGAAAAACAGAAATAACAGTAATAATTTAAAAAAAAAAAAGAGCAAGAACAGAAATAAGTAATATTGTTAAAGAGAGGTTATCTTTCATTTGTAGCACTTACTACACTTCTTTGGCTAGAGAAAAATGTAATAATTTTCATTGTTATTTTAAAATGTATCTATAAAAGAAGAAAATCATGGTAGAGGTGAAAACTTAGGCCAGGATCTGTGAAAAAAAATAAAGAAAAGAATTCTTGACATTTTTTTTGGCTTATTTTAAGGATACTTGAAAATATGAGATTGTTGAGCGAATTCAGTTTATATCTAAAATGCAGATAGAGAGAAAGAGAAAATGTGTATGTGTGTGCATGTGCACGTGTGTGTGTGTGTGTGTGTGTGTGTGTGCGTGCGTGCATGCGTGTGTGTGTGTAAATGTTTGTGTATAGTGAGGGCATTTGTGTGTATGAGTAGATAGATATTTCTGATAATGCAGAAGTACAATAATGTTAGGTCTAAAAACTACACTAAATAGATTAAAAGAATAATAAAACAAGCAAAATAATTTCCAATGGCTGTGGAAGAATTTCATTTATAGAAAAAATACAATAGCAGGCAACAAGGAAAACATTTAACTAAAAAAAAAGTCTGCCTTAAAAGGAAACAAGGCAGTGTAGTAGTGATAATAATAATAATAATAATAATAATAATAATAATAATAATGATAATAAATAATAAAAATAATAATAATAATAATGGACTCTGCTATAATTTGAGATGAGATGGATTCTGAACAAGGAGATATAGTTGTCTAGTGTACTGGCAGATTATGTATTTTAATTGGGAAGAGGAGTATGAAAAAGCTGGCAGGAGGCAAAGTTGGAAAATAAATATGTTGGGACAATTCAGGCATCCAAAATAAGGGAAGAGTGTTTGACTTGCCAAGGGAGGTAACACTGTAGAAGTTAGTAAGGTCTAAATTGAAACTCTTTAGTAAAAAAAAAAAAAAAAAAAAAAAAGTTACTGAGGAGAAAAAGAAAATTTTTATCGGTTGAGATCCCCTTAGGGTGCTATACTTCCTATAATTTTATAAATATCTTTAGTTAATTAACAGATTAATAAACTAATATAGTTGTTTGTTTGGGGGGAATTTTTTTTTTTTTAAAGATTTGAGTAAATCTTATAAATTATAGAAAATTTAGGATATGTTAATATTTCAGTGACATTGGATTTTTGAACTAGAATAACAAGATAAGGATTTGTTTTAAGATAAATCAGTCAATAAAAGGTACTTTTTATTTATTTATTTTCATAAATTTGCTTATGTTGTAAAATTTTATTAGAAATATTGCTGGATATATTTAGGTATAATTCTGAGGATTTTAGGTTATATAAAAAGTAAAGACTTAGTCAATAAAATGATAACCTTAAAAATTGAGCTGTTGTTTCTTAATGACAAAAGCAAACAGTAAGCAGATGATTATATTTCAGAAATATCCATGTTTAATGTTTCTTTTTAGCCTCTATTTTAAAGTGAATATAGACAAACTAATATCAGTAGATACAATCTCCATTTTAAGATTTGAAAACTTGGTGATTATTAAAATTGTAATGAAACTAACAACATGGAACAGGTACATACTTGGATTTTAGAAGATTGGCATTCTTGTTATATTTCCTTGATGTAAGAAAAATCAGGGCATGATTAATCCATTAAAAAAAAAAAATTTAAATTAAACAGTTAAAGAATTTTGATAATTGATTATCAGAAAAAACTATTCTGCTTATGATTTTGTATGATTTAAAAAAAATCTTTTTTTAATTTTTAGACAATTTTTTGTTTTCTGGTCAAAATGATGTAAAAACACAACAGAAATGTAGAAAAGAAACCAACAAAACATCGAAGAAAAATATAGAAATTTGTGACGGTTAAATAAAGTAAGTGGAACTTATTCTTTTTGTTTTGTTTTGAAGGATGTAAAAACAGATGAAACTGATGATTGTGAACATTGGGGAGCAGGGTTTGGGCTGATGAAACATTTGCCCAGATTTGTAAGGGCAAACAAGTACTGAGCAACTGAATATCATCACCACCATGATTTTTAGTCAGAAAAAAAAACCAAAAAAACAAAGAAAAAAAAAATTTTTTTAAATAAAAGATGGGGTGTAAAAATGAAGAGGAAAAATGTATATAGATATATAGCCATCCCAAACTGAAGTTGTGCAACATACAAACAAAAATAAGTTAAAAAAATATTATCATCAGCATCATCATCATTATCTTCATTAGCAGCAGTAGCAACAGCAGCAGCAGCAGCCCAGCAGAAAAGGAAGGGAAAGTGGATGTGAGAGAGAGTGAGAGAGAAAGAGATAGATAGAATGAGCCAAAAGTTACAAAAATAAATAAATTAAAAAATAAATAAACAAAATAAGTGAGCATCGATTGTTAAAGATCACCATGGCTTGTCAACACAGTATTACTTTGGACACTTGGCTTCATAGGAAACCCAAGATGTGAAACAAAGAAGAGCTGCAGCAACAGTGCCAAAAGAATGGAAAATTTTTCAACAGAAAAGGGAAAAAATATCGTCCAGAGAATATAAATCATTCTGACATGAAAACCAAAATGAATTTTTATCATTTGCAAGACATCAACTAAATTAAGCCTGTCACAAAGGAGAAGAACAAAAAAATTAAAATTAAAATTAAAAAAATAAATTAACAAAAACTTCGATGTAGTAACAAAAACCTGATCTAAGAAAACAGTCCAGGTTAAAAATATGGTGAGGATAACCTGAAGTCCAACTTTTTAGACCTTACTTTTTTTGATAGAGACAACATTGGGGAATGAGAGAAGATTTAGTAATGAAGGCCAAAGCTTCTCCATTTAGCAAAACTTTTCTCATTCACCAATGATACCTGCATCGGAAAGATAAGTCCTACAAAAGTTTGGCTTCAGGTTAACTTTACCACGCTTTTAGCCTGGACTAAAAGGAAGTTGCATGAATATAACTACACAAATTGTATAAGAATTAGGAGGCAGACATAAAAAGCTAACAGATTTCAAGGATAAATGAGTCAAATAATCTTAAAAATAACATTGTAGAATCATTTTGGAAGAGAAACATATATATTGGCTGATATAGAAATTATTTGGAGGTCAAGCAAAGAAAAGACTTTTACTGAAATCTGAACAGATACATACACCAGAGGCTGAATTATATGTCCACCATTTTTATTACTCAGCCAAAATATTTCAACACAAACAGCTTCTTTGCTTGACTTTCAGATAATCTTTGTTTGACATTTAAGTATTCCAAATACATTTTTACAGCTGTACACATACAGGCTGTCTATAGCCAGTTTAAGAGAAATAATTATTCATAAAATTAGGCCTAGATTTAAAATTTAAAAAAAAAACAAAAAAAACAAAAAAAAACCCTCACTAAATAAGAAAATGTACTGAAATATATATTTAAAAAACGATTCATCACAAAGTTTTTGAGTTGTTCTTTCAATTGCAGATATATTTCAAAATATGAAAATCTTTCAAAAATAATTTTAACATTACAAAATGCCTAACTAATGCAAACTAAATAAAAAAAATCATAGCAAAAGATTATCCAAATGAATTTGAGTAACATTTTTCATTCAAATTTATCTAAAGTTAAATCATAAAGAAGAAATCATTGGATAATACTTTAAATAGAGTTATACTGTATATAGTCTATTACTAACTAGTGAGCAATACAAACAAAGCTTCCAAGAAAATCAACAATGCTATTTTCATCCTCTAGATAATTTTAAATGTGGTACCTGACTATCGTACAAATGTTTAGAAGTTAACCCTTAGATATAACCTGTGTAAATCTTTAATACACAGAACAATACTAAATACAGAAAGAGGTTTCAAGATTATTTTGACATTGGGTTGTTCAGAGTTAAAAAGTGGAGGCCATGTTTATACCTTTTAAGCCATGAAGAAAATGATGAGGATTAAAGAAACTTACATTGATTTAAGAAATGATACAAATGAATCCTATTTATACTAAATATGAGATTTTTTTCAATGCCTCCCTTGCAACAGTGGAATATGGCTATACAATATACAACTGGATTATCCAGAGATCATTTGGTTCATTAGCCATTGTTGCAGACAGTAGAGGCACACCCTTGCCTCTAAATCATTTAGTGCAACAGAGGAGTGCAGTAAACATACTAACCTTTGGGCACTGGCTTCAATAATGCTATTAATGGCATTGGTTGAAATAGCTGATATGTATTTAACATTTACAATTATAAACAAAGGTTGTGGAAATGTAAGCTAACATAGAATACAATTCTGTATTCATTCATACAGATATCTTCATCTTTGTTGTTATAATATCAAATACTTTAATTAATCCATTCTATCACCATATTCAAATCCTACATTGGATGCACACTCTTTTCTCTTAGAATTCAAATATGAAATCTTCATATTCTTAGATATTATGTATTACATTAGAATATAAATGTAGTCAGTATACAAAATGAATGATCATACCTGACTGAAATTTACCAAGTTTAATCATTAAATATAAAAATTAAGATTTCTAATTCAATATAGATTTGTAATTTGATAATCAAGTAAATCTGATGTATAAGCCAGTAAATAACTTTTAGTTTCATCTTTGACAATCATAAGTCTCTCCAAGTCTTTCAAGCTCTCTCTCTCTCTCTCTCTATATATAAGAGATTTGCATTTTTTGTACACACACACACACACACACACACACACACACACACACACACACAGATAAGCATAACTCTCTTGTGCATTATAATCTCAGTATAAAAGAAAGACTTGTCCGATAACCTGGTGGGGTTTAGGGGTGCTACTTATGAAGAATATCTTGGGCAGGAATAGCCTGACAGAACCCATCACTCTCTAGGTCTTGTTTGAATTCATAGTTTTCCTTCTCCTAGATGGGTTGCCATACCAAGGTTAAAGAGCTTAGTCTACCCTACTATTTACTCATATCTATAGAGAGAATAATTGGATTTATACTTTTTTCAGTGGGTATTATATGCAAACAGCTTTATTCAGGTTTGAACTTGGGTAACTGAGTCCACTTCCAATGACAATAAACATTATGCTACAAGCATCTCTAATCTCAGTATACAGTATGTTATACCACTATATTTGTTTTCATACTGCTATTATGATGTACATTTGATAACAGATGATAAATGCAGCATGCTTTCACTAAAGATAATTAGATTGATTTTAACAGCATGTCAACCCCTTGTAGGTAGTATTATGCCAAGAGGTTAGGGAATCACATACATATTTACATTTTTTTGTGTAGTTGTTTTTCAAGTGTTTTTTTCTTTTTTTTTTTTGCACATGATCCTATTGAATAGAAATAATTTTTAAACAGATCTATTTGACCCACAGATGGGATCCTCTGGATCAGAGTGGATCTGCCTTCATTTAAATTGTTTCACATTCACTGTAAAGTGAAGATTGTGACAATTTGTTTAAGAAAATTACAATTTAAATTAAAAATTTAAATTCTTTTTTTCCTGATATAAATATTTCAGTATAAATTTACAAAAGAAAAAAATTTTTTTTATTATTATCAGAATCGTATCTAAATTTCTTTTAAAAACATTTTCAAGCATTTTCTGTGATAAGACTTTTGACAATTTATAATAGAAAGTTTCTCTGATTTGACTACCTATCCTGTTTAAGATATTTGCTTGATTGCTACCAAGTAGATTGGACTTAATTAAGACCATTTAAAGAACTAAGCTCTTGGTTACATAGAAAAAAAAACAAGGAAGATGAAAAAGAAAAAAGTTGAATATAGTTTGGTTCGTAGGTTTTACAACATATCAAACCTTTTTGGGATATTTAATAATCAAGTTTTTGGCAAGTAATTATATGGTTTCAAGTAATTAAGAAGAATGATTGGTAAATAGTTATAACTTCAAGTAACTATTTGTAATAATAATTTGCATAGTTATATAGTTTCAAGTATCATTGATACTAATTATTCATACACAACATTAACATTTCAAGTAACAATTATTATTTATCAACAATAAAAACTTGTTTGCACAGTTATATGGTTTTAAGCATTTTTATCAAATATAAATAATTTCCAAACAGATATATATGAATTATAATAGGTACAACCACTTTGGGTGAGAGTGGACCTGAGAGTAATGGCAATGAAGGGGTAAAGTTCAATATGAAAAATGTAAAAAGATACAGAAATTAAATAACCAGTATTTTATAAATATCTAATTTTATTAAAATACTTTAAATGATATGTATAATGTACGATTGACAATGAGTCAGCCATGGACCATCAATATAAAAATACCATATTTAAAGGGTAGAAAACTATAGATATAAATGTACTGATTATATGAAAATGAAATTTTAAAAAAGCAACAAATTTATAACCCCCCACCCATAAAACCCAAAGAAACCAACTGGTAATTTTTGTAAAAACTAATGGTTTACTTTAAAAGATAGTTAAGAAAAATATAAGGTGAAAAAATATTATTTCTTATGTGACCTTGAAGAGTAAAAGAGAAAATAACTTGTTTTAAGCAAAAGGAAATAAAGAATTCCTTAACTTCATAACAGAAGAAACTTTGGATTTATATTTGATAGCTAATATGTGTGTATGTGAATAAAAATTATGTTGTGTGCGTGTGTGTGTGTGTATATATATAAGCCGTGCACAAACCGCCACCCATGCAATAAAATAATCCAAATCCAGCAAAGAGACAACTTTGAAAAATCAAATCCAGCAAAGTAATGTAATTTAGAAAACTAGGTGAGATCAGTGACAAATAAAAGTGATACCAAGATGAAGATTAGTGAAATAGATAAGAAAACTTTTTTCGTTTTTATTTTCTGGTTAAAACTCATTTCATAGATATACTTTAACCCAGGAGGGAAAAATAAGCAAAAGCACAAATTTTTTTTTTCTAAATGGATCAATAATAAAAAAAAAGAAAAAAAGAAAAAAAAAAAGTGAATTGTAGAAAGACTCCCCCCTCCCCCCAAAAAAACAACAGCAACACATATTCCAAAAAAAAAAAAAAAAAAAAAAAAACCAAAACATATTACATGTCAGTAATCCACTGGTAGAAGTCTTATGAGCCTTACTGTTTATATAGTTTTGATAACAATTTTCAAAAATTATAATTTTTAAAGCCATAGATTTAACTCCTAATTATATATATATATAAGTACATATAATGCATCTACTGTGTGTATATATGTATATATATATATATATATATATATATATATATGAATAAATGTGTTTGAGTTTGTGCTTGTGTGTGTATATATATATATATATATATATATATATATTTGTTCCTTAAGTATCATACTATACACATGTATATATTTATATAGTGCAATTAGAAGGAAACTCAAACCTGATTAAATTGTCATTATAAATTTATTTTGCTCAAGAATATCATTATATCATCAGATGACTGCACATGTTTAACTTGAGGTTGAAAAACAGCAAATATGGATAACAGTCTTACATATATAGTATAATACTTAAGGAACAAATGGATTTTTTTCAGAAACATGTCATAATTTATTTTGTTATGTTCATTCAGTTGATGTAAACTTTCATAAAAAAAATAAAAAAGTAAACCGACTAGGAAGACTTAAAATGTGATTTGTATAAAATAATTTGAAAGGCAGAAGTATTATAATAATAATAAAAAAAAAAATCAAACAAATAAGATCTAATTTTTATTTTGCATCAAATTTTAAAAAAAACCATGAAAGAAATCTGAATGGCAGTAAACATCTTAAAAACTCACAAGATTGAATACACATGCACTATATATATAATAAGTTAGACAACCATAGTCGAGGGTAAACTGAAGGCTCCTTTTTCAATAGCTATTACACCAAGATGTACAAGAAGTCCCTACTCTTTTCCCTGGATTGTTCCACTTACCCTTGACCCACACCTTATGATGCTGAGTGTTAAGCAAGGAGGCATCTAGTACAATTTTTTTTGAGTCTTTGGTATGACTTGACCTGGGATTGGGTCCAGGTCTCCTGGGCATTGGCAAACATTCTAACCATTATGCCAATGGCCAGGTTATATATATATATATATATATGCGTGTCTAAAGTAATATAGCAAGATGTATTTGATACTTTACGAGGAATGATTCAAAACTTAGTTAATAAAAGCATTATTTGTCTTATAATCTGACCAGATACTAAAGTTCAAAATATACTTTCTTTTCTGGACTTAAGATGCATGAATTGCAGCACTGTCTTTTTTTAGCCCCTGCTCAGGGTAATTACAATCCCCAACCCATCCCAGCATCTAGATATTTGGTAGTAGATATTATTATCCACAATACAAGTACACTGAATACAGTGTAAATATTTAGGCATTTCTTTTTAAAGATTGGCAAAAAATGGCTACATATCCTCATAAGAAAAATAGATTCAGAAGGTAGCAATCTTCAAACTAGGCATAAAAAGGATTTTCTCTTTTGCAATTCAATTTTAATTATTTAAAAAAATATATCTTTTCCTAAATCGAAAGGGAAAATATTCATGGACCAATATCCTATTTTGCAATTGCAAGCCAGTCATTCATTTAAAAAAAAAAAAAAAAAAAAAGAAGCTTTCTTTTCTTATTTCTTTGTACTACTTTTGTCTTATAAAATATGTTACATATGCATAAATGTTTCATACACTATATTCAACAATTAATAGTGGATAGGGGTAGTATTTTTTAGTTCCTTACAATTCTGATAAACTTTTACTTTGAATGAACTAGTTGATATAGTTGTTTCCAAGTCCCTAAATATTTCAGAAAGGTCCACCATATTGGATGACAGATTCTATCGAGGTATGCTCATATACATTAAAATATACTAACTTTTAAAAGCTTTCAATAAAATATACTTTGAATAAATCGAATAGAAATATATACAGCAAATATTTTGTCCAATGTATATTTTAAATGTGTTTACTTGAAAAATAAAAAAACCATAATTGTTTCTGCTTTGTAGTTGCATGGTTTTTGAATATTTAAGATTTAAATATAGAGAAACTGAATATTTATAAAAGCCAAGAAATAACTTTAATATGTTTGTTTTAAATCTGATAAAGAGATTAAAAAAAATTACCAAATTGTTTTTGCTTGACTTAACATGTTTAGCTGTCTACAGAAAGGCTTTATTTTCTAAATCTAAAATTTAATGTTAGATTATTATTAACCCCTGTGACATGGGCAGGCAGGTGACACAAAGTCAATTTTAAAGCAGAGTATAGCTGGTTTGGAATACAGTTTTCCTTCTCCTAGACTGGTTACTTAACTAATGCAAAAGAACCTAGTTTTTCCAACTATCTATCCATTGCTGAGGTAGTGGGGATAACAGATGGATTCATGCTTTTCTTGAAGGTATTAGCACCAAATGAAACACAAACTACCACACCTAGGATTTGATCTTGAGTAGATATTTTCATTTCCTATGACGTCAACCATTACACTAAGGGAGTAAGTATGTAGTGTGTTTTGTATCTCAAATGTTGGATTATTATGGGAGTACGTTATGAGTAGTTCTCCACATTCTTACACATAATAATGTTACATTTAAAAACAAGACACACTACAAACTTACACATAATAATCTGACATTGAATTTTATATTTAGAAAATAAAATATTTTTGAGGAAGCTGTATCTAAAAACAGCAAAACATGTCAAATCTTAAAAAAAAAGTATAGAATAGATTATATCCTCCACCCACAATTGCTGGAATAGTAACAGCTTAAAGTATTGGACAAAAAAAAAAAGAAAAAAAAAAACAGAACAATTTAAAAAAAAAATTATTGCCACAAATTTTAATGAAACTTCCATGGCTAAAACACACATAGGAAGTGAATATTTATCTTTATTATTGTTATCAAAGTTCCCTTAGATGTAGCAAAATTTTCTCAAAACAAATAAATTAACAGAAATACCAAAAAGTAGGAAATTTTATAGAATTTTATTTCCTTTGATTTGATTAGTCTTTTCTAAGGCAATTAAACAGTTGTCTGAGTTTGAAAAAAAGTAAATTTTTGGTAAATATTAAGTGGTCATAAATTGTCTTAACTTGTCAGACTTTATCACGTGTCATAATAAATTTCTCAAGTTACCTGTCTGTTTTTTTATCTTTTGTCCAATATTATATATTTACAAAATGAATAAAGACATCTTTAACTCAGAAGATATATCTGTAATTTAAAAAAATGTATACATATACCTACAAAAGAAGAAAATACTCTGACTTGAAAATATTTGTATGCAATAATGGTCTTATATGGTGGACTAAGTTATATATAGGTATTAGTCCAGATTAAAAGTTGGGTAAGGATAACTGGAAGATGAATATTTTTAGACCTTATTTTTCAAATGAAGGTATCATTGAGGAATCAGAAAAATCTTAACAAAATGGAGTGGCTTTGTCAACACTGGATCCAAAACTTTTCTTGTCCAATGATACCTGCATCAGAAAAATAAGGTCTAAAAGAAAAAGTTTGGCTTTGGATTATCCTTATTGCGATTTTAACCTTAATTATAAGTGTAAAAAACCGGCCCATTGGCCTAGTGGGCAGAGCGCTT
Organism: Sepioteuthis lessoniana; assembly: GCA_963585895.1. Lineage (NCBI taxonomy): Eukaryota > Metazoa > Mollusca > Cephalopoda > Myopsida > Loliginidae > Sepioteuthis > Sepioteuthis lessoniana. Next base: position 28,941,605 of record OY757934.1, read on the forward strand.
GCCAATGGCCTGGAAAACCAGGGTTCAATCCCTGGTTCAGACATACCAAAGACCAAAAAAATGGTATTGAGGACACTTTGCTTAACACTCAACATTATAAGGTACAGCTCAAGGGTAAAGTGGAGCAATCCAGGGAAAGGAGTAGCGCCCTCCCCTACACCTTGGTGTAGTAGCTATTAAAAAGGGAGCCTTCTGGCCGTCCTTGACTATGGTTGACCAACTTATATATATATATATATATATATATCATGTCTTCCAAGTGGAGGTGCCTGTAGTGTAATGGTTATTGTCGTAGGAAATGGACATGGCAACACAAGTTCAAATGCTGGATGAGACTGATTGCATTTCACATAGCACTAATACCCTTGGGAAAGGTATGAATCCAATTATTCTCCCTCCAGCAATGGGTAAATAGTAGGACAGACTAGGTTCTTCAGCCTTGGTAAGGCAACTAGTCTAGGAGAAGGAAAAACTCTGAATTCAAACCTGTTGAACTCCGCTTAAAAATTGACCCCTTGTGTCATATCCTGCCTGAGCAGAAGGGTTGGTAAATATATATATCATGTTTTCCAAATATAAAATAATGAATGCAAGCAACAAGCAAAAATCCTAACTTAACAATAAACTGATACTAATAATATTTTGGTTGGTCTCTTATCACTTATATACAAGTGTTGTCAAGTAGAGCAGAGTCGATCTGTTCTTACCTACATAGACATTTATTTTGGACTTGTCCATTGCATATAAGAGGAGCTTATGCACTGAGCCTCATTTTTTATTTTTAATCCCTCTTAGATAGATATCAACATGTGTATATTTTACAAATAAATGTTTCTCTGAATGCACCTCTTGTTTTCTTCTTAAGGTGATGATACAAAATTATATATTTACAACGAAGAGATTTTAGTCAAGTGGCCATCTTGTCATGTCAACCCTGGATCCAGTATTGGCTGCCTGAGACATTGAAGACCTAGCCAAATATAGGTCTCTTTCAGACTGGTTCATCATATCACCAGTTTTAACTGAAATTTCCAGTGTTATTGACCCTTGAACCCAGAAGATTGGTATAAAGGTTTCTTGCCTAAAGAACAAGGTTTGTGAAGTTGAATAGCTTATGCAACACATTGTGCAGGACAATACATGCAGCAACTCTGTTGCTATCCTATTGGTGGAACTGAACTTAATTATTGCTATTTATAATAATGATGATGATGACTAATAATGAATAATTTTAAAAAATTACTAAACTCAAAAATTATAAAATAGAGAAAATAAAAAAAAAATCCTCTGGACCAAAGTTATCTAAAAAAAAAAAAAAAAAAAAAGGATAAAGTATTTCCAATCTTGATTACATTATCCTGAATCTGCTACACATTACAAACCAAGGTGTTCATGGGGTAACTTATCAATATTGAAAATGGATATGGCAATCCAAGTTCAAATCCTGGAAGAAGCTGTTTGCATTTCACATAGAACTAATACCCTTAGGAAAAGTATTCATCTATTCTCCCTCCAGCTATGAGTAAATAGTTGGGCAGACTGGGTTCTTTAACCTTGGTATGGTAACTGGTCAAGAAGGAAAATTCTGAATTCAAACCCGTTAGACTCTCCTTAAAAATTTTACCTAGTGTCACATTCTGCCCATGGTAAATGCATATACAACTGCAAGTGCTTCCAAGGGTTTATATTTGTCATTACAAGTCAAAGATTCTTTGGTTTGGTAAGGAAAGAAATAAAGCAAAAGTCTTAGCATAAATTGAAGAAATGTTGAGATCCTAGCAGAACTAAATCACAAAATTTATTAGAAGTCAATTGAAGCAAAATTAGAATCACAGGAATAAAGATGAAGCGAGATTTAAATTTTTGAAGGTAGAGGAATGATCATTCATAATTCAGGGAGTATGACATATTTCCTCTAATTGTTTCTTTAGTTGATAACTAGATTGGTTTGTTTGAGCTAGCTAGTTAAAGAAATGACACTTATTAAGCTTAGTTTAGTACAAGACGTGAAGCATAGAGCACCTAGTGAGAATCAAACTCAATAACAATGATCTGCTAGTCTAGCTTGCTAACCATTACAGCATATGAGATGCCTCCATTTACCAATCTTAGTTTAGTTTAGTACAAGGCCAGTAGCATAGAGCACCTAGTGAGAATTAAAGTCACTAACTACAGCAAACCATTATACCAAGTGAAAAGTTCAGTCAGGTTGGAGTAATGTAATTTACAAAGTGCTTTGCTTTGATGTGGCACAAGGCCGAATGAATGGGGCGCCCAATGAGACTCGAACTCACATGTGTAGGTCTGCTAGTCTAGCTTGCTAACCGTTACACCACCAGAGGTGCCCCAGTCAGGTTGGAGTAATCATTACTAAGCTTTGCTTAAATTAGTAAAAGGTCAGTGAGAATTGAATTTACTAATAATGTTCTGCTAGTCAACCATGATGACCATTAAATCATCGGAAATGTCCACAAGTTAAAGAAATGTTACTGGTCATGACATATGATGTGGAAAATGACAGAATATCAAAATATGTTTTTGTGTTTTTTTTATGATGTAAGCAAAAAAAATTCTAATTTAATATTTAATTCTATTTTATAGTACATAATTAAATTATACAAGATTGATTTCAATGACATGTCAAACCATGTAGGGTTATTTTATGTTGAGAGGTTAGGGAATCATGCTTATATTTACATTTTTTTGTGTAATTGTTTTCTAAGTGTTTTTATCTATCTATTTTTTTTTTTATACATGATCCTATTGAATACAAATAATTTTTAAATATATCTAGTTGACCCATAGATGGAACCCTAACAGGTACAATCACTTTGGTTCAGAGTGGGCCAGGAAGTAATGTCAATGAAGGGGTACACTACACCTCCAAGAGCTACAGAACTGGAGCTTCACCATCAGAAGTAGTTTAGTCTCATACCTAGGACACCTCCTTTTTTTGTGAGGGGAGTGGGGTCTTGACCTGATACATGGGATACAATTGGCATATTCTAAGCCTCATTGACAGGGCAAATTATATTTTTTAAAAAATCAAGTTCATATATGAACTTGTATATAACTAAGTAAGTAAAGTTGGTAACCGTAGTTGAGGGCGACCCAAAGGCTCCTTTTTGATAGCTGCTACACCAAGGTGTAGAGGAGGGCACTACTCCTTTCTCTGGATTGCTCCACTTTACACTAGATCCATACCTAATAATGCTGAGTATTAAGCTAGGAGGCATCAAGAACCATTTTTTGAGTCTTTGGTGCGACTTGACCCAGGATTGAACTCAGATCTCCCAGGCCATTGGCAAACGCTCTAACCATCATGCCAATATATGGTTAAAGCATCTTAACCATCACGGATTAAATGAATTTGTGAAATAGGGATTCTCAGGCGGCTTTCCATAATGTTGCCAAGATTTTAATTTAAGATTAAATGCCTCAATATTTGTATGATCTTATATTTGTTTTTGCAAATCCCCTTACATTCATATTTTACCATCAGGGTTATAAACAAATATAAAATCTGAGTTCAAATCCAGATAGTGGCTACTAATATCCTTCTGTATTAGTGTCTTTGGGAGAGGCATTCATTTACTCTTAATAACATTCCGATGAAGACTAATCATAGCAAGCTGCATATATTGACCCAACCCCACTACAAGCAGGATGTGACACAAGGTCAATTTTTAAGTAAAGCATATATTTACCCAACCCCTCCACTACAAGCAAGATGTGACACAAGGTCAATTTAAAATGGAGTGCATAACAAGTTGTATGAAATGACAACTTGCTACAAGGCCATCAAGCCAAAAATCAAATTTGTTATAAGGACAATTTCATTAATATTTTCTACTTGTTAGACACATTAAATCTTGTCAAAAATTTTAATGTTTCTTGCTATAACTGGCTATACCATATGTATATGTTACATGTTATTCCGTCTGAAAAACTGATTTAATATTTAAAGTTCTATAAATTTTAACAGAATAAGGGACATATGGTGTTGATAGACTATTTAGAAAAAAAAGAAAAGAAAATGTTTATCATCTCAACATTGAGATATACTAATAGTTACTAATATAAGTATTAATCCCCCAAATCCCATATCCCTCCAAATCTATGGGGTAAATAGTACCATGACTGTTTTCCAACAAGGTTGGCTAGTTGAATGCAATGTCAAACTGCATAAAGGACTGGCTCCTAGTTGAATGCAATGTCAAACTGCATAAAGGACTGGCTCCTAGTTGAATGCAATGTCACACTGCATTAAGGACTGGCTCCTAGTTGAATGCAATGTCAAACTGCATTAAGGAATGGCTCCTAGTTGAATGCAATGTCAACCTGCATTAAGGACTGGCTCCTAGTTGAATGCAATGTCAACCTGCATAAAGGACTGGCTCCTAGTTGAATGCAATGTCAAACTGCATAAAGGACTGGCTCCTAGTTGAATGCAATGTCAAACTGCATAAAGGACTGGCTCCTAGTTGAATGCAATGTCAAACTGCATTAAGGACTGGCTCCTAGTTGAATGCAATGTCAAACTGCATTAAGGACTGGCTCCTAGTTGAATGCAATGTCAAACTGCATTAAGGACTGGCTCCTAGTTGAATGCAATGTCAAACTGCATTAAGGACTGGCTCCTAGTTGAATGCAATGTCAAACTGCATTAAGGACTGGCTCCTAGTTGAATGCAATGTCAAACTGCATTAAGGACTGGCTCCTAGTTGAATGCAATGTCAACCTGCATTAAGGACTGGCTCCTAGTTGAATGCAATGTCAACCTGCATTAATGACTGGCTCCTAGTTGAATGCAATGTCAACCTGCATAAAGGACTGGCTCCTAGTTGAATGCAATGTCAACCTGCATTAAGGACTGGCTCCTAGTTGAATGCAATGTCAAACTGCATTAAGGACTGGCTCCTAGTTGAATGCAATGTCAACCTGCATTAAGGACTGGCTCCTAGTTGAATGCAATGTCAAACTGCATTAAGGACTGGCTCCTAGTTGAATGCAATGTCAACCTGCATTAATGACTGGCTCCTAGTTGAATGCAATGTCAACCTGCATAAAGGACTGGCTCCTAGTTGAATGCAATGTCAACCTGCATTAATGACTGGCTCCTAGTTGAATGCAATGTCAACCTGCATAAAGGACTGATTCATAATTTTACCACTTTATAGTAACAATATATTCTTCATGCAGATTTGAATTTCTGATTTTTCCTTCTTTTAGATCAGTTACCCTTACTAATGCTAGAAAGCTTAGTTTATTTTATTATTTATCCATAATTGTGTGGGAGTGGGGATGAACAAGAAGTGGATTCATACTTTTCCAAAGAGCATTAGCATAAAAGTGAAATGTAAACAGCCTTGTCCAGGGTTTGAACTCAGTTTACTGAATTCATTTTGTATTACAATAACCCTTATGCCCTACCACATACATATATATTTTCATTTTGAATTTCTTAGTTTAAAATTCTGAATTTCATTTTTATTTCTTTGATATTAAAGTCAACTTTTTAAAAAACAAAAAAAAAAATCCCTCTTAGTTCATGGATAGAAGCCAACAGTCAAGAATTCTTCAGCAACTGTTAATTCTTCATATTTGTCATGTGCATCAACACCGTTTTCTTAGTTTCCATTATAATTCTGAGAACTCCAGGTATTTATTGTTCTTTCATTATTGGAATAACGTATAAACCAATAAAGATGGACATATGGATATGAACATCCATGTTTTCCAAAGACTTGCCAGGCTTTCTATCCAATTACAATATCAGGTCCTAACCATGTGTTAAACTCATTCCTCTTATAGTAGATAAGTTGTATTTCGATGTTCTTGTTTTGACTTTTTATGCTTGGTTTAATTTAGTAAGTATGAAGTAACATATCTATTATTGGCATTGGGAAATAGAATAATCACTAAACTTACTTTGGATTTTAACTGAGGATGCTCATGTATTCTTTGTATTAATATCCTTGGGAAAGGCATGAATTCATTTTTTCTTGAAAGAAATATATCTTATTTCTGACAACCGACAATAATCAAGAAAGAAAAGTGGGTGTGTAAATTCAGACAAACCACACACCCATAACTACTTTCCAAGCACCAATAACAAGAAAAACTTATGCCTATTGACAGAAGTAGTATAGAATGTTCTCTGAAAATATTAAGAACTAGAAATAATGAAACAGTTAAAAAATTCTACCAATAACATATTCTTTGTATGTAGTCTCCAAGCAGAAGCTAGTAGATTTGTTACAGCAAAGTTTATGAAAACTGACGTTATGATATGTGTAAATCTTTTTTTTTAAACAATGTTTCAACTTCTTTTGTCATTAGTACTTAAAAGATTTAATAATAATCTGTTTAAAAAAATATCAAGCAAATAAATTTTACTAAAAAATTTAAAAAGTTATAGTTATTTAAACTTCATAAGTCTTTAGCTGATCTCATTGTTAAATTACTTTGAGGCTACAGTTCAGCACTTAAGTCATTACATTATGGAGACTCCTCCTCATTGCGACAAGTGGAGAACAGTGTATTTTTTGTATAATATATTAATCAAAATAACTAACAATATAAACCAGTGGTTCCCAACTGATTTTGGGTCATGCCCCACTTTGGTACTTCTAAAATCCCCCCCACACACTTATCATTTAATTCTTAGATATTCAAAATTTTACTGCAATTCACATAAAGGAAGCTTAAAAGGCCTTTAACTTGGTCTCTAAACAAGACCCACCAAAATATTACCATGTCTCAACATTGAGAACTACAGGTATAAACTAAAATGTGACCTCACAAAGTAGTATCTCTTACAAAGCAATTGACAAGGAAAAAAAATAAAGACAAAAAAAAAAAGAAGACATTTTTGTCACCAAATGTTAACAGGCAAAGTGATATTTTTGTTGTTGTAAGTAATGGCTCAATGTAAGGCATGTTTCTATTGAGTGCTCATTGGCCAACTCAATGTATAGAAAATAATTTACCTATACTACAAAGATTAAAAAAAAAATCATTTGCCAGTGAACATTTCAAATTGTACTTCAAATGCTCAAAATTAGTAACATAAGAAATGTAGTTGACCTTCAGAGGTTATCATAGGTGAGGTCCTTAAATGATATTACCCCCCCCCAACACCCAATGAAAATCTGGAACATCTTTGATCATAAAATCTATAGGAAAATGGAAAACTTATGCCTAAGATAATACCAACAGAAGTGTAAGTAGTATTTCTTTTTTTTTTTTTAATTATTACAAACTCATTTTTTAAACTAATCTTTTAAACATCTCCCACTGAATAAAAACAAAAATTCAGTACATACTTATGAATAGGTTAATTTCACAAGCATTTTCTGGAAGCCAAATGTTGCTCTCAGTTTTCATTATGTTTGAATTTCAATCTTAAAAAAATTATTCATATAGAGGTTGAAAAAAGTTTTTTGCAAAAAACTTAGGTCATCAAAATTCAACCAATACATAAGAAGTATTATTATTAGTAATAATAATAATACTACAGTATCATTGTAATTGGAGTCACAACAAATACCATAATTATTTATATACAAGATGCACCATTTTTTCAGTCCAAAAGTTAGGGATGCGTATTATACACAATAACTTTATTATTAACCTTTTTCCATCCACATGCCTTACCATATTCAGGATAAGATGACCGAAAGTAAGTTATATCTGTAGTTCAAACATATGTTTTTTTTCTGTTACAGAGAAATATCTGATGAAATGAGTGCTTATAATTTTGTTTCTCCTAATGTCAGCTTAATTTTATGGCAAACTTGTTGCATTTTTTGTGTGATTGTGTCAGTGTGTTTGCTCTAAATGCTGTGTAAATTTTGTGTTTTAACACATAAGGTAAATTATTTAAATTCTTATTTTTAGTCAGCAAGAATGTTATGGTACCCAACCTGCGGACTGTAATGAACTTTTCCTGTTGCTATTAATGCCAGGAGAATATTCATCTCAGTGTTAAGTTTATTCCAGCCTAACGCTTTGGCAGTCCGACTGATGTTCAACACCTTTTTATCTATGTTGTATTATACTTTCGTTAATATACTTTGTTCCATGTAAACCTGAGTTCGTGTCTTTTTTCCAGACCCTTTACTGGTCCATAACAAAGAACTGATAAAAAGTTGAACAAATGCTAAATTTAGTTGCTACAAATTCTAAAAAGTGGGTGCATATTATTCACAAGAATTTTTTCCTTAGAATTTTAAAATTCAAAGTTAAGGAAGCATGTTGAAGGTGAGTATACACAATTATGGTACTTTTTTTCTTCTTTTATCACACCAGTAAATATACTTTATGCTTTGAACAAACCTGTTCATACAATTGCTATAAAATTAGGTTATGTCTAACATTATGATCAATAAAGAATATCAGAATGACTCTCTACAGATATAGTAAACCTCTTTTTGTTGGCATGAACAGATGCAAGTTATTTTTTTCCTCTTTTATTAGTTTATTAACAATGAAAATTTGTTGGCTGCCACCACTGCAAAAGGGACAAAACCTTTTATGCCTTTCTTCTTTTTTTCTTCCTTAAATCTTGCCAAAAAGAGTTAACAACACAAGGGGAGACAACTTAAACTTCAATTATTTAAGCAGTTAGAGATATAAACCCATATTTCTAAATCCTAATATATACACACACTGAAACCTCTATATACCAATATGCATTCATATACAAATGTCATATATACATGCATACATACATTTTGTTTTTGAGGAAAATCCGAGGAAAAGTGTGCTGTCCTTAATCTGTCACATGCCTCCGGGATTTGTGTATGAACATGGAGGTGTGGGGGTGGTTGATGTTTGATCTCTTGAAGGTTGAGAGGCAAATCCTTATAGTAGAAAGGTCAGCGCTGTGCAATATGTGGTCGTGGGAGGCGCAGGTGCCAGGATGCAACATGTAGGGGGGCAAGATTCCAAAAGGCAGTTCAAGGTGTATATATATATACACACACACACACACACATATATGCAGATATATACATACATACACACATATATACATATGCATACATATACATACACGTATACACACATACATGCAAAATTGCCAATCAGAATGTAATGAGGAATCACAATTAATTTGACTGGCACAAAAATGGAACTCTTGTTTTAAAATTGCTACATCCTTTATCTACTTGAGATTAGAAGCCATGGTAGAAGGTGATCAGCTTTTAAAATTCTAATTACTATGTTCAAGCATTCAATAACTAAATCAGGATCTTATAATGATAATACATTTAAAATAAGGAGCTTCTTATGAATAACTCATGCAGAGTTTGATATTTCTGTTTCCTGATTCACCATGCATGAAAAGTTTGCAGCAAAATAAGAGCTTTAAATTTGCTGATTGCATTTACTAATGTTTTGAATTGGTATCCAATCCTGTACTTTATTTAATCAACAAATACAATAATAGTATAAGGAATACAAACTAAGTAAATCAAATGATACCTGGAAGATGTTAATTACAAATCTTGATCTCATTTAACTAAGCCGTCAAAATGTTGATTTTTGATTATTTGCTTAAAGACCATTTTTGATTCCTATTAAGCTCAAAATTCACTCACATCTTATTCATAGAATTTATACCATAATTAATTGTAAATAAATAAAAGGAAGTACTCTAGCATTTAATAGTTATCTTCTTTGTGATACAACGAAACAGTCTGTCTGTGGATGACTATATATATATATATATGAATTTGCTTTGTTTACTTGTGTTCTTGTTACTCAAAAACTCCAAGATTAATTGGACAATCTTGATAAAACTTGGCAAGTGAACTCCTTTCATCTTAAAAAGAATTATAATGGTATTTGTTGTTGGTTGGTGTGCAAATGATTCCTTCTTAACTGCTTCTGGAATGTTTTAGATCAAAACTGATCAGGAAGGTTTAATTTGTCCAAAAACAAAATTAGCATCTGCAGGAATGCCCCCCCCCCCCCACTTGAGAGTGCAAGAGACTTTTTGGACAAAAATTCTTAAGACAGAACTCATTTATACAGAAAGTAAATAAAATAAATTTTTCTTTAATAAAATGTGCTTTAGAATATTATTTGTATCTCAGGTAAAATGCCTGGTTCTTTTGCTACTTTACAATAAATATCTTAAGGTACAGAATAATGATTACTGTGCAAGGTAATATAACTGTTATAAAAGGGTTCAGGCTTCATACATAGTGAAAGGAAAAATATAAGAGATAGTAGATTTTTAGTGATTCATTTAGAGATACTAATGATGATATCTATAATTGAGTCATATATAACTAAAATTTTGAAAATTGATTACTCATAAGATTCAAATATGTGGAGGTGTCCGTGGTGTAATGGTTATCGTCGTAGGAAATGGACACGGCGACATGAGTTCAAATCCTGGGCGAGACTGATTGCATTTCACATAGCACTAATAACCTTGGGAAAGGTATGAATCCAATTATTCTCCCTCCAGCTATGGGTAAATAGTAGGACAGACTGGGTTCTTCAGCCTTGGTTAGGCAACTAGTCTAGGTGAAGGAAAACTCTGAATTCAAACCTGTTAAACTCTGCTTAAAAATTGACCTTGTGTCATATCCTGCCTGAGCGGAGGGGTTGGTAAATAGGATAAGATTCAAAAATGTATACTCAGTAGCTAACAATGATATTGTATTAAATGCATAATCCTTGCTACAGGAGAAAATTAAAAATAGAAGGCTATGAGTATTTATAAAACTGGCAATTATTGTTGTTGTAATGGATGTATATCTTACAGCAAAAATCCATGTTTTTTTTTCCTTGAAATAAATGATGTCAAATCACACCCACATTTTAATTGTTTTAATTTGTAAATGAAAAGTGGATTTGAATGTCTATGGGAATACTTGAAATATTTTCACACTTTCAGGTTGTTCTGCCTGAAGGAACTTCATCTCTAAAGATTTAAACCTACCTCTTTAAATCTGGTGTTCCTTAGTGTAATTCACACCTACCACTTGTAAATAAACAGGCAAACCTTTTACCTTATTTCATTCTGGGATTGTCTCTCATTCTAGATCTAATTCCAGGACAATGTCTAGTCATAAAAAAAACAGTAAAACATTTTCCTTGTTTCTTGCATTTCATTTATATTTATTTTTAATGCTTTGTATAGATTGATATTTTCTTCTTTGCCTTCATTTTTTAAAAAGTTTTATTTTGAACTTTTCAAGTGCATAATGTGTCAGTGAGTTCTAAAAATGTATGCATATATAAAACATGTTTTATTCATTTCATAATGATTTCATTTTTTTAAATCTATGATATCAATGATATTAAATGTAGAGAAAGAGAGAGAGAGAACTTTGATTTACATATCTAAAAGGTGTTGGTTTATGGCTGTATCAGTTATGCAATTGGTAATAAAGATACCTTATTTTTTTAATGTAACACACATCTATTTCTGAATATGATGTACTTAAATCATCTTTTCTTAAAAAACTATATCAATATTCCAATTTAAATTTGAATTATCTAAAAGTTGAATAATATTAACATTTTTTTATAGGATCCAATTCACAATGCAAGTAAGACTAATAATATGAGAAAATTTTTTTTTTTTTTTTAGAAAATTAGCTAAATGGATTTCTTTATGACATCACGATTTGAATTCAGAACCCTGCCAATGAAATATTATTCATTCTTTACTTTGAACAAAAAAAAAAAAAAAAAATCCAAGATAGATTGGTTTTATATACTCTCAGTATTTCATGACAAGTACAAAATTCTTTTGTTGCTGAAGAAAGTTTCTAGAATCAAGAATACAAATTTATAAAGATTGCTGAATATATAAATAGCTATTCATGATCCGGTGATATTAATAGAAGATTTTAAAACAACAGATCAACTAAATCTAATACACAAAAGAATAACAGAATAAACAAAAAATAGGCAAAAATCATTTGCTGATGTGATTATTGATATAAACCTATAAAAAGATGTAATTAACACTGGAAAATCTATAATAATAGTTTTGTTTTAAATAATACAAAAGATAAACAATTTAAGAATTGATAGTTGCATTTTCAGTTTCTGTTTACTGAGAAGGTACTTGTGAAATGACAGTTATCCTTCTAAGAAGTAGACTCGGCTATCCAAATTCAATTCCTGAACAAGGCTTTTAACTTTTCACATAGCACTAATACTCCTTGGAAAGGTATGAATCCAAATATTCTCCTTTCAGCTATGGGTAAATAGAGCAGATGAGACTATTTAACTGTTGTAAGGCAACCAGTCCAGGAGAAGGAAAAATTCTGAATTGAGATGGGCCAAAGACATGCTACATAAGTAGTGCGTCTGCAACCAAACCAAGTTGTGAGATATGTCTTATGTATCTTGTCTACTTATCAATGACGTGAAAATCTACCTTTCAATACCTTTTAAAGTTTCTAATCTAAACAAATAAAATGACCAAATAACAAAAACAAGCTAATGTCTATTTATGAAAATACAAATTTTTGTTGCTATCAAAAGTAGAAAAGACCAAGTTAAACACAAGCAAAAACATATCAAAAGACCTTAAAAGAACATAAGAGGCACAAAAAATATCAATTCAGAAAAATAAATAAATAAAAAGAAAAAAGAAAAAGAAAAGAGTGGTCTTCAGAAAATTTTAATAAAACAACCTCATTTTAAGTTGCAGAGGGATTTTTCTTGAAATAATTCATAATCCTACAGGTTAAGTAAATTTGTGATGTTTATTTTAGAAAAAAAAACTGATTGATGGTGATGTGAATGATAAACATTTATGAATGAGAAGAAAAAAGGAATTAAGATTGTATGGTCATCCTATTTTTTCTTTTGTATATATTTTTGTGAAATGAGAAGAAAAAAAATGAGCATAATAAAATGAAGAGATAAGATGAAACAAAGAAAAAAACAAAAAAATTACAGAATAATGAATGACAAAATGAATGAGAACTAAATGAAAGATTTCAGATAAACTTAGAACAATGCTTTTTTTTTTTAAATTAAAAAAATTTTTTTTTTTTTAAACAAGACTGGTGAAGTAGATTTTATTTTTTTTACTTACTTTGAATTATCAAAAATATAAAAGAAAGCAGAACAAATTCATATTTTAAGATATATAATAATTGTGAATGGATGTTTATAAAACAGGTACTTTTCTGCGACAAACAGAAAACACAGAGTACAACACTAAAAACAGGCAGACAACATGAATGACTTGCCATAGACCTGTCTATGGCCAGGTAATAATTGGGATGAGGTGATTGCACATAAATATATGGAAAGGTAAGACTACTGAGAGAGAGAGAGAGAGAGAGAGAGACAAATTAATGGACAAGAGACAGAGAGACAAACGGACAAACGACAAGTAGAGACAGACAACAGAAAAGATAACAAACATAGCAACACAAAGAGGAAATTTTGGCATGAGTTAGAAATAATAGAATACACTAGTTCTTGAAAAAAAAAAAAATAAATAAAAATAAAAAATGTAAATTTGTTTTAATGAAACAAATGAAATAATATAGGAATTTTGATAATGATGAAGATGATGAAAATGATTTTTTTTTTCTTTTGACCAGTTGCAAAATTTAATCCTTGATTCTTTTATATTTATTAATTCATTGATAAAAAAAGAAAAAAGGAAAATAAAGAAATAGAACTAGATAATTGATCAGAAAAAGATATAATTTCTAATACACCCAGCAAGATATACATTACATGTATATACAAAAAAACAAACCCGATAGCCCAAAAAACTCAAAAAAGCAAATTGGGTAAGAAACATTTCAAAATTCACAATCTTATTGTCTTTTCATTCTTTTATTTCTATTTTAATGCCAGTTTTTAAAGTTGTATTATTCTAAGATTGAAGACGTACTGGGTGTCATATTTTAAAATTACACTTGCTTTAAGATTATAAGCATAATATTAAGTGTATTAATTTTATTTGACAAAGGAAATTATGATATTTCACTATTTTAAAAACTATTTTTCCAAATCTAAACTAATTTTCAAAAGTTAGTTTAATTTATGCAAAGATAAGGATAATTTGTTTTTAAACTAGATTAACATTTCATAAAAAAGTGATAACAATAAAAAACTACTTCATGTGAATTGTAATCTTAAATGATAGAAAAAACAAAGATATATTAACTATTTGAGAGTTTTATATAGACAAGAGCAATAAATGCATTTTCAAGTAATTAATAAAAAACAGATTAAAAAATCTAGACAAAAATGAGTTATGCTAAGAATATAAAAAAAACACTAAGTAGCATATATATATATATATATATATATATATATATATATATATATATAGTCAAACCTATCTGGTTTATGAAATAACAAGGTATATATAAAACTGAGTTATACTTAGAATATAAGAAACGCTAAGTAGCATATATATATATATATATATATATATATATATATATATATATATATATTAGTCAAACCTATTTGGTTTATGAAATAACTATGTATATATAAAAACAAATCCCTATTGTAGGCATCTGTTAAATTCAGTCAACAACATAAAATAACCATACAACATCAGAGAGTAGCATGTGATCCACTCCTTCTGAAGTAATTAATTTCATCTATATCAGGCATAACAGAAACAAAATGTTAACTGTAAAAATCTAAATATGTAGCAAATTTCATTAAAACTTATGATAATTAATTATCAGACATCATAACTGAACATTGCAGGAAGTTCAAATTTGGCACTAAAGCCATATTTTGGTATTTACAAAGTTTCAATTACTGAACCTGATCATCAGGTGGAAAATAGAATATGCTAAAAAAAAAAAAAAAATAAAAAAAATAAAAAAAAATAAAAACAAATAAAAAAAACAAGAATCAAGCTTGAAACATCTTTGCCCGATGAAAATTGATGATTCAATAATGAAAACAATGTGAATGATTATCATTTTAAAAAGTTAGTAAAATATACCAAATATCAATTTCCTACAATGTACAATATACATATATCTACAAATGCATGTCATATACATTTTCATGACATAGGTATACATAAAACTATTTGCAGATAAAGTAACATCTAAGAATTTATGCTGTTTTTTCTTGTTCTGCAAGAACAGCTTTAAATAAAATATATATATATATATATATATATATATATATATATATATATATATATATAAGAGAGAGAGATATATACAAAATAAATAAACAGAATATTGAGAAACAGTATCTAAAACAGTTGAACTATATGTCATCCAAAGAGGAACTACAAATTAACAACACAACGGTATGCATACAAAATGTCCCTATAAGAACTACATATAAAAAAAAAGGAACCCCATTGCACAACATTATTATCCTAAGGTTTTTTTTATGAGCCAGTAAGAAAGAAATTAATCCAAATAACAACTGAACAAGTCAATATATATATATATATATATATATATATATTAAAAAAAGTATCTAAAAATGGCATTTACCTGCTTCATGAGTAAGGTTCGAGAATAGGTCCATTTCTTTAAAAGAACCAGAAGGTAATATAGAACCGGTCATTATTATTATAATCATTGTCATTATAATAATAATAATCATTGAGGATCCAACTTAATACTTGTCTATTTTTCCTTCAATAGATATCAACTAGATATAAAAATGACTGTAGGGTCTGAACTTTTACTAATATAATCATGTCTTAAAAAACTAATCATATAATAATAATAATAGTAGTAAAAGTAATTTTGTAATCTAATAATTTATCTATTTTATTTTTATAGAAAAATAATTGACCATTTAGTATACAGAAATAAGCAAGAATATTTTAAGATGTTATGTTTTAAACATCATTATAAGACTTAAAATATATATTAAATGTTTAGAAATCTATCTATAAAACATTATCTGGAAGATAGTGAGTATATTCAATATTTGATTTTAAGACATTTTGATTTAGCTAAATTGTTTGCAATTTATTAAAATGTAATCTACTAAGATTTGGTAAAATTTTCAAGAGATCAAAAAAAAAAAAAAAAAAAAAAAAAAAATAAACACCTTAAAATATTTCTCATTTCTCTCCTTTCTTTTGTGCTGACACATTATGATTTAGGACATGCATTATATTTATATGAGTAAATAAGTAAAATTGGTTTATCTTTTTTCTTTATTTTTTTTATCCCACTTGACTACCAGCAAAATTAAAAAAACAAAGAAGAATGTTTTTTAAGAAGCAGCTTCCAGTTTTTATTTAAAGAGATCAATACAAATATAATGGGATGGCATGGGTCTTGTTTAATGATTATATAGACCTTTATTTTTGTGTTTCTTTTGCATATAACAGCCATAACAGCTCAATATGTATGTATACAGTTGGCAGGAGGAGAAAAGTCTAGGCATTACATGTAAAAAAACATGTAAATTTGTTTTAGAAAAAGGAGAAGGAAGATCAGAGTAGTTAGTAATCAGAAAAATAGTTAAATGATTGGATGGATATAATGGACAAAAAATAATTCTTTGAAACTTTTTCTTTTTTAAAAAAAACTAATAGTATAGTTTAATATCCTAAAATATAAAATCTGAGCAATTATTTGAAATATAAATTGATAAAAAATACGCTGGTAAACAAGTATTCATTTTCTTCTTAAAAGAAAGGAGGGATTGTTTTTTTTATTTTTTTAAATCAACTATTTTATGTAAAGAGAAAAACTGATAAAAATGTATGTACACTTTTTAAATATATGTAGAGATCAAGTTTTAATTACTGTTTATATCTTAGTTCAGGCTAAAAGTATAGCAAGAGTAAAATGAAGCCAAACTTTTTTAGGCCTTATTTTTTTGATGCAAGTATGATTCATGAATAAGAAAAGTTTTAGTAAACAGGCTGAAACTGGTGTAGTAAGTGAGTTCAAACTCCAATCGCGCTATTACGTTCACTTTCGGACAACTACTCTTGGAAAAAGTATGAACCCTCTTATTCTCCCAGTTATGAGTTAAATAGCATCACTGCTGTTCTTCTAAAAGAATGGTTTTGGCATTAACTAACCCACGAAAGTTGATATGCCATTGAAACCAAACCAAAACTGCTCTGTTTACCAAAACTTTTCTCATTCGCAAATGATACCTTCAGTGGAAAAATAAGGTCTAAAGTGTTTGATTTTGGGTTATCCTTTACATGCTTTTAACCTGCACTATCTAACAAGTTTGGAACTTAGTAACAAGGTAATTGTCAATGAAGAGAAGACATTTGAAGATAAATTTTTGGCAGGATTTTTTCTTCAATTGTCAAGTATGAACCATCAAACTAGTGAATAAAAATATATAATAAATGAAGGCACCTAACTTAAAAAGTGTTAAGGAGTTATTTAAACATTCTCAATATTTCAATCTGATTTCTTATGTCATTTGTTTCATATTTTGGTTTATATAATTTAATGATAACAGGACACTATAATTTATTAATAAGTCTTATTATTATTAACAAAAAAATCATTATGTTATTAAATAAATCTTCAGTTTTTCCCTTTTCCATATTAAGAAATCTTATGAGAGAGAAAGTTTTTTAATTTTCATTCTCTAAATACTATGTACAACCTGTCCCATAATAGTTGTTACATTTAAATATGAATTTTATGTACTAAATTATAAAAATTTTTTATGGGACAGGTTGTAAAATAAAATTTAACCTTTGATATCTTAAAATTTATTGAATTATCTTTTAGTTCTTGTTTAATGTAGAAAAATTTACTTGATGAACTGAGAATATTTAAAATTTTTAAATAAAAATAAATACAATTTATTTATAAGAATTTATCAAACTCTTGGTTTCAATCAAAGAGTTTCAGTACTTGAAAAAAAAAAAAAAAATTAAAATAAAATAGATAAAATAAATAAATAAATATATTTAAAAAAAAAAAAAAAGGGTTTATAACAAACTAACGATTTATGAAAGCAAAATTATTATTATTATTATTAGCAAAAGGTTTGCAAATATTTCACTAAACAAAGTGATATGTAAGTTTTTAGCAATCTATAAGGAATATACTACATCTGTCCTATTTTAGCTGTTACATTTACATATGAATTTCATACATTGTATGTAACTACTATTACAAGACAGAGGTAGTATATAAGTTGCTATTTTTATTTAGGATTTCACTCAATATATATAGAACCGATATGATTAATAGATATCATATTTACATTATATATACATATATGTAAAAACATATGACATATATAAATGCAATGATAGATTGTTTGATATATGATATAAATAAAATATCTATGTACATATGCAATGTATACAGAACATATGCATATCAACACATACATGGGGAAACATGTGTGTGTAAATATATACATGATGTATATATAAAATCCCTATATATGTGATATATAATGCAAAATAAGTTTAACAGTATATATTAGTAGATAAATATGTTTCACTGTTTAGTTATTTTATGTTTCGGTTAGAATCTTTTAAATTCCCATCTTGTTCTCTAGATTTAAATTCTGAAAATACAAACGCTAAGCGTAAAACAAAGTTGTTATATTATATTAATACTAATATTTCTTTTTTAGTCACTGAGCTGATAAGCTAGTTCAAAGACTTTAGAAGACTCACTGGCCATTTTCAGGTGACCCATTAATTGTATTTATAATAGTATAATAGTAGCAGGAAGTAGGAGTGGAGGATCTTTCAGAATACTTGCCTGACGAATCAGGGGTGGGAGGCAAATCAGGGAGTTTTCTCCCCTGAATGCTATCTTTGGGTTCCAGGTAATTTCCGCTGCCACTGCTTTTGGAACACAGCTTATCTGCACTGCCAGCACACAATTCTCGATCAGAGTCCATGTCATCTGTTGCTACACTGTTGTACATGTTACCGTGGGAAAGCTTACCATTGGTGCAACCACCCCGCAGGTCGCTTAAGTTTATGGTCACATGCCGGTCGCCAAGGACGACTGATTTCTGACATGTGCGGTTGTTGTTATGTTTGCATTGCCGATGCCTCACCACAATTATTACAGCCACAATGAACAGAATAATTATGAGGGCAGCAAGAGCACCAATGATTATTCCAACATAGCTGTCATCCATGATCTTTGGTGCTTTACGATGTCGATCTCCATGTGTGATAGGACCTGGAAAAATACACAGAGTATATAATAAATAAACAAGTAAAAAGTCAACAAGAAACAATTATATACACACACGTACACACAGGTAGAATGTATAAAGGTGCGTATGTGTACAGGTGGAACACTGATATATCTGATAACAGATGATCTCTCACCTTTCTTTTTCAGTGTATACAAAAATTAAGAGAGAATTCTCTTGTGCCCATCAATTTTTTTCTTTTCTTTTTTAAACTAAGGCCATTGCAATCTGTTTTGTGAAATTTTTACTGCAGTTCTTTCTAACTTTTAATCTTAAGTACAGCATCAGGATAGAGGCAAGTATCCTTTGGTGTAAAGTTCACACCATTCATTTTTAATTGAAAAAAAAAAAAAGAAAAAAAAAAAAAAAGAGAAAAGTCAAACCACTAAAATAAAATAAAATTAATCAAGAAAAAAAAAAACATAACAAAAAAAAAAAAAAAAATATACACCTTTTGATCATGATCTTGTGATTCAGAGATGTATTATTAAATAAATAAATACTTGACCTTGGTAGATCTGGCAAGGCTTTGGAACCACAAGTGCTGGAAAATTGGTGTGGGTGATAGAAAAGGATATAAGTTGTTATGAGGCATAAAAAACAAAAAAAAATGTTAAAAAAAAAAAATCTGCTCATGAGCTGTGTAGCAAAAGGAAGAAAAAAATATGAATCGATAAAAACAAAAACGAAAAAAATTAAGAAAAAAAGAAAAGAAAGAAGAGTAATGAAATTTCTGCCAAGATGGAGGAAAAAAACAAAATTCAATAAGTTGTTGATATCAAATTTCAATGCATGAGAGTGCATATATATGTGTATAATTATATACAGAATAATCTTGTGTAAATAGTGATCAGAGAGAAAAAATATATCTAGATTAAGGATAGTCAGAGAAATGGCCAACATTCATTTGGCTGATGGACATTTCACTGAATGAATATTTCATTTATTCTTTGATAGACTTTTTTCAATTTTCAGAAAATTCTTCCCAATTAGTCTCATACCTATTTGCTTGCTTCGATATTTTTATCTTTATCTTTTTAAAAAATTATTGTTTATTAAGAAGTTATTTCACATGATATTTGTTTTATTTAGTATTTGTTGTGCTGGGGAATTATCAATAAAGAATAAATTAAAAAAAAAAATTAGAATATTAAACCAAACTAGGATAAAAAATGGGAAATATAAAAAAAAGTCTATTTATAAATGAATGAAATGTCCAATTGGCAAAATGTTTGGGAACCAAATTATCAACCACCTGTACTGTATTTAGCTAAAGGCACAAAATAAGGAGATAATTACTCAAACAACTGTTTTTATTTAACAACAAATGAAACCATATTAATTAAGGGATCATGATCTATTAGGAAAAAGAAGTTGGTTGGTTGAATGATTATTTTGTTTAATGGCATATCAACCCTTGTATGTTATTCAATGCCAAATCTTGTCTTTTACATCTATGATTTCATGTGCATTGATATATTGGTAGAAATCATTTTCATTAACTGTCTGACTCCCAGCCACCATCTTCAAACAACTTTAAAATAAAAATAAACTTTGTTTGTCATAAGAGCAATTAGTAGAAAACAGTTGGTGCATAATAAGAGCTAGGACTTGATATGACTAGCTGATTGATCAGATTGGGCTTCTCTGACGACCTGTCAAGCCCAAGTTAGAGGTGAAGTGCAGAGTTGCAGGTCACGTGACTAACTTAATAGTCAAGTCATGGACTGCTCATCCACCAGGATCTCATCCTCAGGATTTACAGTCACCACCACAGCTAACAAGTAGCCCCATTGTAGGTGGAGGGAGGTCTTACTCCTCTGAAGAAGTACAGTTGGTATATTCTTTAGCCATAGCCAACAGGATAGCATGAAAAGAACTTGCATCCTCATATGACAAGATTCTCAGCAAATTAAAATGAACGATGATGCATATGGAAAATATGAACATAATGATAAATTTACAAATTTATGATGATTAAGCATTTGAATTAATAGAAAAGAGTTGGACAGAAAGTGTGCAACTCAATTATGATTATACAGAGTCATTTAATAAAGAAGAATTTTTTTTGACAAAGGAAGGACCTATTATATATACATGGGTCATTCAATGAATATGGGGAATTTTCGGATTAAGAAGAGACCTATCATATAAGCGAGGGTCATTCAATAAATATGGGGAATTTTTTTGACTGAAGAAGGAGCTATATATATATATATATATAAGGGTCATTCAATAAATAAGGGAATTTTTTAACAGAGGAGGGACTTATTTTATATATATATATATATATATATATATATATATATATATATATATGAGGTCAGTCAATAAACAAAAGGAATTTTTGCAGGTTCAAGCCTGACTATAAGTAAATAACAAAGAATTCTTACTAGAGCTTAACACTAGTACCCGGTTATGGTTAATGGAATTAGAATAATTTACCCCCATGGATTAAAAAAAGGGTTCAGTTCGAAGCTCTGTATAGACTCCTGAGTTTGACATAAAACACCTTAGGAAGGCTGAAGGACACATCAACCAAAATGAGAATATAACAATAAAGATGAAGACAATAGCCTGAATACAAAAAATGATAAAAATTATCAAGCTTCATCTTAGAAATTTAGGTAAATAAGGAGAATTCTTTGGAAAAACGTAAAATAAACTTTTTTTCAGAATTTTTTCTGTGAATGTAAATTTTGCATTGTTTGGAAGTGGTTTATAAAAAAATTATTTTAATCTCACAAAAAAATTTCTTTTGAGGCTATTCAAAATGGTAACAAACCAAAGAGTACTTCAGGCTTAAATATAGGTCCATCATTAAATTTTGGGTGGCTGAGAAGTGCAAAATTTACAGAAGTGATGTGTATAAAGAAGTGTGTTTTAGTCAAAGAAATGTTCACAAATGGGCTAAATTGTTTAAAAAAGGTTGAAATAGTATTCAAGATGAAGACAGGCCAGGCAAGCCAATAATGGTGAGCATAGCTGAAATGGTGGATTCAGTTAAAGCACTCATTTTGGTAAACAGAAGAATTACAATAGAGGACATTTTTTTGAATAACTGGGAATTTTTGTGAGTACAGCACACAAAATTGTGCATGATGACCTTGTCTTTTCAAAGGTCAGTTGTCATTGGGTTTCATCAGGACAATGCAAGGCCTCATACTGCAGCAAGAACAGTGGAAACTATCAGTCAGTTTGGTTGGGAACAGCTGCCATATCCTCCTTATTGTACAGATCTGGCTTCCTCTTATTTTTACTTGTTTTGCCCCTCAAATAATTTCTGTGTGGAATAAAGTTTTTAAGTCATGAAATGAAGAGCACCTTGAGCAAATGGTTAAAAAAATCAGTTGAAAGATTTCAATGCTGAAGGAATATAAAAGCATGTTTTTTGATGGGAAAAAATGTGTTTTAAAGAATGGAGATTATATTGAAAAAGAAAAGCAATTTTTTTTCCGAAGTGAAATGAGAGTTATATTGTAAAATTTACTTTATCAAATGACTTTCATATTCAAATTATACAAATTGAAATTAAGATATAAATATCACTGAAATGGATACATTGAAATAGGATGATATCAAAAGGGATTGTACACAATTCAATTTGATCTGTAAATAAGAACATAATTCTTTTAAAGAAAAACAAAAAATAAAAAGAGAAAAGAAATAAAATAGATTTTTGAAAATGCTAAACAAAGTCTACTTCAGAGAAATTACCATTACAAAATAACCAAACTGAGACTCATATAGAAGCTATGAAAGTGTATATATCATTGAACAAAATATCTTATGTTGCTTACCTTATTCTAATGATGATGGGATAGGGAAAATAATGCTTCTCATTTGATAACAGTGTATTTTTTTGTACTGTGCAACATAATTTTAGAAGGTTTAATAAGTTGAAATGTATTTTCCCCATGTGTTTTGTTGAAGGAGAGAAGAATGATGTATACATGATTAATGGAAAAAAAATGAACATTAAAAATAGGAAGGAATTATCTAGAAATAAATAACCAACTTTTAGCAATGATGAATGAATAGAAAAAATATTGATTAAAATAGTATGTATATACCATGGATGTCATGTCTATTTTGTCATTTGAACTAATATAAAATGATGATAGAGAATAAACATGGACAGATCATTTAAAATATAACATTAAAAAAAAAAAAGAAGATAAATACAACTAAAATGAATAAACAAATAGTAAAATAAAGAAATATGAATGCTGGAAACAATAATTATTAATCATTATATATTTGTTTCTTTGTAGAGTAACTGGATCTGATGAAAATTATCCCATGAAAAAAAAAAGATACAGGTGTTAAAATCCATACTGCAAAATGATAATACTGGGGTGAATCAAAGTTTTGCAATATTTTGGTTAACTTATTTACTGTATTCTATGATTACAACAAAAGCATGTTAACATTCAAAGTAGAGGTAATCATGTTGCCATGTCTGAGGCCACTTTTCTGCCAGTTCCATATTGATACCTGTTCTTGTCTTTCAAGGGGAAGAACTCCTTCATAGAAGCTTCCACTTTCTCTTGATTGTTGGAGCATTGCAAGTGCAAGAAGTGACCTATGGATCAGAACCAGTAATAATCTGAGGGAGCTAGGTCTAGATTTTATGCTGGGGGTGGCATCAGTTTGATTCCCTTAAGTTCCTGGAATTCATTCTGAGTTGTTTGGATGATATGAAGTCTTTCATTGTCTTGCAGTAGAAGCGACTGATTCATGTTAACCAATGCAACAGGGTATTTTTGCCATATCACTCCAGCTGCTTGGTTGCTATTGATAGTTCAACTGTCTGAAACAAACTCATAGGGAATTACCCTGTCATAATACCACCAGATGCAGAACATTACCTTGTATTTGAAATGCAAATATTGCAAAACATTTGACTTACCCTAGTAGCAATGTTATGATGGTAAATTAATACAGAAAGGTGTTGAAAGCCATACTATAGAAAAAAAAATGGAGAAAATGAATCAAATAGAATAATGACATTATAATCATGGATTTAAGAGAAATAGTAATTGATTGAGATAAAAATATAAGTAAAAAATGTATAAGAATTTAGAAAAACATATTAAGAGATTTTGCTTTCAGGACACAGAAAATATATTTGCTGTATAAATTGTACCTACTAAGAAATATAAAAATAGAGATTTACTTTTATTCTTTATAGTCCAAGTTAAAAGTGCAGTAAGGCTATTCTGACACTGAACTTTATTAGACTGTATTTTTAAGATGCAGGTATTATTGGAGAACAAGAAAAGATTTGGTAAAATGAAACCTGCATTGTAAAAATAAGGTCTAAAAAAGTTCAGCTTTGGGTTACCCTTACAACACTTTTAACCTGGATTATCAATAAAGAAACATTCTTATACAAAAAACAGAAAACTTGTCACAACGAACAAAGTAAAAATACACTAACATATCAATAAATTGAATCACTCCAATTAAATTTTAGGTGTTTCAAATATTAGCAGACAAGCAATATATTAATGTAAATATCAAAAATGTGATGTACAATAATCTATGTAAAATCATCATTATATAATAATACATATTGTTATATAATATTATACACAATATATTAACATAAATCATGCTTGAAAGCTATTAAATATTGTTCAACTAGGGAAAAATTTACTAATTTGATGAAAGAGATCTGTGTGCTGCATATAAAAAAAGATGAGTAACATTTTATGAAAATGTGATATACAGTAGACTTTTGGGGGATTTGTGCTGGTATTTGTTAATCTTGTTAGACCATAGATCTGGATTAAGGCCCACACAAGACTCTATGGAAAACAAGCAGTTGCCCATGCAGCAGGTCTCCCTTCTCTACACCACTTTTGTTGTCCAGGAGGAGAATTAAGTGTTGTGAAAATTGTCAAAATGAAGTAGAGGACAATGTTAAACTGCTTTAGGGAGTCCAGCTGCTGGTTTCAAATACAGAATTATCCTTTCTCTAGAATGGTTGCCCACCAAGGCAAGAGTGACCTGCATGCTGTACTAATTTACTTATAGCTCATGGAATTAAGAAGTGTTTTCATACAAAGTGTATTGATGATTGATAAATCTTTTCTTTTGAAGTTCCTTTCAAATTTCTGTAACTATCGGTGACATTATTTTAAAGGTTTACTAATTTTAATTTTTAAAATAATATGCTGATATCTTCATGTGTTGTTGCAGCAAGCTAATCACTAACAATAGTCTTTTAAGAATATAACAAACTTCACACTAGAAAGCACTTGTTATTAAATAGTGCCATAAGATTGAGTGTTTCTTCAACAATGAAAGTTAATGGGAGTTATTTTATTTTCTTAATCAATCTACATACATTTTCATTTAAATTAAGTTAATGTTGGATCAAACATGGGCAATTTCAAATAATTAACAAAATTACTCAATTTCTTTTTATAAAGATGAGCTAAGCTTTATTGGAGATAAACATTTCCCATCAATAACATACTTTTAGAGCCAGGCAGCTAGAAAATTTAATAGGCATTTTCATAAACATAGAGACTTTAAACATTGATATGAGAATTAAAGAAAGTAGACAGGATTAGATTAATATGCCAACACTAGAAACCAAAAATTTATTGAATGATAGCTCATTATTAAAAGAAAATCATTTAAGATAATAAACGTTTTTCTTTTCTTTTAAATGCTCAAATTAAATATTGAGAGAGAGAGAGAGAGAGAGAGAGAAAAATATATATATATTTTAACACAAAAGTTCTAAAACAATTTTAACAAATTATTATCTTGCCGTTTTGAATTTCATCATTGAAAAGAAAACAAATTTTACAGTTTATCCATCTGTAATTATCTTTTCAAAAACTCTGACATTGAATGTTTGAAGAGAGCAGAGCAAATATTCTCACTAAGTTGAGAAACTTTGTTAATCTCTTAAAGCTTGTCATTTTAACCCAAGCTTTTGATAAATTATTTTAATAATTATTAATTCCAGAAAATGGGTCATATAAATGCAACTAGTTTTCATATTTCTTGATGTTATTGTAAGAAGACAATAAAAAAAAAAAAAAAAAAAAAAAAAAAAGAAGAGAAAAGATTACTGAAAGCCATTTTTGTTTTATACATCTACAGTCTGCTACCATAAATGTTCAAGTTGTGAAGTTGTCCAGCGTGGATTCAAGAAGCAAATAAATAGTTGGGATTTAACTGACTTCCTACCAAGCCAATACATGACACAAGACAATTTTATTGGGGGGGGGGAGAGAGAGAGAGAGACAGAGAGACGCTATGCACAAATTAAAACTTACATGCAGCTAACCCAAAAAATGCTTGACCTCACCAGCATTCCCCTTTTAGGGCACCTCAGGCACCAAGCAATAAACTCAACCCTGCAAAGAAGGTATAGCCTGTGACTAAGCGTTCAATCTTCAATTACCCACTCGGTAAGAGTGCCAGGTGGGGCTGCCTATAGGCAAGTGAATTGTTGGTATTTTTTGTCATCTAACTGACTTCCCACCAAGCTAGAATGTAGCACAAAGCCATTTTATAGTGGGGAGCCACACACAAATTAAAACACATGTGTAGCTGATCCTAAAAAATGCTTGGCCCTTTTGGCATTCCTTTTTTGGGACGTCTCAGGCACCAAGCAGAAGACCCAAAGCTGCAAATACCCGCCCACCGAGACAGACCAAGCATTCAATCAGACATGCAACCACCGAATACAAATACTTTGATGGCCTGCCCAAAGGCAAGGAAGTTATTGGTATGTATCTGACCTCCTATTAAGCTAGAATCCAGCACAAGGTCATTTTATAGTGGGGACTGCACATGAATTGAGACTCGTGTGGCAGGTGTGAAAAATATTTGGCCCTGTTGGCATTCCCCAATTATGGCACCACAGATGCTGAGTCAACTCAACTGGGTGGGAATGACTTGGCATAATGGTTAGAGTGTTCGCCAATGGCCCGGGAGACCTGGGTTCAATCCCAGGTCAAGTCATACCAAAGACTTTAAAAATGGTACTTGATGCCCCCTTGCTTAACACAGCATTATAAGGTACGGATAAAGGGTAAAGTGGAGAAATCCAGGGAAAGGAGTAGCGCTCTCCCCTACCCCTTGGTGTAGTAGCTATTGAAAAGGGAGCCTTCGAGTCACCCTTGACTATGGTTGCCAACTTCACTTCACTTCACATATAACAGGTGGCCTGCCTGAAGGCCAGGGAGTTATCTTCCTTGTGAACAAACTATGAGCATCTTTTATGGAAAAGGGTGAGCCCACTTCAAATTAGTAGGTGGGACGGGTGATTCAACATTTGCTAGCCAAGGATGTTGACTTAAACCCTTGTGAAGATCAGCATAAACAATCTCCACAATAGTCATGTGAAAGATAAGAGAACATAGTTAACAATCATATTCAATCATAATTAATTAATCATTTTAAAGAAAAAAAAAATCAATCTTTGATTTGAATATATGACTATGATACAAAATAAGTAGACATCATTAACATGCAAAAACTTACTGGGAATTTTTTTTTTTTTTTGTGTTTTACATTTAAAGAATTTTCTGCAATTGTTTCTTGCTTTCTTTCTAGCATAATCAAAATTCATGTTCTTATAATGGCTAACAAAAAATATTTTCCTCTTTTAGACATCAATGTTGAGTTCTCAAATATTTACTTGAAATTTAATTTTTTTATATGATTAATGACTAAAAACTTATTGAAAATTGTAAAGGAATTTTTATCTTAATCCACTGAGCATGAAAAATCCTTTTAGGTGCAAAGTTAACATATTTTAAAGAGTTTGCTTATTTATCTTTTTAACGCTAGAACTAGTTAATCTTAATAGATTGTCTCCCTTAGATTTTTTATTAATTTATGTAATCGCACGAATCCAAGGGCATTAACTCTTTATTTTATCATAGTACTGTTACTGAACCATTTATCCAGATAAGTCAGCTATTTTTGAAATAGGCTCATTTTGAATTGGGTTAGCTGTGAAATTATCTTCAAATGAAGATTAATGAATTAATATTGAGTAAACAGACTCTACTTTAAAAGTTAATAAATATTAATTTGTATCTATTAAATACTGGATAATATGGTGCAATACACATAATTTTCTGTACAGCTGTATTGGGTATCTATTAAATTAAATTAGGTTCTTTCTTTATCATTGTGTAATTTTCATCTTACATATAATACAAGGTACAGATAATCTTTAAAGCTATTTGAAGAATCTTAAGTGTACTAATTTGTACATATATTTAAAAAAATCAAGTTCTTCACTTTTTTCATCTAATTTTCATATTATACAAGCTACAGGTCTTCCATACAAGTATTTACAAAAATTATGTGAATTGACAAAAACCCAAAAGATTTTGCTGTAGAGAGTATTAATTCTTATCTACCAAATACAATTTTGTTCTTTACTCTTTGTTTCTTTTTAAATATTTTAACTGTACATATAGCCCCTATCCAGAAAATCTAGACCACTTTTAGTCCCACACCTGCCAGGTAAAGGGTTCAGTTCTCGTTAATTTTGGTAAAATTGCTCACATCACAAAGTATTAGTTGCAAGTGAAAATTTAGATAAAAAAGTTAATGTCTATATTTCTTGAACCAAATCAAACAATACAAGAAAGAAAAAAACTTTTTTAATGAAGAATTGCTTTAGAAATAAATATGAATTTTAGTATAATACAAATCACTGTATTGATGAAGATGAATTTCAGAATGTAAAAAGTATTTCATACACTGATACAACACAGTATAACTGAGAACATTTTTTAAAGTAAAAAAAAAAAGTTGGCAAAATGGATTTAAAAAGTATATGCTAAAATAAATTAACATTTCAAGGGTCTATAATTAATATGAAATGAATATAAATGGTTTTTATAAAATTACGTATTTAGAAACTGACAGAATAAAAATGAGTTAAATTTAAAGGGAAAGTTGATATTAGTGTAAATAATTAACAAGTTCTTCAAGAACATCTGAAAGACAGAAAAAGATTCAACCCTTATTTTCATGAATAAAAATCTATAAAAGTAACGTTTTAAAAAAATTAAAAATTTCAAGGAAATTAATAGATGAACAGGACCCAAAAGAAAGAATACTTCCATTATCCTAAAATCAATCTAAAATGTTTATAATTTTAAACATGAATAGCAATTGAGAATATATTACCTTTCTGGTTAGGATTG
Source organism: Sepioteuthis lessoniana (assembly GCA_963585895.1). Lineage (NCBI taxonomy): Eukaryota > Metazoa > Mollusca > Cephalopoda > Myopsida > Loliginidae > Sepioteuthis > Sepioteuthis lessoniana. Next base: position 28,970,962 of record OY757934.1, read on the forward strand.
TGAATATCTTTTGATGGATTATTAGAAACAGATAGAGTCATATCACTGCCACTTTTTGTGTTGGAGGGTCCATTGCCTGGGGGTACGGTCGGTGTGTTTGTTGTTGGAGGAGGAAGTTCATCTGAAAAGTTACCCTCCAGTTTTACTGAAACAGACCAGAAGTAACATTAGGGATAATATCAACAAATACTCATTGCAATGTTTCCATTTTTAAATGACATATATTTCATCAACTATTGAAAATTAACTTTACAGTTTCATTAGAACATATTCATGGACTCACCAATGTACAATAAAAATAACGTGGTAAAATTTCAAGACGCAAATGGAAATTTTTTCATTAAACAAAACAGTTAAAAAATATATATATGTATAAACATAAGGCAAGGAAATTTTAAATTTAAGTATGACTTACTTGAGGAATAGGAGAATAGTAGTTTTAGTATCTTTTTAAACACAAACAAAAACAAAGACCTTTTTAAACACATCTATATACATTGACAGGTTGATGACTGCATGGAAATCTGATCTCTCCGATTGATAAAACAGGAATTCTTGCAAGCTGTAACTGTGTTGGTACTACTGTATTATTATACCACTTGGATTTTAACGAAATCTCTGGAGAAAAGCTAGATGGGAACTAAACAAGGATGATACGTGCTGTTTTGAACAAATCCTGGAAGCAGTACCCGACAAAACAGCAGCTATATCATATTTACGAACCCCTCCGCTCGGGCAGGATATGACACAAGGTCAATTTTTTAAGTGGAGTTTAACAGGTTTGAATTCAGAGTTTTCCTTCTCCTAGACTAGTTGCCTCACCAAGGCTGAAGAACCCAGTCTGTCCTACTATTTACCCATAGCTGGAGGGAGAATAATTGGATTCATACCTTTCCCAAGGGTATTTGCGCTATGTGAAATGCAATCAGTCTTGTCCAGGATTTGAACTCGTGTTGCCGTGTTCATTTCCTACGACAATAACCATTACACCACGGGTACCTCCACAAAACAGCAGCTATATGACCACTTACCTCCAATCTCACAAACCATCCAAATAAGATGATGAAATGCTGGGCACTGCTGGAGAAGTAAGGACGAACTCATAAACGATGTTCTCCTATGGACTCCGACACAGACACACCAGTGTTGGCCAACCAGCAAAAACATTCATCAGCTCCGTGTGGATACTGGATGTTGTCAAGAGGATTTGAACTTGGGTCACTGATTCTATTTCCTACGATGATAACCATTATGCTAAGCACACTATAATGGTTGTAAGCACCAAGCAAAGTTTGTCATAGTAAGATGAGAACAAAACTATTAACTAACGGCTGGCTTAAAAATGGTATATATATATATATATATATATTTTTTAAAGATTAGTCACAATCTTCTAGAGATTAAAAAACTCACGATGTGGATTTAAGAGGATTTTATTATTTTAAAGTTACTTATTCTTCCAAAAAGATTATTTTCAGCAAAATCCTGGATTTTTACACAATTTACTCAAACAGTATTTAATTCTGTTTACAACTTATAGTCACTTAAGCCAAATATAAATCTTTAGTATGAACACAGCGACACGAGTTCAAATCCTGGACGAGACTGATTGCATTTCACATAGCACTAATACCCTTGGGAAAGGTATGAATCCAATTATTCTCCCTCCAGCTATGGGTAAATAGTAGGACAGACTAGGTTCTTCAGCCTTGGTGAGGCAACTAGTCTAGGAGAAGGAAAAACTCTGAATTCAAACCTGTTAAACTCCGCTTAAAAATTGACTTTGTGTCATATCCTGCCCGAGCGGAGGGGTTGGTAAATAGGATAAATCTTTAGTATTAATATTTGAAAGTTATTATAAGAGCTATATCATTTACTTGATCTGTTTTCATGGTCTCTTTATGAGTCTGTCCTAATCATTCAACATATTAAAATTATAGCAGGCATCTAGCAGAAAAAATATGTTTAATGATGGAACAAAATGACATGTAGTTTCCATTAAGAACAGGACAGCTATCCATTAAAAAGATAATTCAATTAATTCAAGGGTGAGTTAAAAGTTTTACAATATTTTGGTTGGTCAGTTGATTGTTTTGTTTAATGGCATATTAACACTTTTCAGGTCATTTAAAGCTGAATTAAATTTCAAACAATTCAGTGTAGTATAAGTATAGTTTTTGTTTACAAATATTAAAATTCAAATCAGTTCTATTTCAAACAGTTCAGTTTAGCATAAGTATGTTGTTTAGTTCTATTTGACCCACAGATAGGACCCTATCAGGTGCTACCACTCCGTACCAGAGTGGACTTGGGAGCGATGACAATAAAGGGATACTCTGCATTCCCCCAAACTCCAACATTACTGGAACCTCATCATCAGGTTGTTTGGTATCATATCTAAGACACTCTTTGGGGGATCTTACCCTTCTGCAGAGAAGCAGTTGCTGTATTCTACAACCCCAGCTGACTGAGTAACAATATTTTAGCATATGCTAGTTTCTAGTGTGGATATCACATGATCAAATGCTTTACAAGTTCAAATTGGGCAATAATGTTGTGGAAGTAATAAAAACATTTGTTGTGCACAAGGTGAAGGCACAGTTGATTTCACTACAGTAACCAAATGGTTCAAGGAGGCCAAAAAGTGTGAATTCTGAGGTTGTGCTCTAAGCCATAGAGGCAAATCAGATGAATAGAATTTGGAGAGTATCAGATAAGTTAAGCATATCTCATAGTCCAGTGTGGTTAGTCACTTTCACAACAGTAGAAAAATATCTGGAGCAACTAAATTGTGCCTCATGTTACCAAAATATTATAAGACTTGACTCACACTAGTACTATCTTTACTGACATACTTACTCAATTTTTTAACACTTGAAATAAGTTCTATCTTCAGAGGTAAACTTAACAAATTGAAGCAATCAACAGGAAATTTTCAGATTTTGTGTTTAGATATCAATTAAAAATACTTTTTGGTTGGTTGATTGGTTGGGTTTGGTTTGGTTTTATTGCATATCAACCATTGTAGATTATTTAATGCCAAATCCTGTTTATACATATATATTAAATATATATATATGCTTTGTGAACATATTTTGGAGATAACATTCTTAAATGAGCCTGAGATCTTTTTTGCCCTCAGTTAAATGGTTTCAATTATTGCTATATAACAGTCACAATTTAACATCAGTCATTTGTTTGCACACAGTCTGTTCTATTTGATCCATAGATAGGATCCTATCAGGTGCTACCACTCTGGGTCAGAGTAGACCTGAGAGCAATGGCAATGAAGAGGTACTCTTACCCCTCTGCAAAGATGCAGTTGGTGTATTCTACAGCCCCAGCTGATTAGGCTGAAAAGTACTTTTTGGATTACAATTTATTAGTCCTGAAGTAGTCAATTTATTCAGATGCTTTGTCAACTGAATTCAATATCTGGATTATTTTAAGTCATATTTCTTAGGTTAAAAAATGAATTTGATTCTAAAAATGAAGGGTTAGATAATGTTTCTTTTTATAGCCTCTTTACAACAGATGTGAACACAGAAAAAACAGTTTTAATCAAGATGGTGCTATTTCCCCATCAAATGGCAAACTACTGAAATTAATAGAACAGCTCATATACCTTGATAGCAATATCACATCTGCAGAAATCTCTCTGCAGACACTGGATAGCATATAAAGGACTTAGATCAATAGCTGATAGGGAATCAAAGGGATCCACATACTGTTAGCATGCTTTTGCTATACAACAGAAATCAAAATTTCTCCTGATTCAGAAATTTACAGGGTAACCCTCAAAAAACAGGACCCATATATTTTTGACTGAAATTCATAAATTTAATTCTAGCCTTTTCTTTTTTTTCAGGATATGAAGTAGATTCTGTGCATGAAAAATAGGGACCATAGTATTCACCAATATGTCGAGAAGTTTGAGTGTAAAAAAAATAGAATTATTTTGCTTTATTTTTGTAGAAGTAATAAAAAAGTTTATGGGGTTCTGTTTTTTTTTGGTTACCCTGTACTAACTCAATACACTCATTCACCAGCAAAACAAATTAAAACATTTGGGAAGAGAATCCAACAAACATATTTGGTTGAAGGAAACTAACATTAACTGGATATTGACCCAACTGTAGTTACCAACACAATGAATAAAACATGTCTCTGCACATGTAGGCTCTATGCAGCTCCAGGTTGAAAAACTAATTTAACAAACAATTAAAAAGTCCTTTTTCAACCAATCATAAACTCCCCGCTCAAAGTTTTTTGTAATCAATTTTGATTCCAATCACAGTAATAAAACAGTCAACAAAAAGTCACAAACAACAGTTGACACTGGGACTAATACTACAGAGAATCTTCCTGCGTTACTTTTCGGACAAGATCAAAGAATGCAGACAGCCTACCATGCCACATCAAACTAAGAACAGACCTACACCCATTCACCTCCGGACCCCTATCTGGTGGAAAAAGTAAGCCTGTATTTTTTCTAAATCTAATAACTTCTGTTTATTTAAAATAAACAAATGAAATCGAATCCTCTCATATGTTGTCATTTGCAACCATATGCTTGTCTATAACACCTTGATGCTGATGATGATGGGGTTAATTATATAAAAGGAAATAATTTTTAAAAAAAAGAAGAAACATTCAAAATTCAGCACTTACCTGATACAAAACGAATTTCACTTATCAGAATCCATCTCGCTTCAAAAAATAGTTGCATCTTAATGAATCTTCCAATGTTGTGCTTTAAATTAATAAGGACATCACGAGCATACTCCACGACCGTGTCTTTGACATAGTCAAACCTTATCTCATCCCTGTAGTACTTTCCACCATTACTGAATGAGATCAAAGCTGTCCGGAAAACGCGCACATATTTTTTGTAAGCATTGTTGCAATATAAGAAAACTTCACTGAAGTTTCTCACACCATCAAATTTGAAAATGATCTCAATAGGCTTGAACATGTCTGAATTGTTCCGCCATCCAACCCAATCGTAACCTTTGACACCAAGACCTTTGTTATCTGTCATGCGGAAGTTGCTGTTGCCTTGCAAACCATCAGTAAGCTGTCCCACACCATTGGACAGGTAGCCATTTTTTATGTTTCCATCGTATGTGTAATCATACAAGTCAAGTTCAGTGCCACGTTGGTGGCCCTGGGGCATGTTGTAGGATAGAAGACCATCTGGAAATAAAGAAAAAAATAATAATTATCTGCTTATACATAAAACACAATATTATTTTATACATACTTGAATTTATCAGTCACACAAACTGGTCTCACCCAACAATAGGTTAAATAGTACCACAAATATTTTTCTACAAGGTTGACTTTGACATTAAATAACCCACAAAGGTTGATATGCCATTGAACAAAGAAAACAACCAAACCAAACTGGTCTCAATATAGAATAATCCCAAATTCCACTGTTATACAAACTAGTGAATTTGTTGCACGTATCATAGCTTTACAGTAGACCCTGCATTTGACTTGGTTGATTCACAACAGAATCATTACATTCACACAATTGACTACATTGTAAAGAGCTTGCTGTGTGTCATATAATCTCATAGACATTGTCTCTTCACAAAACATAGAAAGGCATGTCCAGTATTATCTTTAGCCTCAAAAAATTAACTTTTTTCCCTATGTTTTCTATATTAAATTCATATAAAACAACTTTTAAACTAAGCACAGCTCTATAAACCACATTCCTTACTGCTTTGGATGCTTCTCAAATCTTGCTTCTTAAAAGAATTTTGATTTTAATGGAAGCATCAATGTGGAAACTTATGGAAAACTGATAAAAGAATATTGGCATCATTAGTTTCAGTTACCAAAGTTTAGTATGGCAAGTCTAAAGCAAAACTGTAGTTCCTATGTACTTTCAGAGCTAGACACCAGCTGATTAGCTGTCAATGTAAAGTGGAGTTACTTCCACCATCATCAAACATGTTTGCTAGTCTAGTTTGCTAACCCAATGTGCCCAGTAATTTACTAAGCTTTTTGCTTAGAAAGTGATATAAGGCCATATGAATGGAGCACCCAATGAAACTCAGACTCACTCATGGAGGTTTGCTAGTCAAACTTGCTAACCATTACATCACCCAATGTGTTCAGTAATTTACTAAGCTTTTTGCTTAGACGTGATACAAGGCCATAAAATGGAGCACCCAATAAAACTCAGACTCACTCATGGAAGTTTTGCAAGTCAAACTTGCTAACCATTACACCACCTGATGTGTCCAGCCCCAGTAGTTTACTAAGCTTTTTGCTTAGTCAAACCAGCTAACCATCAGATCATCTGATGCACCAACATTTGAATTTGATTAACCAGTTTATATGTTGTTATTCTAATTTATACTTTCCAGCTGGATTCTGATTGGTCAGCATTTATTCATTCTCTGGAAATGACTGGACCATTAAAAGTAAAAAAAAAGTAATAAAATTTTGCCAGATGGAATAATCCACTTTATATATAGATATGTGACATTATTATGTATTTGCATGTTTTATTTCTATATGCACACATAAATGAAGCTTTTTGTAATATATCAGCAATCTGGTCTTACAGTTGGGTAATGAGAAATTTTGTTGACATTGTAATATTGTTTTTGTATTTCACGGCAATTACACAAGAATGTTGAGAGCAATGTTGAACAAGTCCTGGCGGCAACACCCCACAACTATAAGGCCACTTGCCTCCCATCATGAAAACTATACAAGTTAGACGAACCAGACATGCAGGACACTGCTGGAGAAGCAAGGACGAATTCAGTGATGTACTCCTATGGACCCCCGCATATGGCCAAGCAAAAGCAGGACGACCAGCTCGAACATACATACAGCAGCTATGTGAGGATACGGGATGTAGCCCTGAAGACCTGCCAAAAGCGATGAATGATAAGGAGGAGTGGCGAGAGAAGGTCAGGGATATCCGTGCTAGCGGCACGACATGATGATGATGATTTCTTGTAGGCAAAGTGCACAGATACTACACTGTTCTTAGAGTACATATTTACCCAACATTTTGACCCATAGCTGGGGCAATAATAGATGGATTCATGCCTTTCCCAAAGGCATTAGAGCCAAGTGAAATACATCAGCCTCAATCCAGGATTTTAACTTGAGGAGGCTGATCCCATTTTCAACAACAATAACTGTTATTCTATATGAACCTCACAGAGGTCCTCGACAGAGTGGACCTGGGACATATCAACTCCTTATAAGTTATTTAATATCAATAAAAATAATTTGTACACAGTTATAAGGTTTCAAGTATTCCTATCTAATACAAATAATTTTTAAAAAAATCTATTTGATCTAAAAATGGAAACCTAACAAGTAATACTACTCTGGGTCTGTGAACCTAGGAATAATGACAATGAATGAGTGAATGCATACTTGCAAAGTGGTCCAGAACTGGAGCCTCACAACTGAACACAGTTTTGTAACATATCCAGAATGATTTTATTCTTATAAAAACCAATGACAAAAGATTAAAGATCACTTCATGTTCAGATATTTTTTCCCTCAATCTAGTCTTGTTTAAAAATGAGGCTTTGGTGGGGAGGGACAGGAGAAATATATGTTCATATATATTGGCAATTAACTTTTTTGTAGATCTGTATTCAAGTGGTTACTATCTGTTTTAAAAATGAAGGAAAGAAAAAAAGGTCAAGACACAAACTTAGAGTAATGATAGGAAATCTATAACAATGGCTACTGGCCCTTAACACAAGAAAATCAAGGAAGTTAAAAGTAGACAGGATGGATAAGTATCATTTAGTCTCAACATAAATGTCTCTTTGTCCATCTGGGAGTCACAGGTCGTAACACGGCTATCTTTCCTGTACTCTAACTAATAACTCACTTGAAATGGCTTATCCCTTTATAAATGTTTGAGCAACAAATATTTAAGAATCTTTAAGTGATCTGATAAAGATAGATGAGAACTTTTATATACAATGATGTATATTTAGACTGGTTGGGTTTTATGGCACATCAACCCTTTATAGGTTATTTAATACCAAATCTTGTTTATAGATATATTAAATACATGATTTGTAAATGTATGTTTTGTAGATAACATTTTTAAATGAGTCAGAGCTCATTTGTTTGCACATAGTTAAATGGTTCCAAGGATTGCTATGTAATACAAATAATTTTTACACAGTTGAAGTGCTACTATGTATAGCAATATAGCACTAATAATTCTATTTAATATCAATCATTTGTTTATACACAGTGAATGGGTTTCAAGTATTGCTAGCAAAAACTAACAATTCAATTCAAAGTCATTAGCTTGCACAAAGTTAAATGCTTAAACAGTTCTATTTAACACATAGATGGGAGCTTAACAAGTACTACTAGTCTGGGTCAGAGTGGACTGAGGAGTAATGGCAAGGAAGGGGTACTTTACATTACCTAAAGCTCCATGACTACTGCCTCACCATCAGATGGCTTAGTGTCATATCCAGGACATTTTGCACAGAGATGTAGTCAGCATATTCTACAACCCTTGCCAACTGGGCTGTATATCTAAATGATACTTAGAATGAGATATATATATATATATATATATATATATATATATATATATATATATATATATTGTGACGGTTACTGTATCTTTGTTCCGAGGTTACATTATCCTGGAATGTCGGGGAGAATGTCCAACGACAGTACCGTACCACCCAAGCTCTATACTTAACTAGTTATATGGGCTTTCAAAGCTATCAATAAAATATAACTAGTTGGAGAATATTTAGAGCTTGGGTGGTACGGTACTGTCGTCGGACATTCTCCCCGACATTCCAAGATAATGTAACCTCGGAACAAAGATACAGTAACCGTCACAATATATATATATATATATATATATATATATATATATATATAGCTTTAGATTGATATATATAGCTTTAGATTGAGATATATATATATATATATATATATATATAGCTTTAGATTGAGATATATATATATATATATATATATATATATATATATATAGCTTTAGATTGAGATATATATATATAGCTTTAGATTGAGATATATATATATATATATATATATATATATATATATATATATATAGCTTTAGATTGAGATATATATATATATATAGCTTTAGATTGAGATATATATATATATATATATATATATAAATAAATAAATAAAGCTATATAAGAATTTAGATAAGTTCAATGGTTTATAAAAAATAAAAATTAATGTATTGTATATATATTCAAGTTTCAGTCTAACTGACCATCATCAGAGCAGAATCAATTATGATTTCATCCAAAATGCACTAGCATGATAATATTGAAGAGTATAGTGTCCTTTTTTCAAATGAAATATAGTAATCAATAAAATATGTTCCTGATAAAGGTCAGTTAGACTGAATCATATACAATATACATTATATATATATATATATATATATATATATATATATATACTATTTAAAATAAAACTTGGACTGTTTTCGTAATAATGCTCAATATTGAGGACAGAGCCATATAACAGTCAAAATATTGGGCAACAATAAAAAATGATTATTTATAAGTTTTTTTTCTATATTTTAGATGATCATTTTTAATCATTGCCCAATATTTAGACACACACACACACACACACACACACACAATGTAGTCTTGGTTACCACTATTAACACCTTTTTATTTTTTGCTATATCTTCAGAAATAAACAAAAATCACCAAATTCATATAAACTTACTGTTTTATCATTTGTTGTTTTTATCAGTTGTGAGTTGTCAATAACTGAATCATGTTTTACTAGATTCATTTTTTTGTTTTTTTCAGTAGATATTCTACATTATGTATTGAAATTTCATAGGAGTTAATAACTGTAACCAGGACTCTCCGTGTATGGGTGTATATATATATATATATAAAAAATACACATATACACACAAAGTTGAACTATAAAAATGCCCACATCATTAAGCCAGAGGAAGTAAAGTTTAGTAAAAAATGTAAGTTTTATGAAAAAGCATAGTTACACACAAAACCTGACAAAGAAGTAGCTGAGTGAAAGTCATTATTAGATGAAAAATGAGCTGTTCCTCAATGTTTGATGAAATAAAAATAGTCCTAAAAATACTCACTGCTAAAATACTTTTAAGTATGCATGTTAAAAATAAATCTTGTGTCATATTGTACCATCATAGAAGCTACAGAAAAGTCTGCCTGAGATTTTCTAAATTTAAATTCTATTTATAAATTCTGCAACATTTAAAAAATGAATGATAAGTAATGGTCACAACTATATATATATATATCTTCTTGTCATTAAGGAAAAACTTTTTCAACTCCTTTTCAAAACAGCTCTCTCAGTGGGACTTAGAATAGACTGACTGCATCCTCTGTAGAGGGTAAGAGAGCCCCACCAAAATAAGGGGGGTTCTAGGTATGACACTAAACAGTACCTAGTAGAGAGGCTCCAGTTCTGGATCTCTGGGGAATGAGGAATACCTTTTTATTGACCTTACTTCTAGGTTCACTCTGACCTGGGGTGGTACTACCTGTTAAAGTCTCATCTATGTCTCATGAAGATTTCTTTGAAAATTATTTGTATTAATAGGAACACTTGATACCATATACCTGTAAATTATTTGAATTAAAAAAGGTGACGTCACAAGACCAGTCACTTGAACATGCATTTTGAAGCAAGAGAGTAGGTACTCACTTTCTTGGCTACCTAGGCAAGTATTAAAACAAAACATTGAAATAAAAATAGGTAAGAGATAACCTGAAGCTCATCAAGAAGAGGTTTTGGCAATGCCCTCTTCTTTGATTAACATTATCTCACCTTTAATTAGAAATTATCTCTCACCTTTATTTCTTTTTTAATCTTTAAATGTATTTATTTGGCAATCACTATGCTAATTACTGGTATAACACTAATTATTCATCTAGGCTTCATTTTAAACAATTGGGTGCTGGTGGGTGATATTCGGAAGATCACATCCCACACATCATTAAAGTTTCTGTTGCTGGCAGCATTTTAGTTCAATGTAGGTAAATAGACTGGAAAAAAGTAATTCCCCCATTCTTTCCAATTTATATCACTTTAAATGTTTATATTATTTACTCTGAGACTGCCAAGGATTCAACAATTTTTGTTATTGTTAAAGCTACTGTAATGAATTATTCGTGTATAACATGCACCTCTAAATTTGGGCTATGAAATTGAAAAAAAAAAAAAAAAAAAAAAAAAAACATATCTTGTATATAATATGCATTAACTTTCTAGAATTTGTAGCGGCTAAATCTAACATTTGTTCATATCGACTAAAAAGTAAAAATCCATACAGTTTACTTATGTTTAGAAACAAGACATTTATGTGGTATTTAGAGCAACTACATAGACATGTTTCTACAAAAATGCAACAAGCTTGTGACAAAAATAATTTCAGATTTGGAGAAACAGAATTATGAAGGAACACACGTTCCAATGGCTATTTCTCTGTAGTAGTACAAAATAGAATGTTTGTTATTAGTTAATATGGATTATTGGCCAAGTGAGTAGAGTGTTTGCCAATGGCCCGGGAGACCTGGGTTCAGTCCCAGGTCGTGTCATACCAAAGACTTAAAAAATGGTACTTGATACCTCCTTGCTTAACACTCAGCATTATAAGGTAGGTATCAAGGGTAAAGTGAAGCAATCCTGGGGAAGGAGTAGCGCCCTCCACTACACCTCGGTGTAGTAGCTATTGAAAAGGGAGCCTTCGGGTCGCCAACTTTACTTAATTTACTTATAGATATAACTGACATTCAGTCATACTGTCCTGAATATGGTGATGCACATAGCCAATAAATAAATAAATAAAAGTTCATATTGAATTTTTGTGAATAATACTCACCCCCTAATTTTTAGACTTAAGAATGTGGAGGAAATGAATAATTATGCTACTTGGAAAAGTTTTAAACTGAAAAATGTATAATTTTCCAAATAGTACTAGATTTAATCTCAGAATTTCAAACAAATTTTTTCAATTTTTCTATCATGTGATAACTATTGCAGAAATAGATTTAACAAGATATATAAAATTTTCATATTAAAAAGAATAAAAAGATTGAAAACTATAAACCAACAAAGAAAAACAAAATACAAATTTTTTCTTTATACTGTAAATTTGATTTACGAGAGAGAGAGAGAGAAAAGTAGGTTATTTTATATATATAAAAAAAACGCAACAAACTTTAACTATATGGTTTCTAAAAGGTGTGAATGAAAGAGTGAGCAAAAAAATGAAAATGTCTCCAGCTATTTCAATTTTCATTTTTTGTTTAAGTGTACAATGGACATTCAAAGAATTTTAGATAATAATATTTCAGCTATCAATCAAACAACACACAAAGGGACACAAATGAAGAATAGTAGTAGAAGCAGGTACAAAATAAAGTTGGTGGAGAAGAGGGAATGGAAGATAGAGAGAGAGAGAGAGAGAGAGAGAGAGAGAAAGAGATGGAGATGTTTGTTTCAGTTTAACTAACAGCATATCATCTCTTCATGGGTTATTTAAAGACAAAATTTAATTCATTAGCAAAAGTTTGATTATAATCAACTATTTATATATTTTCAATGATGGATCGCAATCATTTTTAAATCATACAGGAGTAAAGTAAAAATCATACATAAACAGTCTTAAAGTATACTTGATAATAAAAAATTAAATCTATTTTGGTCAAGAAACGGGGGATCAGATTACAACTTGGTTTTAATATCAAAACGAACCCTCACTTTTCACTTTGGTTTATTTGTTTAATAGAATATCAGCCTCTAAATGACAAAATTTGATTCATTTGTAAATATTTGACTATAATCATAAATATTTACATTTTCAACATTTCATTACAATCATCTTTTTTAATTGCCCTTCTTTTTTATTCAACAACAATAATAATTTCTTTGCACAATTATATGGTATCAAGTATTCCTATCTAATGCAAATAATGTGCACAAAGTTATAAGGTTTCAAGTACTAATATTCTATACACAATCATATGGTTTCAAACACTGGACATTGGCATAATGGTTAGAGTGTTTGCCAATGGCCCGGGAGAATTGGGTTCAATCCCAGGTCGAGTCATACCAAAGACTCAAAAAAAATGGTACTTGATGCTACCTTGCTTAACACTCAGCATTATAAGGTAAGGATCAAGGGTAAAGTGGAGTAACCCGGGGAAGAGAGTAGTGCCCACCCCTACACCTTGGTGTAGTAGCTATCGAAAAGGGAGCCTTCAGGTCACCCTCGACAACGGTTGCCAACATTACAATAATAATGATGAGAATAATAATAATAATAATAATAACCACAATAATAATCATTATCATTTGTTTGAACATTTATATGATATCAAATATAAATAATGAGCACACACTTACAGAGTTTAAAACTTTCCTATCCAATACTAATATTTTATTCACAATTATATGGTTTCAAGTATTCCTATTGAATACTAATAATTTTCAAACATCTATTTAATCCTAATAATTTGCATACAATTATATAGTTTCAAGTATTCCTAAAAACAATAATTTACATACAATTATATATTTTCAAGTATTCTCAACAATAATTTGCATACAATTATATGACTTCAAGTAATTAATAAGGATACAAATAATGTGAACACAATTATACAGTTTCCAGAATTCCTATTTTCCATAAATAATTTTTGACAAATTTATTTGATTCAGAGATGAGACCCTAACAGGTACTACCACTCTTCTAACATTATTTTGGTAAAAGCTAGTTCTCTTCTAAACCAAAGATGACAGGATTTTACTAACATTATTAGATAATATTTATTATCAAACTTGACAACTTTGAGATTTTGTAACCAAAATTAAGATTTTATATAAAAATGTGTTCTTATAATTGGACTATTATCCATATTTTTGGTTAAGAAAGATATTCTAACCCAAGCAACACAAGGTAACCTTACCGGCATTAACTGGTGCTTATGTTTTTATAAGCATAATTAGATGCAGAGAGATAGAGAGCTTGATGATTACCATGAAGATAATGAAGAAAAATGTGACTGTTTACTAGTTCTTTTTTTTTTTTTTTAAATAATGAGATATGAAGGAATGAAAGAAAATAAAATGTAGCCTGTTATGATTTTTATTGATTTCTAGGTATATCCTGACAGCTTCATCAAGACATCTGTCAAAGAAATGGGAAGAACAGGGATATGAATAAAAAAAAATACTAAGTAGAAGAGAAAACATTAAGAAGCAAGGAGGGAAAAGAAAAAAGATGAAAAAGAAGAAAAGACAAGAAAAAAGAAGAAAAAAAATGGAGAGAGAGAGAGAACTATCAGAAATAATTGGATAGATAATGACTTGTATATTGGTCATGGGAAATGGCAGCAGATATTATGGCAGAAGATAAATCTATGGTAAGAGCAATGCCTTACTAGTTTGGCATTTTTATTGGCACTAACCTCAAATTGATTAATAAGAAGAAATAAATTACTGAGTGCTGAAGATGAGAGAGCAGAAGAGAAGAAAGTATTTGTCCAAAAATTTAATTCCCAACACAATGATATGTCTCAGGACGACTTTATATTCACAAGTCTTTTAATGACTCATGCTATTAAACCACCAAAAACAGTAAAAGTCTATGAAAATGTTCTGTCTACTCTTTTTATATTCTTTGTTTTAGCACTTCATTTTCTTCTTTGTGCTCACACACGTCATATTTCCAATGTGTTTCTCAACCCTTGTAGCTCATTTATATTTCCCTTTTATCCACACACACACACACACACAATTTGGCATTTCTGTATATAAGAAATATGAATTCAACGCTTTTAGTTTAAGTTAAAAGCACTATAAATATAACCTGAAGATAAACATTTTTTAGACCTTATCTTTCTGAATTAGCTGTCATTGGGAGAGGGTAGAGATAGACAAGACAAGTTTTAGTAAACTAGCCAAAGCCTGGCCTGTTAACCCAAACTTTTCTTGTTCCCTACCAATGACACCTAAATTGGAAAAATAAGGTTTAAAAGTTTGGGTTACTCTTACCATGCTTTTAATCTAGACTATTTAGTGACAATTAGCAATGATGACAAACTTTTACTATCCATCCTGCAGAAAGACATCTATGTCAATAACTGAAAAGAGAATGTCAATCCTCAATAGATGATGCCCTGATGGCAGGGCTTAGAATACACTGACTTTTTCCCTTATAGAGGGGTAAGATGCACACAAAAAAATGTTCGGAGTATGATACTAAATGACATCTAATGGTGAGGTTCCAGTTCAGAAGATCTGCAAAGAATAGAGTGCCATTCATTGCCATAACTTCCAGGTCCACTTTGATCTGGAGTGGTTGTATTTGTTAGGGTCCCATCTATGGGACAAATAGATCTTCTTACAAATGATTTGTATTATATAAGAGTACTTGATATCATGTAACCATGAGCAAAAAACTTAAACTTCATAAAAATTAAATTTCTAAATTTCAAAAGAAGAAAGGAACAAATTATTCAAATTAGTAATGTTATTGGTCTGACGTAAAAGTTAGGCTGGCCTTGATCCCAGCTTTATAACATTACTAATTAGTTATATTGGTAGATTCTTCAAAACTACCTATATAACTAATTAGTAATGTTTAATTTAGTGAGAATAATTTGTTAAATTTGTCAGTTGGTTTCTTTGTTCAATGGCATATTAACTTTTCTGAGTTATTTGATGTCAATGCCATCATTGTAGAAGAACAGAGGTGGTACTATTTAATCTATCACCGGGTGTGTGTGTGTGTGTGTGTTCATACCTAACCCAAGGGTATTGGCTCATAAGTGTATGTAATAGCATGAGTTGAAGCTCACTTACTATGATATCAAAATCCTCTATTTACCAACCCCTCTGTTCGGACAGGATATGACACAAGGTCAATTTTTAAGCGGAGTTTAACAGGTTTGAATTCAGAATTTTCCTTCTCCTAGACTAGTTGCCTCACCAAGGCTGAAGAACCTAGTCTGTCCTACTATTTACCCATAGCTGGAGGGAGAATAATTGGATTTATACCTTTCCCAAGGGTATTAGTGCTATGTGAAATGCAATCAGTCTCGTCCAGGATTTGAACTCGAGTCGTCGTGTCCATTTCCTACGACGATAACCATTACACCACAGGCACCTCCATGACATCACAATCCTACATGTTAGCCATGACATCACAGAGATTCCCCAAATAATTTGATGGATATGTAAAAATGATTATGTATGTATTTATCCAACCCGTCTGCCACAGGCAGGATGTGACACAAGGTCATTGTTTTAAGCAGTAAACAGCTGGTTTGAATTCAAAGTTTTCCTTCTCTACTAGTAACTAGTCTTTTCTATTATTTATCCATAGTGGATGCGGGGGAAGAAGTAAAGATGGATTTATGCCCGTTTACTTTACTGAGCCATTGGACTAATGAGTAGAGTGTTTGCCAATGGTCCCGGAGGCCGGGGTTCAATCCCAGGTCGAGTCATACCAAAAGCTCAAAAAGTGGTACTTGATCCCTCCTTGTTTAAGACTCAGTATTATAAGGTATGGATCAAAGGTAAAGTGGAGCAATTCAGGGAATGAAGGTGTAGGGGAGGGAGCCTTTGGGTCACCCTCAACTACTTTAATGAGGCTAAAGAACCCAATCTGTTCTGCTATTTACTCGTAGTGGAGGTAGAGGGAGAAGAAAGGATGGATTTATGCCTGGTTGCCTTACTGAGGCTAAAGAACCCAGTTTGTTCACCTATTTATCCATAGGTAGTGGTGGAGATAAATAAAAGTAAAAAGTAAAGTTGGTGACGGTGACCCAAACCCGAAGGCTCCCTTTTCAATAGCTACTACATTGAGGTGTAGGGGAGGGTGCTACTCCATTCCCAGGATTGCTCCACTTTACCCTTGATGCTCACCTTATAGTGCTGAGTGCTAAGCAAGGCAGCACCAAGTACTATTTTTTGAGTCTTTGGTATGACTCGACCTGGGATTGAACCCTGGTCTCCCGGACCATTGGTGAACACTCAACTCATTAGGCCGATGGCCTAGTATCAAAATAGATAAGGCAGAAAATCTAATTCATACCATATAATTGCCATGCTCTTCCCTTTTATGTGAATAGTTAATTTTTATAGAATAATAAAGTCATTCTGAAACTTGTCAATCTGATTTTTCCATACTTTCTTGTTTCTTCATATATTGCTAGATTTCATTCTTAACTGTAACTCACTATCTAAACATATTTAGTTCCAATATATATTCCTCAAATACACACAATGAACATCTAAAAGTAAATATACAGGTAAAATTTCCAATATCTACTGAAATAAGCATCTGTCAAATAAATTGAAGTGTATATTTTTCAATATATATCACAAGAATTGGTGATGTACACTTCAGAAGTAAATCTAGGCTAAAAAATAGTGAACTCTCTTTTCCACAATCAAACAAGGTAATCAATCATTAGACAAATCATTTACCCTGTATTCATTCCCATACATCTTAAATTTATTATATTGTCTACATATCATAAAAAATTTTTTTTCTCTCTAAAATCTTTACCATTACTTCCACACTCTACCTTAGTAAATGACTATTTACATTTTATATTTGTAAAATTGATCTAACTACTTAAATTACTGACAACCAAAGAGATAAATTATCTGTAACTATCAAATTCATTAGAATTTTACAATTTTTAAGTGAAATGAAGATTGAATGAATGAAAAATCAAATTTTGTCTTGTTTTCTTTTTCATGTTTTGGTTGGGCAACATGAAAATTACTGATCAGAATTACCAAAATTTTTACTCCTTATTTAAAAAAAAAAAAAAAGTCACAATTTAAGAAGAAACATTTTGTCTTCATTTAAAGCTCTTAACAAGAATGATTTTCCCAAGTTTCCTTTACAATCATTTTCTAGCAAGGAAGTCCCCGTGGTGTAATGGCTAAAGTGCTGCATAGTGAGTTCAAACTCCAGCTGCACTATTATCTTCACTTTCAGACTAATACCCTTGGGAAAGATATGGAATCCCCATATCCTCACAGCTACAGTTTAAATAGTATCACTGTTCTTCTACAAGGGTGAATTTGGCTTTAAACAATCTACAAAGGTTAATATGCCATTAAACAAAGAAACCAAACTAAACCAAACAACTTTCTAGTGAGAGAAGAAAGATTAATCTTGAAATAAATTTATCAAAAAACAGTATATATCTTCAAAACTTTTAGATTTCTGAATACTGGCTAAAAGAGTCTTGAAAAAACTAATTTAATTTAAATTTTAATTTATGTTTTGTTAAACAAAGGAAGTAAAAATTAAATGATTTTTCAAAAGACTTGGTTGTTTTCCATAAAATACAGGGAATAAAAAAGAAAATGTCATAATCCAATGGATACAAGTAATCATATCCTCACCCCATAAAAAAATTTTAGAAAAATTTTTTAAATTCAGATTCTGAAAGAAAAATAAGTGACTCATGTCTTTTATATTGTTTTTTTTCCTCTTGTTATCTAAAAATGGGTAAAAACTGACTAAGACTACTTTTTAAAAAGTTTGTTTTTACAAATTTTAAAACTTTCCAATAATTACTGTCTTTGTTCTCTTAAAAATTGTTATATTAACTAATGATGAATTATTTAAAACATCTTCATTTTTTTTCTTTCTTCTGGATGTTAGTCAATTTGAATTGCAAACAATTTTCCTTTGATTGGTAAAAAAAAATATTTTCTTTACAAAAATTTTTTTTTCTTTCCCAGACAATTATTTAAAATTATATGAAGATGAGTCAAAAATTTTGCAATATTTTGGTATGTTGCATTTTGAGGTGTGTATATCATGTAACTGAAGCTGTTCAAGCCAGGGTAGGTAGATACTGCAGTTGGTGGTATTGTAATAGGTAGTATATTGCTTCACTTTGTGGGTGATTTAAAAGTCACATTTAGGAGCTTGCACTATCCAAGTTCCAACTGGACCATAACACCATCGAAGCAACCAAAAACATGTTATATAGGGTGTTTCATTATACATGTGACTCATGTGACTGATAATAACTCTACTAATAATAATGTTTTGTTCTTTTTTAGTTTCAGATTTGAAAATAGTATAACAACTATTAATCCTCAATCACTTTGCCTTGGACAAGAGAGGAAAAACTATTTTGTGTTACTATTATTTGAAGACAAAATCACTCAAAACTGTCTCAAAGTAGATGCACAACCCATTAATATGATAAGGATTTATTACTGAGACAAGAAATGAAAAAAGGATTTCATGTCCTGGAAGTTGATATAACTAAAAAAGACACTGATTTGATGTCTCTAACTCAAATGATACATTTTTTACAAGACATATTCTAAATGACCACCATTATGCTAGTCTTAATACTAAATTATTATCACATCAAAGGGTTACATCTATTTTGAAACCCCCCATATGAAAGGTGAAGGTGCAGTTGACACACTACTCTAACCAGATGGTTCAGGAAATTTGGCTCAGGTTGCAAGAACCTTAATAGTCAGGCAAGATCAGATAGGCCTAAAACTGTGGATTCTAAGGGCCATAGAGAATAATCTGGTGAGTAGCACTTGGAGAGTATCAAGCGAGCTCAGCATATCACAGTCCAGCATAGTTCATCACCTTCATGGCAAAAGTATCAGGAGCTGCCAAATTGTGTTTCACTTTTGATTCACTCTTATATTATGAACTTGAATAAACTAAAAAAAATATATAAGAAATTCTAAGTTTACCCAACAATTGCTTCAATGTATATTGTACATAAACCAACAAAATTTGATTATTATTAATTAGAAGACTCACATTGGTCAATAAGCAATTTTTTATGAAGTTTAATCTTTGTTAGGAAATTGATTTCTGACAACTATAATTAGTCAGTCAAGATTTTCCTGAGTTCATCCAAACTTTTTTCTGTTGTGGATATGATCCACATAAAATCATGGTAGAATCCTCAAAGAAATTAAAAAGACAAATCATATTCAATTGTAACAAAACATTAATATCCTCACAGTAAAAAACAAATACAAAATTCATATCTCAGCTATATATCACCAAGTATCTCACACACAGATGTACATTTTTTTAAAAAAATATTTTAAAAAGTGAGACTTAAAAGTGCAGAAGTAGAAAAGGAAGTTTATAATAATCAATAAGGAGTGAGTATCATTGCTACAAATGTATTTTGTATCATAACAAGTCATGATATAATATAAAAATGTTTGAATAGTTTCTTAGATTCAGGAAGACTACAAATTGAACAATCAATAAGGTTCATAGGCTGACCAAGATACTCTCATGGAATGTGACCAAATGAGGTTTATTTTTCAACATAGTTTCCCTTGTGGCCCATATACTTCTATCAATATTTCAGTGTTTGGATCCCATTGGTTAAAAAGTCATCAGTAGCAGATATGATTTCAGCCTATGAACTTTTCAACCCATATAAGATAGGATGTAAGTTTATACTGAGCTTAACAGCCACCAAAAAGCAGCCTTTAAGAAAGCAAATATCAACTTAATAAAATTACTCATTAAGAACAGCCTTGTACAAAACTAGTGTTTCTCAACCTTTGTTCTCAGGAATCATAGGGTTCCACAAGAGGCCACTCATTGTTACACATGAAAGTTATTATTGATTAACATTTTTACACAGGGGTTTCCCGAAACATGAAAAAAATATTTGAAGGGTTTCGCAAGGCTAAAAAGGTTGAGAAATGCTGGACTAGACACTACAAGATTTAACATTCAAATTTTGGGAGCAAGCAAATGCCACTAGTCAGTTAAAAAGTGACATCATATTTAACTAGTGTATTTTCTCTTAGTCACACATACAACTAATATTATCTCAAAAGACTGGTATAAATGATAAACACTTGAGCAACATTAACTCTTTCCAAAGGAGTTGTCCAAAAAATATGAGTCTCTCTGTCTCAAAACTATGAATGTCAATATGAAGCATTTTTAAATAATCATAAATTGACCTTCTCACATTTCCTTTTTTTATGTTTTTATTATTTTGAATTTTGTATATTAGCATTATTAAAAATAAACAAGAGAAATGCATGAGCAGACAAGATGTTAAAGAATGAAGCTAAACTGGAAACCAACACTTTCATCCTTGGAAGATTACAAAGATAAAGGTTTATGCTATTATCAAGTTTTTAAAAGATTATCTTTTTTTCCAAATTCAAATTTGAGGTAAAAATCAGATAAAATTTTTAAATAAATTTAGTCTGGAAACAGTATCAAACATGTTATATTTGAATCCAGTGTCCATAGGCAAAATCCTAACATTTTCCCGTTGACTTTAACATCACCAACACCCTCAAGCTGCTTGGTTTTAATCATTTTCTGTATTAAAAAAAGGATTTTTAGTGGCAAGGGAAAACACATTTATGGTTAAATTATTTTTTAAAAGTAATTTTTTTAAAGTATTGTTCTTATTTCTATCCTCTTATATATTATGAAAATGTATTCATATTTTCATTTAGTCTTAGGTAAAAATTTTATTGATTGTGCATATGTTTTATATATGTTTAGGTCTAACTGACTGTCTAATAGATAGGAATAGACTGATATGGATGATTTTGTTGAGGTGAAAAAATTATTATGATAGTAAAAATGTTTTGGAATTTAATTTGAATATTTTTTTTAATAAGATGTTTTGGAATATACACATTATTTTTTTAAAAAACCTATTTGGATTAGTGGTCAATTCGGTCTTGCTTACAGTAATTCAAAAATAAATAAACAAATAAAAATGAATAGGGTAAAATTTTTCATGTTATTCTTTTTAAACATTTATAAAAGAAAATAACATTCTGACCATTCCCAGTAAATAAAGCAAATAACATTCAGCTTTATTTTTTTTTTTTACAATTCTATACAAAAAAATGTTAATTTGAAGAAAAAGTATTTGACACAGGAGTCAACTTATCTAATTATACACAAATCAGGAATTTTTTGATTTTAAAGTATCATCTAATTATTTTTTTAAAAAATTGTAAAAAGATAAAAGGAAAAAAAAATCTAACTTTTTTCTTTCTGATTTCTTTCCTTTGCTCCCCTTCCATGTCTCTTTTGGACCCTCTTTTCCCCTCTCTCATTAAATGCTATCCCCTCGAACCTACACCCAGACATAACCCTTCTTGCTATGCTTTATGAGTTTCTTCTTCTGTGTGACACTTGTATTTCCTCTACTCTCCCCCTTTTTACATCATCTTCCTTCTCTCAATTTCTCCACACTACTCAAACATTTTCTTTCTTTCTTTCTCCATCAAATGTTCCTTTCTATTTCTTTTTCCTAAATTCACTTAGCTGTTTCCCCCCACCCACCTTTCCTACACTTCCTCCCTGAAATGAAAGTAATGTTATCTGAGTCACACCTAATTCTCTGTTCTGATTGGATTTCATCGGAAGGTCTGAAAACCAATGAAATTAGAGTGTCACCTCCCTACACACACATCATTCCAGTGGAAAACTAAAAGGAAGACCATTAGAAATAGAATATTGGACAATGATCATTTATTCAACAAAAACAACTGGATGTTTTTTAAGTCTTTGAAGTCAGATATAGTTGTCTCCCCTTGGATCAGCCAATTATACTTACTAAAAGAATCTCCACCATAACTGGATCACAGTTAAGTTATATTTGAATAAAGCTAAAGTAAAACAATTACTTTGTTCTTTTTTTTTTATTCCATAGTCAAATTCAATAATAAATAATGACCCATCTAAATTGAAGAAAAAAAAGACATTTAGGTGGGTCTTTTTCTTCCCAGTTTTTCTGAGACAACAAAAACTTCAAAACCTGCCACATAAATGAGTTTTTCATACTGAGTAAAGGTTATCCAAATGTTTCAGAATTGGTGAGAAGTTCATCCCACACTCAAATTTTAATGCATCTTTTTTTAATATTGATATCTCAGAATCCATACCAAATCAACATCAAATTGGAAATATTCAGTTAATTATTTTAACCCTCAAAAGAAAAAAATGGTGTGATATGATGTAAGATAAATTACTATATATACTAGCAAAAATATCTATTTTTAGTGGAATTTAATGTACATTGCTGAATTTTAAACGCATTAATAACATGGGCGATTTTCATAGTTAGTCCTTATGGCATTGTTTTATGCTGCTATTAGAAGAGACTCAGTTTCTTTCTTGAGGCTTCCCTTTCTTAGCCATATCCAATATGATAATTACCATATTACTCTGTGCAAGTTCTTTCATTGGAGTTTGAGTGACAGCAAGTCTTCTCAAGTCTCTAGAATTCTTATCAGTATTCTGGTTCATCTTAAGAATACTGTAATTTGGATGATCTTGGCTTGTACTTTGATTTTCAACTCTTCCAGCCCCCTTACCAAACCTTTGAGGATTGTTCCAAGCAATTGGTATCAATGCACCTTCATGTTCCATTACTTTTTTAGTTCTCTGGCAAGGTCCTAGTATGTGTCTCTCTTTTTGCTTTCTTTAATTTTCAATCTGTGGTCCGCTGAGACGGCAAAGTCTACTATAAGTTCTTTTTCTTTTCTTTTTTTTTTGTTAATTATCACTAGATTTGGTTTTTTGACCAGGATTAGGTAATCTGTTTGTATCTCAAAATCCCAGAGAATTTTATGCATTTCATTCTCCAGGTTTGTGTATGTACCATTTGGTAGTATGGTCAAATTTCAATTTCTTGCACATTTCCCAGTGGATCACTTTTCCCACATAGTCATGCTTAGTCTTATACTACTTTTATTATAATTACTACTACTACAAGATATCTGTAGGAAGGGACATACTCATACGTACAAAGATTATTTACAAGAAAAATAATACAACAGACAGAAGATCACAGTATTTAAGGTTTATGTAGTAAGCTGATAAGCAAGGCTAAATTTCTAAGAGTAGAACTAAAAGACAAAACAATAATGAATTTATCATGAAGGCTGGTTTGTTTTACAGCAAGTCAATCATTATTTAATTATTTAATACTGAAGTTAGTCTCTTTTTTTGGAAACATTTATATGGTTTTAAGTAACTAATAATAACAATCCTTAGTAAATGATTATAGCTTCAAGTATTCTTAATACAAATAATTTACAGTTATATTGTTTGAAGTATTCCTATCTAATACTAATAATTATATAGTTTTAAGTAACTATTTCTATTTAATAATAATTGTTTGTTTGCATACTGTTATATGGCTACAAGTAATTAATAATAATCCTTAGTAAACAGTCATAGCTTCAGGTAACAATTCTTAATACAAATGATTAACAGTTATATGGTTTTAAGTATTCCTACTGAATACAGATGATTTTTAAATAGATTTATTTAACCCAAAGATGTGACTAACAGATACTATCACTCCAAGTCAAAGTGGAGTTTAGAGTAATGGCAATAAAGGGACATAACTGGTAATTTAAGTAATATTTTCAGAGCTTTTCAGTCGCTGAGAGAGTTAATTTCTCTTAATTTTAAACCAGTTTTTCTTGGCGGTCACATTTTTTAGTATTCTTTTACGAGCGTTTGCATTTTAGTTAGCTCTTCATTGCCAACTTTCCAAACATGAATTTGAAACTGTGTTTCTGCAAGAATGAACAGCAATCTCTGGAGATTCTTAGAGTAACAGAAAACCCAGCAATGCCATAAAGCTGTCACAAGTCCAATCCAGCTGTTTGAGGGATCTTTTCTCAACAAACAAAGTCAGTTGGATGGTGCTTTTGGCAAAGTTTTGTTAGTTTTGTGCTCAAAGCAGTGTACTGCAGAATAGTATTGATGGAGGAAAGAGTAGGTCATTCTTGGTGGGTGGGGGATTAAAAAGATGCAGACTAAAGGGAGAGACTGAGATCAAACAAAAAAATACATGTACAAAGAAAAATGAATAAATAAAATAAAGAAGTCAACAAGAAAAAAATGATAGCAAAAAGAACCAACAGTAAAGAGTAGTATTCTTTATACTATGTAAAGTAAAGAACAGGTTTTATTTACATCTGCAAGATGAAGTATCATTATTATTTAATCTGATGTTCTCAGACTAGTGTCCTTATTTTAGTTGTTATATTCATGATGTTTTGGTTGTTTTAACTTCCAGTTTCTTTAAGGTGTTTATTTTGTCATTAGCAGAATATGCTGACAGCATCTACTCCAAAAAGAGGGATCCTGGGTATGACACTAAACTGCATCTGATGGTGAGGCTCCAGTTATAAGAGATCTGGGGAGTGTGAAGTACCCTTTCATTGCCATTACTTCCTAGTGGGTAGAGTGTTCACCAATAGTCCAGGAGACCTGGGTTCAATCCAAGGTCGCATCATACCAAAGACTTTAAAAATGGTACTTGATAGCTCCTTGCTTAACACTCAGCAATATCAGGTACGTATCAAGGGTAAAGTGGAGCAACCCAGGGAAAAGAGTAGCACCCTTCCCTATACCTCGGTGTAAAAGCTATTGAAAAGGGAGCCCTCTTGTTGCCCTAAACTATGGTCGCCAACTTTACTTTACTCCAAGGTCCCATTTGAGTTATAGTATGTGTTAGGGTTCCATCTATGGGTTAAATAGATGTGTTTAAAAATCATTTGTATTCAATAGGACCAAGTGCAAAAAACACCTCTTAAGTAACAACTAGACAGAAAATGTAAATATCAACATACAATGAATGCAATTCCCTAGCCTGTAGGTATTAAGTAACCCTAAACAGGTTGACATGCTGTTAAAATCAATTAATTGTGCAATCACTAGTAATAGTCTGGTAGACAAGTTTATTAACCATTTGCAACATAAGGCTTCTATTTTTTAAGCTAATCAATATTTTGTATTCTGTGTTGGAATGTAAGGAAAAGGAAAGAAGTAAAAACAACATTATTAAGTAAGTTGGCGACCATAGTCGAGGGCAACCAGGAGGCTCCCTTTACAATAGCTACTACACTGAGGTGTAGGGGAGGGCACTACTCCTTTCCCTAGATTGCACCACTTTACCCTTTATACGTACTTTATATTGCTGAGTGTTAAGCAAGGAGGTATCAAGTACCATTTTTAAAGTCTTTGGTATGACGCAACCTGGGATTGAACCCAGGTCTCCCAGACCATTGACAAACACTCTACCCACTAGGCCAATGAGAATAAATGAAAATCAACACACACAAAGTTACAGAATAATTTGCAGAACTGAATGTGAGATTTCAGAGTACATTTTGATGTCAAACAAAACTATTGGATGTTAATACTTGGCAGGTTTTGCTAAAATATATTGCGGTGCTTTTAAAAGTTAGGTATGGTCTTTCATTGGAGTTCTCTACCATACCTAACTTTTAAAAGTTCTCTATGGTCTTTCATTCAGTTCTCTACCAACCATTTTTTTTTCAATCATCAGATAACTATTTTGCCACTACCTCCAAAAGAGTAGGACCATTATTTTTTTAGTAGGGTGGATTTCAAATCTAACAGACCAATGTAATCAGTTCTAAAAAAATATACAGAAACCTTTGGTTTTTCAGACAAACATACTGATATCAGTTGCCTAGTAGAATTTTGTATATTCTTATTCTTTTTAAAGTTTTAGATTTTAAAATTACTAATTGTTTCTTTTCTTTAAAATAATGTGGTGAAGCAGAGTTAATAAAATCATTTTAGCATTTGATACATACACTTCAAATTTTGTAATATAAAAATAATTTCTAAAAGATAAGAAAAGACTTTAAATTTTCTTTTTTTTTGCAAATCTTTAAAAAAAGTCAAGATAAAAAAACATACAGTTAATCTGAATGAAGGTCTCTAAGCTTTCTGTTTCCATACTATATTTAGCTCAACATTGTTTAACATTGGATCTAGAAGATATTTAGCACATCATACTTGACTGTTACAAAATGACTTATGAAAATCAGAACAATTAAAATCTTACATTGGTTTTACAACACATTTTTAGTTATATAAGCAGATGCTCAAGAAAATGAGATTATATATGTATATAATATTATTAGTTTAGTATATTGATAAATAAAGAGTGCTCAATATCAGGAGAGCATAGACACAGAGCCAACAGTGCTTGGTGACAGTTTCTCACCTGTGTAATTAACAGACCAAGTGCCATTGGTCTAATAATTGCTTAGCTGTGAAATTGACACTCCTCAATTGCCACTAATTCTGTATATATGCTACTATATATAGAGTATAATATATATAGTATGCTAATGAGTACTTTTTATTTATAAATATCTCAAAGTAAATCATATATATATATATATATATATATATATATATATATTGATGATTAGTTGATAGTGCATATAAGTTTAGATAGTGTAGACAAAGAGTCAATAGCACTTGTTAACTGTCAATTTCTTGCCAATAAAATCATCGGATAAAGAGCTCTTGGTCTGATGATTCTCTAAATTATATATATATATATATATATATATATATATATATATATATATATATATATATATATCTCAATTTCTTACTGCAAGTAAATGAAGACACCATGACAACTTGTTTGTTGTTGCTAGGTTATACACAAATGAGCTGTAAGGAGGTAAAAATAATAGGAGATTGAGCATGTGTGTAGGGGGCTTTGTGGAGTGTCACATGACAGTCTCAAAAACCTATCCTCATCTTCTTTTGTTTCTTTTCTTTGAACAGTAGACATGTTTTGGATGATGCTAGGAAATGCCAAAGTGGTGTAGCTATTTTACTTTTCCTCATCAAAAAAAGCTTTTTACCATTTTGTACCCCTACCACATACTGTTAGTTCATGGAACAATAGGTGTACATTTCTAGCTGTAGGGACACATTTATGTATTCTTTCTTTTTAATACCATTGTTTTTGTTAGGTTTCTTTTTTTAATGGCATATCAATGTTTATGGGTTATTTAATGCCAAACTCATTCTTGGCGAAGGATAATAGTAGTTCTATATAACCCATAGCTGGGAAAACCTAATACCATTCATAAGTTTATGATGTATATAAAAGGTTAAATGATCTTGTATGTATAAATGAATCTATCTTGTCTTTCTTTCTATAGTATTCAGTATTAGTATATCATGGATATGCATACTAGTGCTAATATTGGTTTTTGATTTTAACCACAAAACATTCACACCCATCAAAATTTATATATAAACAGAAAAAGAGCTTTTAGACACCAAGTAAAAGAAAATACATCTTTTTTTATAATCTTTTTAGGCTTCCATATTTTAGAATTATAAATGTTAGCTTTTGAGAGGATCACAAAACAGTCCCTGGGGTAGTCACAGGTTCATGTAACATTTTTGGAATATAGTTTAAAACCTGTCCCAGTATCATATCTTTCTCATGGAACTTTTTTTTGAGGTAAAATGCAGTTTTTTGGAAGAAGTTTGGATTCAATCACTTAAGGCATTTTTCTCTTGTTCTATAAACTAAAAATAAAATACAAATGTATTCTCTTCTTGCTTTTCTTGGTAAATGCAACAAGTTCTCAACCCAAAACCGCATTGCCTAACCAACATTTGCTTTAACAGCATTTTCTTTTTTTCTTATATACTAAAGTCTTTTTATGATCCGTTTCATAACATGCATTTAGGGTAATGCAGATATCCCATAATTCCTAGAACTGCTGGATTTTCTTAACAGAAAGTCAAACACTCATCTGAAAGTGTTTGCTTTTAATGTAGACCATTAGAATTTGCACTTGGAACATTTTCTCATTGAAATGGTTCTTCACTTTTTTTTTTCCCCAGTTTCACTCAATTCTATCAACAACCATTTTTTGAAATTCATAGAAAAAAGAAAAAGAAAACTTACCTTCCCACTTGCATCCATACATTTCCACGCGCATACATACTGTACGTGGGTGTTCACTATAAGGAATGAACCGAATACGTTTAGCAATGATGGGTGGTGATACACCACGTAACTCAGCTCGGTATGTGTTTTGGTTGCCAGGAAAGATCTGAAAAACGAAAGAAAAAATCATTTTAATCATTAAAATTAATAAATAGGTAATTTGGACAATATAGCCAAGATAATATGGTCATTTACTAAGCTTAGCTTTGATGTGGCACAAAGTTAGATGTTTGGGGCACCCAATGAAAATCAAACTAACATTTAGTCTGTTAATCCAACCTGCTGACCATTACATCACAAGAGGTACCCATATCCGAGATAATATAGAATTTATAATTATTACTCCAAGTTAGGAAAGGAATTTTATTTAATTGAAACAACTTTCTGCAGGTGTACAATCCATGTGACCACCATCCTTCAGGTGTACAATCTGAACATATCCCCCTCTTCCTCAAGGCATATAATCTATAGATGATCTTCAACATATAAAAGTGTACGACCCATGTGACCCCATCCTTTAGGTATTCTAATCCATTTTAACCACCTTTACTCCAGGGGTACAATCCATGTATAACCATCTACTGTTCAGCTGTACAATCCATATGTGATGCCCTTCCTATCGATGTGTACAATCTACACATGATGACCTTTCTATCGAGGTGTACAATTCATACATGATGCCCTTCTCATTGAGGTGTACAATCCATACATGATGCCCTCCCCATAGAGTTGTACAATCCATATGTGATGCCCTTCCTACCGAGGTATACAATCCACATATGATGACCTTTCTATTGAGGTGTACAATTCATACATGATGCCTAACTCATTAAGGCATACAATTCATCCATGATGTCCTTCTCAAGGAGGTGTACAATCCATATCAGACCCCAACCCCCTTTTTTAAAGAGATTATAAAAAAGTCTATTCATTTTAGTGTGCCATAAATAATCTCATGTTTATTACAATTTTAGTCATCTAATTCAAAGTAAACAGACTTAATGTTTTCATGATAATAACTAGTGCACAATGTACAGTCTACAACAATACAGTTATTGTACAAATGTCACTGGAATATTCCATTTATATTTCTGTGATATCATAGAAAGTATCTATTAGAGATGATAATTCACAGAAAACAGTATATAAAAGTAACTTTTTTTTTGAACATGCACATTTAAAAAAATTATTGAGCATAGAAGTCCTGAAATCCAGAACACAGGAGTGCTCATGTTGTTGACAAAAACCAAAGATGGTCAAAAATACCCAAACTACACTAATAGACTTAAGACAGTTTTTAAACCATCTTCAACCAAAATTATGACGTCTTGCTTACAAACGAGAAAAGACTAATAAAAAGCTAAACACCAAATCCTTGTCTGTTATTTTCAATAATATAGATATACACACACACACACACATATATATATATATATATAGTATGTATGTATGTGTGTGTGTGTGGATATACATTACATTTTATATATGTTGCTTCATCTATCTTGGTAGTCATTTTGGCTATTAGTTAAAAAAGTACGTATCTTCTGTATCACGTAATAATGTACAGGTAATTAAAAACTGGAGGAATATTTTAAGAACATTTTTTTTCTTCTTAGGTCAAATTTTATTCTGTACAGTTTTAAGAGTGAAGTTGTACATTCAAATTAATTCTCTTTTTAAATAAGTTCTAATCTTAATTTCTTTCTTGATAGTGACACTCATGGAATAATGGTTATCATCATTGGAAGTGGACTGAGCTACTCAAGTTCAAATCCTGAACAAGGCTGTTGGCATTTCACATAACATTAATACTTTTGGGATAGATATGAATCCAACAATCCTCCCTTCAGCTATGGAGAAATAGTAGAGCAGACTGGGCTCTTTAGCCTTGGTATGGCAACTGGTTTAGGAGAAGGAAAACTGAATTTGAACGTGTAAAACTAGAGAGGGATGGGCTTTATGAGGTTATTTGTGCCCAAGAAATGCTACATCACTAGAGAGAGAGAGAGAGAGAGAGAGAGAGAGATGGAGAGTTTTCTGGTAAAATTAATAATACCGAAGTAGTGTAAAAGTAATTTTGTAAGTTGTTCACAGAATAATGTTTATTTGGTATCACTAATAAAAATTAGTCCTGACAATTATTAAAAAATATTTGGTACATCATTATATTTAGATATATGTCAGAAGATATCTGAACAAAATCTCAACTACTGCAACTATCTCATTCTTAAATGGATTTCAAGTGGATGTGGGAGGCAAAAACCTACAGCAGCCCTTCTGCTTTCTTTTTTTTATTACAGGAAGTGTACAAACTTAAAATAACACAATATATATTGTAAATGTGGTTTTCTTTGCTCCAGGAAGCTAAATAGAAATGTTGATTGATTATACTTTAGATTTGAAACTGATAGTGGTAAAACCTGTTAGGGTCCCATCTATAGGTCAAATTAATCTGTTTAAAAAATTATTGCTATTTGATAGGAATACTTGATGTCTTATAAACCCAATGGAGTGGGGTTAGGGTTATCATCATAGGAAATGGACTTGGAGAGCCAAGTTCAAATTCTGAACAAAGTTGTTTGTGTTTCATTTTATGTTAATGCCTTTGGAAAGTATGTATTCATCTGTTATCCCTCCAGCTAAAAGTAAATAGGACATCTTATTTAGAAGTTGACCTCTGAATTCAAATCAGCTGTAATCTATGTAAAAAAGTAAACACATATAACCCTTCACCAGAACCCCCCCCAAAAAAAACCCAACTGTCTATATATTAAAATAAAAAGACTTTAGAATTTTATTTCTTTAAAGATTTTAAAGTGTATTAAAAATATGAGGTAAGATAAAAAAAAAATCCCCCAGACATGAAGATTCAAGGGTCTGCATGAATAGTTTGGATAGTGATGGTTTCTGAAATTACTGGATTGCAACAAGTATCATTCAGTCCATCTGTTCTAATACAAAGACTTTTTGGTAAAAGATGCATGAATCCTGTTGCATGGAATCAAAACATATGGAGGAATAAATTCAGGTAATAAGTACAGTTGATGAGGCCAACTAATTGTTGAGAGAGAGAGAGAGAGAGAGAGGTATTTGTACAGAATAACCCGCTGAAAAAATATCTGTAGTAATATCTGTAGTTAGAGGGAGAGGGAGGGAGGTATTTGTACAGAATAACCCACTGAGAAAATATCTGTAGTAATGAATAAAATTATATTCACCATCCATATAAGAATAAGTTTCAGTTATTATCTTGCAGTGTTCATACTCATTCTGATCTTTATTATGAAGATAACTATTAAAAGGCTTCTTTTAGCTATTTGCAATTGATTATAAATTCTAAAATGCAACTAAACTTCTAGTTTTAATGGCCACCAAAGTTGACACTTTAAGCAAGCTATAGTAATAGTACAACTACAGCTACTCATAATAATAATAATAATAATAAACAAAGAAAAAATAACTTGCTGTCTGGCTGATTTTGCCATTCCAGTGAACCACAGAGTGAAAATAAGAAAGCAAACAGATGTATATATACTTGGACCTTGCCAGAGAACTTTAAAAAAACTGTGCAACTTGAGGGTAATGGTGATACTAACTGAAATTGGTGCACTTGGAATCATCCTCAAAAGCTTGGAAAAAGACAAGTGGAACAGAAAATCAGAGGAAGAATAGGGACCACCTAAACCACAGTAATATTAAGATTAGCAAGAATACTGAGAAGAGTCCAGGAGACCTGAGCAAAACTTGTCATTCAGACTTTAGTGAAAGACCACAAGCCAATGTTGGTGCAAAAACTCACAAGGAGTCAAACAATAACAATAATAATAATAATAATAATAATAATAATGTAAGGGGTGAGTTTATGCTGAGCTCAACATTATAATCTAAAGGGAGATAACTAATTAAATGTGAATCATACAGTTCTTTCCTTTACTTATAAATTACATAACGCATCTTAACATCAAGTCTAATGGCCACGAAAGTTGACCTTTTGAGGCGTAGTAGTAGTAGTAATAATAATAATAATTTTAACTAGTGTTATGTGCACTTGTCTATATCTACAAATTATACTTTACTCAACTTAAAAAGTGAGTTTGTGTCACATCCCGCTCACAGCAGAGGGGTTGGATAAATACACACACACACACACACACATATATATATATATATATATATATATAAAGAATGAAGAATTTTTTAAATCTAAACTTTATATGAATTTATTATATTGTAAAGATTTTTGACATTAACAAAGATAGATGTTATAGTCACTAATTACATACTCTTAACCAGAGAGATACCATTTATTGATGTTATGCCACATTTTGAAACTAATAAATTTTGGTCTGTATTGAAAAAAATAGTTTTAATTTCTCTATACAAACCATATGTCAATAACAGCTACATTATTGTCTTCAATCATAAAGAAATGCAGGTAATTCCTTTATATGCTTCTATATGAACTCTTCTACTAATTTGACTTTTATTTTTGAAAGAGTTTTCGCCAAAATTTTTCAAAACTAGACTTAATTTTTTTTTCTTCAAAGAGAAATGTAGGAGGAGAGGCTAAAGATAAAAGAAATCAACCAACCATTCTCACTGACCTTGAAATCAAATGTATGACATCTTATTTTTTTTAATTTCAGGAGAAAAGTGAATGTGAAGAAGAGAGAGAATGAAGAAAAAGCGATAAATGTAGAGATAGGGAAAAGAAAAGGATGATAATGATAATAATGCTGTCCGTGGTGGGATATTTTCTAAGTTTAAGGGATCATGATTTGTCATTCACTATACCATTTCTCCTGGAAAAACATTTTGGGAGAGAGAGAGAGAGAGAGAGTGTGTGTGTGGTAAGGCAGATAGAGAATATACAATACAAATGAATGTGAAAACACATAGCGAGAAATGCATGCAAAATTTATAGAGAATGAGATATTTATTATAAGCCATACCTGTAACCATGTGAATATCTATTTTAAATAGATTAAAAGGAAGTTCACTTTGGCAAAGTATCAATAATAATAATAATAATAATAATCATGACCAAGGCAGTTCCCCTTGTAAGATACTCAAGACCATTCTTAAAATGGACAAGAAAAGAACTCTAGTAGATGCTTTGGTTTGGTTTTCTCTGTTTAATGGCCTATCAACCTTCATGGATGATTTAATGTCAAAGGTATTCTTGTAGAAGAACAGCAGTGATACTATTTAACCCATAGCTGAGGGGATAAGGGGGTTCATATCATTTCCAAGGATATTAGTGTTGCGTTCTGGTTAGTGAATGCTTGTAATATTAAATAAAGGACAAACCACGATATGAGAGGAAATAGAGATATATTCTCAGGAAATAGTATATACAATAGAGAGACTATTAGTAGACAAGAACATAGGATAAGTGAATACAGAATAAAGATATAGTCCAATGATAGTTTTGGCTTCCGTTATTACGGTTGCAAGTAAGGTGATCTAGTGTGATCTCCAGTCTCTAACGCTCTTATACTATTCCTATAAGAAGCTGCTCTTCACCTTCTAGTCTGCCCTGGTATTAGTAGCTACTGCTATATATGGCAGATGGACTACTTCATTGTGTGGAAAAAGGTGGGTGATACCCAAAAATTAGTCTGAAAGTGAATGCAATAGTGTGACTGAAGTTTCAACTTGTTTACTATGATGTCACAATCCAAAGAAGACAGAGACTCTTTTCCCCTGACAGACAGACTATAGAACAAGAAAACTAATTATAATGATGATGCACAAGGCCTTATATTTGAGAGACAGCATAGACTATGTATCAAGAAAAGAAGGAAGAGGAGGAATCACCAACATTGAGGATTGTATAAGGAATTGAAAAATATACAAAAAAAAAAAAAAAAGAGCAAAGAAGGACTGATTATAGCAACCAGTAACAGCCATATCAACAGAGATAACTTTAGGACAAATAGTAAAGCAACGAATAAAAAATCTAGGAAACAAAAATGGGATGAAAAGCAACTGTATAGATACTTCAAGCAACAAACTGGGGAGATTGCACATAAGATGACCTGAACATGGCTAAGAAGGAGAAACCCTCAAGGAGAAACTATATCTCTTTAAAAGCAGCTACAGAATAATGACACAAGGACTAATTACATTAAACCCCAAATCAATAAAACACAAGAAAGCAGCAAGTAAAGGTTATGGGAATAGAGTTGGTTTTTTGGGTGTTTTGGTTTTATGGCATATCAACCTTTGTAGGTTATTTAATGTCAAATCCATTTTTATGCAAATAGTTCTATTTCAAACAATTCAGTTTAGCATGAGTACAGAGTTTAATTGTCAAAAACATTTCTATTTCAAGCTATTCAGTTTATTCAAACAGTTTTAATTCAACCAATTCAGTTTTGTATAAGTATAGATTTTGTTTACACACAGTTAAATGTCAAAACTGTTCTATATTAAACAATTCAGTTTAGCATAAGGATGCTGTTTAGTTCTATTTAACCCATAGATATGGCCCTATCAGGTGCTACCATTCCGGGCCAGAGTGGACCTGGGAGCAATGGCAATGAAGGGATGCTCTGAATTCCTCAAAGCCCCAGCATCACTGGAACCTCATCATTAGATTGTTTAGTGTTATATCCAGGACACTCATTGGGGGGAGGGTCTTACTTCTCTGGAGAGGTGCAATCGGTATATTCTACAGTGCCAGCTGACTGGGCAAGGGAGATAGAGATGAAATGGTTAATCATATGATAAGTGAATGCAGCAAACTGGCACTAAAGGAGTAAAAGACTAGGTACGACTGGGTGGGATAGTTGATCTACTAGGAATCGTGCAAGAGATTAAAATTTCCTCATGATGACAAATAATATGTACATAAACCAGAAACTGTCCTAGAAAAAGGGACCCATAAAATTCT
Source organism: Sepioteuthis lessoniana (assembly GCA_963585895.1). Taxonomy (NCBI): domain Eukaryota; kingdom Metazoa; phylum Mollusca; class Cephalopoda; order Myopsida; family Loliginidae; genus Sepioteuthis; species Sepioteuthis lessoniana. The sequence continues at coordinate 29,006,728 of OY757934.1, forward strand.
CTAGGACTTGGAGATACAAACAGATAACTTGATCCTAGCTAGAAGACCACATCTAGAAAAAAGAATTTGTCATCTAGTGGATTTTGTTGTTCTAGCAGACCAGAGAGTAAAAATAAAAGAAATAAAAAAGGTAGAACAGTTTTGGTCATGTGATAGATACACCACAAAATTGCACATACTAAAATATTGCAAAACTTTTGACTCACTCGAATACAAAAGTTTTAAATGTTAATAGATCTCCACAGCTACGTTGTTTTATAAAATTATCAACAGCAACAAGAACAGAAGAAAAAAATAGAAGAGAGATGTTACCACAGAGGACAAAAAAAAAATACTCACTATAATTGGTTTAAACTTTTATAAAACAAAGTGATCAGTTTTGCACTTAGTACTCCAACTTAAAACATTGTCAACTTTATGGAACATGAATAACCAGCTGATTCAAGGATAGGAATACACAGAAGGAAAAAAACCCTGAGACCTCATATTGCAAACATTGGACCAAATCAGATAAAATAGATAAAAAAAAAACAATAGGAATGACATACCACAGAAGAAGATCCTCTTTTACAATACAATGGCTTTGATAGACAAATCTTTCTGTAAATGTCAGTGGTTAATTTGAGAAATAATTGCCTAATTTTAAAGCCATCAATCTCTTCAGCTTCAGGAAGTTGTTTGTATCCCCCTCCTCCCAAAAAAAGTGACATAGCTCTTACCTAGAGATCATGTATCAGTAGTTGCCAAGTATTCAGGGTATGAAGGGGTGGTGGTGTTTATGGGTAGAAAGATGTAGAAGATGAAGAAGAAGAGAATTATTCATACCCTGTACACCAAAGGAGGGTCACACCTCATTCAGCTTTGAATAATTGTTGCTTTTACTAACAGCTATTTAGTGTCAGGCAGTTGAGGCCCCTTTTTCAGCAGTTGAAGCCCCTTTTTCAGCAGTTCCTTTTTATGCCTCCTGTCAACTAGTAAAAAGGGGACTGTGGCTCCTATCCAAATTCTTATCCAATGGCAGTATCAAGTAACCACCTGATTATAAAACCACCCTAAACTTTTACTTTGGTTGTTTTGGCATGGGTCCTGAAAACTTCCCTTGTGAAAGGAGGTAATTCGGGAAGGTAACCCCCACCCATCTTCGGTAAGAATAACAATTTTAATCAGATTCTTTTTCAATGAAAACATCATTAAAATAACTTGGAGGTTTGTTTGGACTAACAGTTTAGACTTATTTTTATAAACCTTTTTTAGGATAGTCAACTTATTTCAATTTTAGAGAAACTACAAACTAAAACAACAGTACTGTGCAAATGTCTTCAAGGTATGTATTTACCCAACCCCTCAGCCATGAGCAGGATATGACACAAGGCTAATTTTTAAGCAGAGTAAAGCTGGTTTAAATTCAGAGTTTTCTTTCTCTTAGACTAGTTATCCTACAGAAGCTAAAGAACTCAGGCCATCCTTCATATTACCCATGGCTGGAGAGAGAACAGATGAATTTATGCCTTTCCTAAAGGTATTAATGTGAAGTGAAATGCAAACAACTTTGACCCTAATTTCACTTACAACTACAATAATCATTACACTATGCATGCCCCTAAATATCTTCAAGGTAACCTTCAAAATTTTTCCATTTCATTGAGGTTAAAAGATTTTATAGATATTCATTACTTAGTCTACTCACATTAAAATATATTTGCCGGATCCATATATACTTAATCCTAAAATTATTTAAACTTTTTTTTATTAATTAGCATGAAAGCCTTCCAAAAATTATGTATATAAACAATTTAAGATTAGTATAATTACTATAAAACAGCTTGAAGCATGGGTGATTGATGTGAAATTTCCTCAATTCATCTTCTGGTATATCATATCAGAATTTCATAAAACATCTGGTCTTAAAACTTGGGGTACCTTTTTGCTATGGTTGGATGATTAAAATATTTTATCTTTAATATGCTGGAATAATATCTACAAAAAATTCTAAAAGAGTTTAAGAAAGAAGATTAGTTGAAAAAACTTGGTTAGAAATGGCTTTTATGAAAGAGTTATAAACCACTTTTCTTTAAAAAAGAGAAAAGGGTTGAAATATGCAGATGCTCTTAGAGAATGAAGTTTAGGATTTTGGGTTTTAATCATCATCATGGCGTACTGATAGAATCGATTTCCTTCACCCTCTTGTCATCTGTCCCTATCAGCTATCACTCTTTGCAAGTCCTTGAGATGGCATGCAGTGTCCTCAGAGCTGATATATGTAAATTGTTGTTGGTTAGTCAAGACTGGCGTGTCCATGTGTAGGAGTCCATAAGAGAAAATTGCTTATCAATTTGTCCTCATTGCCCAGTATGTCTTGCTCATCTTAATTGAATTGTTTGTATGATGGGAGGGAATTTGCTATACTGTTGCTGTTTTGTAAAGTGCTACTTCCACAATGATGTCCATGGTGAGATATTTTAAGAAATTAATGGGATTATACTATTTTTTTCTGAAAAGCATCTAGGAACTGATTTACTTTGCAGCATGAATGATCCTAAAAACTGCTAATCCAGACAATTGTATTCAGATCCAAACCCAAACATCTGACAGAACCTTGACCTAAATATCACAGAATCAGGATGGATACTGTGGAGACCAATAAGTGACAGAAGACAGCTAAGTCTTTAAAGAAGAGGAGTGAAAAATTTAAAAGAAAGTCTCGTATGACTTGAAGTTATTTAAAATTAAAATTTCAAGGCAGTTTACTGAGAGATTAAAGTGTTCTTTTTGCAAAGAGTGACATCAATCTAAATCATAACCAGTTTGTGGAACAACTTTCTGTATTTTTGTATTCAAGTGTGCACACATCAAGTAAATATTTTTACGAAGAGACAAAAAAAATAGGTAAATACTTAAAGCCTCTTCCAATCTCACTGTAGCACAATGGTTCACAAGCTAGTTTCATAGACCATTAATATTGTAGGGAATTGGATTCTTGGTGAATTCTCTAAAGTTGTGGCCTTATACCAACCAACAATATACATATACTTTTCCCTCTTTTTTTCTCACTTGCTTATTCATCAATGATTAAAGATGGCGTCTTTGAGAAGGAAAAAATATGAGTCTGGACCATGTTATATTGGTTACAGGAACTGGGACTATTTTTGGTCTTGTCCATTGATACTTATATAGGTTGGTTGGTTGGTTGGTTTTACAGCTTGTCAACCCTTGTTTAGTTACTTAATATTAAAGTCATAATATGGTTTCAAGTAATTGATAATAATGATCACAAAAGAATAATAGTTTCAAGTAACTATTTTGATATTATAGTATTACTATAGTTTCCTTTAAGTATTCCGATTTAATAATAATAATAATAATAATAATAATAATAATAATATTTGTTTGCATAAAGTTATATTGCTTTAAGTATTCTAATCTAATACAAATAATTTTCAAACAGGTCTACAGATAGAACCCTAAAAAAGTATGATGACTCCAGGTCAGAGTTGATTGAAGAGTAATAGCAATGAAGAGGTGACTCTACACTCTCCAGAACTTGAGCCTCACCATTAAATGCAGTTTAGTGTCCCATCAAAGGCACCCCTTTTTTTGGTGGGGTGTCTTATCCTGCTATAAGAGATACAAGTCAGCATATTCTAAGCTCTGTCAATAGGGTAAGTATGGAGAGGAGGAATTACCACTTGGAGGAGAGAGATAGAGAGGTAAATATTTGGATTAAATGAGTAGGAACCAGATACAGTGAGCGGAAATAAATGGAGAGAGAGTGTGAGAAAGAGAAAGAGAGAGTAATGAAGAGGAAATCATTTGCAAGAGAACTAAGAAACTGAATCTGATAATTCGATTGGTAATAGGTAGCTTTGTAAATTTTATATCAAGTTTGCCCATCAGAACAAAAACCCATCTTATTTGGAATTCAGCTTGAAAGAGAAATGGCTAGAGTATGTTTCAATGTTAACCAAATTTACTGATTAATTATTTGTTTGTTATCCACTATATGAAAGGAAGTAGATGCTATAATTGATGTCCGGGTTACTGTTCTTTGGAACCAGTAACAATGGGAACAGTGATGGAAAAAGAGTGCTTACAATAGCAGTGGTAGTGATAATAGATAGTAGTAGCAGTATTTTTATATATTTTTTAAATGGTAAAAGTCAACAATAAAGGTATATCAGAAAAGGGCCAAATAATACAAGTTCAAATATAGAAATAGAAATAGCCAGAATGCGAATACAAGTCAGAATAAATTGGATACAAATAATATGGAATTTAAAATGATAGAAATAGTTTGATTTATTAACTGTTTTATTATTGATACAATGTTTATAGTTAATTAGCTATAAAACTCAGGTGTCTCTTTAACTGAATACCATAACATCAGATGATTATATATTAGTTTGCTAACTTTATTAATAAATAGTGCTAAATATTAGTGATAGAGCATATATATCTAAATTAGAATAGCATAGACAGAGTAAGCAGTAGTTAGTGACAGCAATCAGGAGACTATATATATATATATATATAAAAAAGGTAATTTTTAAAAAGAGTGAATCTTTAAATCTTTTAAATCAAAATAAAATGTGTGCACTACTAAGCAAATTGTATAATAAATTGATGTCTAGATTGCAATCTAGACTCCATGTAGACAAGTGAATGCCAATTCTCGATACATTTTGATAAACAGTTTATGGCAAAACTTAGGATATATGAATACCATTATTGTGGTTAAAGTTTGCAGTATCTGCAGAGAGAATTTTTGATATCTCTGATAGAGCATATATAAGCAGAAATTAAAACCACATATTGCAACTAATAGTTGCACATTTTTATCATCATTAAGCAAAAAAAAGTTTTGAAAAAACTTACAAATGGTATAAGAACCCCTCCCATAAAAAATAAATAAATAAATAGAATGTTTTAAAAAATCTTTGAAATTTAAGGAATTTTAAATTTTTTAGTAAATTACAACCAAAGTTAAATTTTCTTTGTGAAATCTTTAAGTCAGGTTCTGCAGAATTCTTTTTGGATTTTTATTAATGTAAATCCAGTCCTATTCTATATTAATTTCTTTCTTGTACACATTTGCTCAACCCCTCCACTACAAACAAGATGTGATACAAGGTCAATCTTTAAATAGAGTAAAGCTGGTCTGAATTCCAAATTTTCCTTCTCCTAAACTGGTTGCCAAACTAAGGCTACTCGATCTCCTTGTACCATTTGTAAGATTCTTTACAATGTTTTATTGTCTAATGTTTGTGAAAACATAAAACTATCAGTTCCAATATGCAGCTTCAGTTTCCATGTTACATTGTCTACAAGAAAAGGCAGAAAAGTTCTTGATCTAAGAAAGAAATAAGTTAGACCTATGAACTACACATGCAATTCTCCATGTACATCCTGCTACTCAAACACACTTGATACATCATTTTGCAAATTTCTTTAACACAGAAAAAAAAAAAAAAAAAAATTAAAAAATAAAATAAATAAATAAATAAAAAATTAAAAAAAATAAATAATGTAATTTTTTTTCTTTCTTTTTAGGCTAACAATCTTTTAGTGTGCATATATTTTAAAATGAAACCCTCCCCACCAAAAAAAAAACAAAACAAAACAAAACAATTTTTAAAAAACCCAAAATACCAAATTTTAAATCATTGCAGACCTAATCTTTACTTTTCTCTCGCTGAACCAACAACTATTATATATATATATAACACGACATTCATAAATTTTTTTGTGAAGTATAAGAAATGCAGTAATCATATTCTTATGGAAAAAAAAAGAAAAAGAATCAACAGTAGATTTATATATATTTATATTGTATTGTAGATAGTATATCATTATAAACTTATATTCATTGATATTTTATCATATATTTATATTCATTGATATTTAATTATAGATCATATTATCCTTAACTTACATTTTATTAGAGATTTACTCAAGTTAGCTTTGTTTAGCATAAGTCATTATATTGCTTGAAATTTTTTGAAAAAGATTTTTTTCTAAAAATAAAATCTTGTTGAAATGAGAATTCCACAACTATCAATTGAAGTTATTTACAAAGCTCAGTCATAAATATAGTGCACCAAATGAGAATCTAACACACCAGAAATGGTCTGCAAGTTTAGCTTTCTAACTCTTACGCCATGAAAGGCGCCCAAAAATACAGAGTGTTAAAGTAAAAATATAAATAAAATTTTAGTCAGTTCTGTATCCATGGCAAACAATTTATTTTTGACATTTTTCGCTTTGAAATTGTCAGCCATATTTCCACTAGCATTTTTCTTTAAAAGGTTCACACAGTGAACTATTATGTAGATATTTAGATGACTACATTATTATTATGTTACTTCTCTACAGACAGCATATATAAATTTGAAGTTTCACTCAAATAGGGACAATATGTCAACATTCAAAATAATGGTAAATGTATTATTAGAAAACCTACCAGAAAGAAATAGTTATACTCTTAGTATTAGTAGTAATAATAGTTTTGGTGCACTGACAGCTATCTATGATTTAATAGAATCTGAGGGTAGGTGACTCACAACAGTTATTTATAAGTAAATTGGTAACAAAATCAAGTATATATATTTCCATTTTAAGGATAATTAGATACACTATCCATATATTGTGTTTTCTAGTTGAAATCAAACACAAAAGCAAATTTGATGCATTTCATATATGAAGTATAAATCAGTCCATAAGGTGAGAAGAGGAAATGTTTGAATGAAATCCCAGATAAAGTTCAGTAGTGCTTTCATTTGGAGACAAACATATTGGCAAAGTCACTCGTTATTGATTGGTTCAATGGTTGGCTGGAAATATATTTGAATAAGGAAGATGAAGAGTTGATTAGAGTAAATGAAATTAGAGAGAGAGAGAGAGGTTTTGGTTTGGTTTAGTTTCTTTGTTTAAGGACATATCAATCTTTGTGGGATATTTAATGCCAAAGTCATCCTGGTAGAAGAATAGCAGTGTTACTATTTAACTGTGTGGAATAAGGGGGTTCATACCTTTTTTCAAAGATATTCGTCCAAAAGTGAATGTAACAGTGTGACTGGAATTCAAATTTGTTTACTATGATATCACAGATCAACACATTAGCCACTGTACCACAAGGATTCCTCCAAAATAAGTAAGGTGAGGGGATTGATTAGAGTAAATAGTATACACATGTGAGAGAGTGAAGGTATTTTTATGTGTAGATGAATGAGCAAGGAAGGAAAAAGAAAAAAGGATATGCATATAATTTGTATTTGTCAAGCTTATGTTGGTACAAGGCCTCAACTATCGGTTATCCCCCCAAGTATCCAATGTGCTATAGCATTATATATATATATATATATATATATATATATATATATATATATATACACACACACACACACACACACAACTGGAAAATTTAAATGTTCATAGTTGAATGATTTTTTTTGTCCTGACGGAATTATTCCCAACACCGGTTTAACTGGACTGAATAATACACACACACACACATATTATATACTATAGTATTAATGGTTTGTGCTACAGTGAAGTTTCCAAAATATATACACACGCATATCATAATAATTAGTACAAGTGCAAGTGTTAGTAGTAAAAGATGAGTGTTTGATACACTATATATATGTATGTGTATGTGAGAGAGAGAGAGAGAAAAAGAATTTATAAATGCATCTGTGTGAGTGTGTGTATATGGACATATATAATAAAAAAGAAGACTATATGATAATTTATGAGTGTGTAAATGTTAATGTGAAGTGGACATGAAGCAGTGTATATACATGAGTAAGAGTGAATATATTATAGGTCGTGTATGTGTGTGTAATATACGGAAAAAGTGTGTAATTATTTAAAAGGGAGACAGTACAAATGCAGGAGAAAGGGAGGAGAATATATGCTGGCAGTAAAAAAAGGAGACTCTCTGAAAGAAAATTAGAGAGAGAGGTATATAGTAGGTAAGAGAAAATCAATGCAATCGTATAAGAGAGAGAAGGCAAATATGAGAGGGAGATAAAGTCTATACGAGAAAGAATAGATTATATGAGTGTGTGGTGTGTACATATATGTCTGGAGATGGTGCATCTTTTATAGATGTGTGAAAATGTGTAAGGGGGGATAGGGAATTAGGGGTTTTGCAAGGCTGAGGGTATTTGTCTGAATTCTGCTACTGCTTCAGTATTGATCTCTAGCCAATAACAGGTCAGTCCAAATGGTCTGGCACTGACCATTGTTGTGCAAAGCTGAGTGGATTAATCATCAACTATTATTCACAGGTGTATTCACCACCGCCAGCTACCAAGTCAGGAGCCCCTTGTTCATGCTTAACAGCTTATGTGGATTTACAATAAACATGTGGCTCAAGCAGTACGACTTGAATATTGGATGTATAATTAGATGTCAAACTGGACATCAGGATTGGTAGTGAGAAAGAAAAGATGAAATGGCTAAATCCGTCAGATAATACAACAATATTCAATTTGTATAAGGAAATTATGTATCAAATATATTGCATGGATTCTAGAAAACAGAGGTGATAAATAAATAAATATAATTTAACAGCATATCAACCCATCTAGGGTTATTTCATGCTTAGAGGTTAGAGAATTGCATTCATTGTATACTGATATCAATATTTTTTGTGTAATTGTTTCTTAAAAGTTGTTCTTATTTTTGTACAAGTTCCTATCATATATGGATAATTTTTAAACAGATCTATTTGACCCGTAGATGGGACCCTAACAGGTACTACCACTTCAGGACAGAGTGGACCTGGGAGTAATGGCAATGAAAGAGTACTCCACACTCTCCAGAGCTACACACACCAATCAATAAGTTAATAACTATTAATGAAATTTTAATCTGATATTTTCACAGTATAATGATCTATTCTTGTGATTAATATTAACAATAACTGAATTAAGTACATTGACAAGAAGATTGGGCAGAAAAATAGATATTTCTTGCATAAAATGACTGATCTTTGAATCAGTGATAGATAGATACTGAAATGAATAGATCATTTTAAAAACGTTTTTCTTAAATCAGAAAAGTGCTCAAATACTGGCCAGTAGAGCAGGATTCAAATTGAAGTAAATAAATGTTTTCTTACTTCTTCATTTCAGTCTCATGACTATAAATTTCACGTATTTGTAAAGAAATACGATCTTTAGATAAAACGACTGTTTCATCTGAAGATTGTATTTCGAATGCATGAAATTTTTAGTTATGAGATTGACATGAGATGAGTATATATATATATATATATATATATATATATATATATATATATGTGAGAGAGAGAAAGAGAGAGAGATGGATGTGCAAGTGTTTAAGACCAGACTATAAGTTCTGTAAATATGTCTAATACCAAACTTAGCTAATTCCAACATAAGTTGAGTGTAGTTTTTTTTTCTAACACTTTTAATAATTAAAAGGTATTGGTAAAAGTTTAATAGACTTTTGAAGTCTGAAAATCTTATTGACCAACTGATAATAATAATAGATGAGATCTACCAGAATACTGAGAAAAGTTCTGGGGACTTGGAGATTTGCTGTCATTCAGACTCCAGTGAAAAACCATCAACTAACATTGGTGTGAAAAACTCTCAAAAGAGAAAAATGAAATGAAGAAAGCCTAGAATGAGGTTGAATATAAAAAAAAAAAAAAAAAAAAAAAAAAAAAGAGAGAGAGAGAGTGAGAGAAAAGCACTGAGAGTAGAAGATAGAACATATTATGAGAGAAGTCAAAAGTAATGTTGAATAATGGCTCCTTTGTACCCAGTCAGAATAGAGTAACAATATTTGTTTCTCAGGTGGTGGAATCATAAATTCTACTTAAATGACGATCTTTATTTTGCAGAGGGGAGGGGGTGGAATTCACAGAAGCCCCATTACTGGTAATGGAAGGTTGACTTGCAGACACTGGTTTTACCTTGACATGTTCCAAGAAAATAAAACACCAAATTTGTAGAAGCAAGAAGCCTGTAAGAAAAAAAAATGGGTAAGGCTTCTTGACAGGGGACAGATTTGGTGGTGGTGGGAAATATTTTGGAGGGGATAAAAAAAAGAAGGAAAAAATACTTGACACTCACAGCTGGCCACTCCATTTTGGTAGGGGTGGGTGGGAGTTGAATTAAATAATTATAAGAAAAGATTTCTCAAAAAAGCAAAACAACTAAAAGATTTTAAAGAGAGGGGTGAGCAACAAAAGAAAAAGTGAACATTTAGGCAAAAGAAAAAAAAAAACTGATGCAAACAAAATATCCTTTTATCTACATTTGTGCGCATGACAAAATGAAAGAAAGAAAAATAGTTGATAAGAGATCAATACTCTTCTTGTCAATTCTTGTAAATTTTCAAAAATTGCTCACATGAGTTGGCATCTAAGTATGTAGTAGCGGGTTGGGGGAAGTATGTTTATATGCATGAGTAAACACAGAGGTAGATCTGCCTTCAAGGTTAGTTTGCTGCTCTACTGAAGTATACCCAAGCTAAAAGTCATTTGGCTAGTTCTATAGTAGAAAGACAAGAGATCATATATATATATATATATATATATATATATATATATATATATAAATGCATGTTTATATCTTTTTTGTTATATACATTTTCTTTGCTACGGTTATCTTGACAAGCATCTATCGCTGTGTGAACACTTCTCATGATATCAAAATCCTGATGAGGGTTATTAAAACTGAAACGTTTAATGTTGGATTTTACATCAAAATAAATTAATCCAATTTGGATTATTCTGTTTTTTCTACTTTCTTAATACTGTCAGATTTAGATCCATATTTACTTCCAAAATGTACTTTGAGAAGAACAAATACTAAATACATTCTTACATGACATCTAACATGGATGACTTCAAAACGATCTGTAAATATAAAAACTTACCAATCTCTGCATATTTCTCTCAATATCCAACATTTTCAAACATCATTCCATGTGCCATACACATACTTAATACTTTTAAATTAAGAATGCTAAATTCATGTTAACATATTTTTTGATAAAAACATTTTCTTTGCTCCTGTTATCTCGACAAGCATCCATCGCTGTGTAAACACTTCTCATGATATCAACGTCCTGATGAAGTCCTTTATATCAGTTAGGATAGCATAGACACAGAGTCAACGGTCCTGGGTGACTGTTAGTGTTTTGTCTATGCAATCATCTGACCAAGTTTTGGTCCTAGCTTTTATATATAATTTTTTAAAAATCTTTCGAAAAAATTTTTTTTCCACAAAAACCTTTTCACCAGATGATACCCTATAATCGAAACTAGTTAAGAAATATGAAAAAAAAATGGATCAACATAAAAGTAATATTCCCATTTTATTCATCACACACACATATATATATATATATATATATATACACACAAAATGTTGCTGCAAGAAATCAAATTTAAAAAATGAAGAAAATAGGTACTTCAGCCAGCAAGTATACCATATTTACCAACCCCTCTGCTCGGGCAAGATATGACACAAGGTCAATTTTTAAGCAGAGTTTAACAGGTTTGAATTCAGAGTTTTCCTTCTCCTAGACTAGTTGCCTCATCAAGGCTGAAGAACCTATTCTGCCCTACTATTTACCCATAGCTGGAGGGAGAATAATTGGATTCATACCTTTCCCAAGGGTATCAGTGCTATGTGAAATGCAATCAGTTAGGTCCAGGATTTGAACTTGTGTTGCCATGTCCATTTCCTACGATGATAACCATTACACCAAGGGCACCTCCTCAGCCAGTAAGTATACATGTGTGTGTGTGTGTATACACTTAACATATACTGGCTGAAGTACCTATCTACATGAAGAAAAAAGGTGAAACTTGAACCGAAATTGATTATTATGATAAATTCCTTAGTATTGATGGCATGCTGGTTAGGTCTGGATTCTGACTAAAGTTATTCAAAGCTGCTGGATAATGTAAGTGTGTAGTTCTAAAGAGATTTATCAATTTGAACATTTTTGTCTTCTGTTATTCATAAGTATGTTATAAAGTTAAACAATCCTTTTTCATCTCTAGCTTCAACTACCTATAAAACTAATTAATAAATAATGTTTAATTAAATGTGAATAGTTATTTTAAAAAGGAATTTTTTTTGTTTTTTTCTTTTTCATTTTTGAAATTTGATTCAATATGATAAGCTACATCTTACAGCAACATTGCTTCCTGCTGATTATATGATCTCAAGTAACTAATCCTTTGTAAACAATTATAGCTTCAAGTAAATTTTTTTAAAACAAAATAATTTTAAGTTATATGGTATCAAGTATTCCAATCTAATACTAATAATTTTCAAACAGATCTATTTTATCCATAAATGGGATCCTAACAGGTATTACCATTCTGAATCAGAGTGGACTGGGGAGTAAAAGCAATGAAGAGGTGATTCCATATTTCCAGAACTGGAGTCTCACCAGTTTATTGTCATACCCAGAACACTTTCTGTGGGCGGGTACCTTTCTGCAGAAGATGGGCTCATGATATACTAGGATCTGCCAACAGAACAAAATATATAAATGTGTGTTTTACATATTTAGGGTTTGGGTTTGGGTTTCTTTGTTTAATGGCATATCAACCTTTGTAGGTTATTTAATGCCAATGCTATTCTCCTAGAAGAACAGTAGTGGTACTATTTAACCCATAGCTGGGAGGATAAGGGGATTCATACCTTTCCCAAGGGTATTTGCCTGAAAGTGAACGTAATAGTGCGACTGGAGTACGAACTCGCGTAATACGATTCCACAGTCCATCGCTTTAACCATTACACCACGAGGATACCCCTTTACATATTTAGTAATTCTTAAACATTTAAGAGCCTCCTTCAGAAATTTTAAAACAAAAGAAGGTAAGTAACTGTAAAGTTGAAAATTCAAAATTTAACTTAAAAGAAATAAGTCGAGGGTGACCCAAAGGCTCCCTTTTCAATAGCTACTATACTGAGGCGTAGGGGAGGGTGCTACTTCATTCTCTGGATTGCCCACTTAACCCTTGATCCTATCATTATAAGGCTGAGTGTTAAGCAAGGCAGCATCAAGTACCATTTTTTGAGTCTTTGGTATGACTTGACCTGGGACTGGACCCCAGTCTCCTGGACCATTGGCGAACACTCTACTCATTAAGCCAATGGGCTGGTATAATAGACACACCAATATTTGATTAACAAACAAGAAGTATGATTGTTTAAGTTAATATTTCAATGTTTATCAATATTATATGTAAAACCTAAAATAAACATGTATTTTGGATGTCTTTTGTGTGTGTGTGTGTGTGTGTGTGTGTGTGTGTGATAGTCCCATTGGCCTGTTGGGTAGCGTTTTCACCAATGGCCCAGGAGACTGAGGTTCAATCCCAGGTCAAGTCATACCAAAGACTCAAAAAAATGGTACTCGATATCTTCTTGCTTAACACTCAGCAATATAAGGTACATTTCAAGGATTAAGTGGAGGAATCCAAGTAGCACCCTTCCCTACACCTCGATGTAGTAGCTATTGAAATGGGAACCTTTGGGTCACCCTTGACTACGACTACTATCTTATCTGTCAATGGGGAGTCCCTGTGGTGCAGTGACTAATGTGTTGTATTGTGACATCATAGTTAATGAGTTTGAACTCCAGTTACACTATTTCATTCATTTTCAGACTAATACTCTTAGGAAAGATATTAACCCCGCTTATTAAAAAAACTATGGGTTAAATAGTATCACAAATGTTCTACAAGGTTGCATTTGGGTTTCATGGCTTATCAACCTTTGTAGGTTATTTAATGCCAAATCCATTTCTATACTAATAAACAGTTCTATTTCAAACAATTCAGTTTAGCATGAGTACACAGTTTAATCATCAAAAACATTTCTATTTCAAGTTATTATTCAGTTTAGTCAAACAGTTCTAATTCAAACAGTTCAGTTTAGTATAAGTATAGATTTTGTTTACACACAGTTAAATGTCAAAACAGTTCTATATTAAACAATTCAGTTTAGCGTAAGTATCGTTTTAATGTCAAAAACAGTTCCATTTCAAACAATTCAGTTTAGCGTAAGTACACAGTTTAATTGTGAAAAACATTTCTATTTCAAGCTATTCAGTTTAGTCATACAGTTCTAATTCAAACAATTCAGTTTAGCATAAGTATGCAGTTTAGTTTTATTTAACTCATAGATAGGGAGGGCCCTATCAGGTGCTACCATTTTGGGCCCAAGTGGACCTGGGAGCAATGGCAATAAAGTGGTGCTCTGCATTCCCTAAATCCCCAGCATCACAGGAACCTCACCATCAGAGCAGTGTCACATCCAGGACATTTGTTGGTGGGTGTGTGTCTTACCCCTCTGCAGAGGTGCAGTCTGTGTATTCTACAGCCCCAGTCGACTGGGTAAAAATGTTCTACAAGGATGGCTTTGGAATTAAATACCCCATTAAGGTTGTATGCCATTAAATGAAGAAATCAAACCAAACTTATCAGTCAAAGTATGTTTGCATATTTGTGCATTCATGAGCACTTTTGAGAATATGTATTTGAAATATATAGAGGTACCTGTGACCAAACAATGATTGTCTTAGGAAGTGGAATTGGCTACCAGATTTAGAATCCGGAACAAGGTTTTTTGCATTTCACATCGTGCTAATACCCTCAAGAAAGCTATGGATCCAACTATTCTATCTCTAGCTATAGATAAATTGTAGGGCATATTGGGCTCTTTTGCCTCAGTATAGCAATTGGTCTAGGAAAGAAAAAAAATTCTGAGTTCAAACCAGTTATAGACGTGGAGAAGGATGGGCTCTGCTAGGCTATTCTTTTCCCAAAACATGCTACCTAAGTAGTGGCTCAAAGTCCAAATCTAGTAACAAGATAAATCTTTTTCTTTCTTTTTCATTTTTTTTCTGTTAAGAATATAGGCATCTCAATACAACTGATATTACATCCTTAACAGTTTAGAATACAAAATTAGTGTCTCTTTACAATTTTGTTCATCTAGAAGGCAGAATTTGTAGCAATATAAGAAAACCATAAAAGGAAAATTACTTAGGGATTATTAGAGCATCCTCAAGGATTAAAAAAAATAAAATTAATTTATCATTATAACAGGATGAACTGAAATAATAAAAAGTTCATAGGCTAAGATACTCTCATGGAATGTGACCAAATGAGGTTTAGTTATTAAGATACTCCCTCTTGAGGTTTACTCATTTCATTGTTGTTGCAATGCTTGGATCCCATTAGTCAAAAAAGTCATCAACAGTAGATATGATGTCCTCACATGAACTTTTCAGCCTCCCTTCACAATTATTTCAAGGATATTATTAATTAGTAAGACTTTACTTTTAAATTAATTTTCAGATATGTTTTATTTTAGAAAACCTCACTTTCCGGGTTCATTAATTTTAAATTTTCAAATCTTTAAATATCATTTTTACAAATTAATCTCTGACAATTATTTTTCAGGAACATAAAATGTGCCATGAGAATGTGTGTGTCATTAAACAATGCCATTACAATGACTGTAACTGTTTTATTAGGAATGGGGTCCTGTTGCAAAGTGGCTAATATGCTGGACTGTGATATCATAAGAAGCAAGTTTGAACTCCTGTCATACTATTTAATTCACTTTCAGACTTAGAAAAGCATAAATCTCCAACACACCCACACCAGCTATGTTTTATTAATACCACTATTGTTCATCTAAGATGGTCTTGGCATTAAATAACCCATGAGAGTTGATATACCATTGGACAAAGAAACCAAACCTAATTTATCAATAATGCTTATTTCAGTTTCTGACCTTTGATAATCCCTTCTTTATCTGTGAGATTTTTTTACACAAAATATAGATAGGATGGTAAAATTTCCTCAGATAGATTTGAATCAACTTATAGTAGTGTTCTCAATCTGAAGAGTAGAGACCTCCACAAGGAGTGAAAGATCTTGGGGAGAGGAGAATTTTTTTGAATAACACCTCCACTTCTTTTTTGGTTCACCAATCCGTGATTGGAGAAAGAAAGAAAAAAAAAAAGAGTGAAAAGAATAATACGGTCATTTTGGAATTCATATTGTGTGTATGCTTTTATTTATTTATTTTTTAAATTAATGTTCAGTGATATTTCCAAATGCCACACATTTCAAAGAGGATAAAAAGCAACAGTATCCAGCACATTAAATGGTCTTAATAGTAAATACCTTGATACTTCATTTTGACATCTGAGAAATTTTAATGTTTTCTTCTTTTTATTTACATTTTTGTTTTTGCCTATTTGAAATTTAATTTTCTCACCTTAAGATCAAAATGAGAGCAATGAAAGATTTTTAACTCTCAAAGGAGGTGTGAAGGTTAACAACTGCTGAATCAGTTTCAAGTCATGAGTCAAAAAATTTGGTTATTCAAAGAAATAACAGTTAACTAATGAATGTTAAAGTGTCTAGAGAATGGTATGGATCATACTAATAATAGGAAATGAACTATTCCAAATATTTCTATCTTAAGTAGACCAGATTATTCCTAGGACTTGCTTGGTAAATCATGGTCACCACTAGTTTTCACTGTTAATACCTTGTGGTGGCTGAATT
>OY757934.1:29028315-29070815 GCA_963585895.1 Sepioteuthis lessoniana
ATATATATATATATATATATATATATATATATACATTACCCATAAAATAAGTGCACTCCAAACAACTTTTTATAAAAAGTTAATTTTCTTCTAAACCAAAGACAGCAGAATTTTATTACTTCTTGTGGAATATTAAACTATCAAAATGGATATTATTAGGTATTACTTATTATCAAACTCTGTAACCAAAAATTAGTAGACTTGTCTATAGTTACACAATTTTGGGTAACAGATTGAAGATATTTAGATAGATATTTAGAAGAATTGGTATACATTCATTTTTTTTAATCTAACATTTGTATTGCAGTATTTAAATTGATTTTAAAGTAACTATTTGAGTCTTTTATATGTTCACATGTAATTTTCTTTTTGTCTTAGATATCCATATTTACAACCTGATAAGAATTGTGTATAACATTTTAAGTGAAAAGGGAAGATGTATAAAGAATAAACAATTTGTCTTTTCTTAATCAAAACTTTAAAATCCTTTCAGCATATACACTTGTATGCCTATACAAATGAATGAATAAATTAGAGTTTGGTAAAAGTTTAACGGAAAATTTTTTACCATTTGAATTTGTGGAATTTGATAGAAATGGAAAATGATGAGAAAAAAAGAAGCCAATATTTACAAGAAATTACAAAAGCCAAAATAAAATAAAGAACGAGGTGTGTTTATATACATATACATATAATAATGAAATAATAAACACAATGACGAGTCATATCATCTTTATACAAATGTATATGAATTGTCATTGTGTTTATAATTTCATTATTCATTCCTTCAAAGATGGCTCTAGTTGGGAAAAATGTGGCACCTTCCTAAATTCATTCTATCCAAATGCCAAATGATTTATACAAAGACTTGAACATATCAAAGATAGAATAATGACTTATAATTTCCGAGCTGATGTATGTCACCTGAGGCTGAGCGATAAGATACTAAGTCTAATGTAAAGTTGGTCAGGTTTCAAACCCAGCTTCAAGCATTATATGTGTCTAGCCACACTGAAGAGTTGTGATACAACGAAACAGTCTGTCTGTGGATGGCAATAAACATTACATGGTCTGTGACCCTGCGTTTCATGCAATCAGCAATCATCAGACAGAGTGAAGATCTTTAAAAAAAAAAAAAAAAAAAAAAAAAATCGATTAATATGGTTAATTTTTTGTTTGAAAAGTGGTGTGTGTGTGTGTGTGTGTGTGTGTGTGTGTGTGCCTAAGTTTTAGCGTTATTGAATGTTAGTATGTTTGTGTATATGCTGTTGCTCACGCATACATATGTGCGTATGATAGTGTATGTACTAGCATGCATCTTTACATATTTACACATCAAAAAAATAGGGGAATCATATTTATTGATAAATTAAAATACACTAAAAAACAAATTGGAGGGAACATTTTGTTCAGCGTGTTTTCAACGATATATACTGGAATCATTTTAAAAGTAAGAATATTGAATCACAGTGTGTGGGGGGCACAATTGAAAAAAAAAAAAAACAACAAAAATCAACTTAACTCCCATGATTCCCACCCAACTCCCCAAACAGACAAAGGATGTCAAATTGTCTTCTCTGCCTGCACAAGGTAGGACAATATAGCAAAATAGCTAGAGCCTCTAAAAAGACAAGATGTTGTTTAGACCTGGCCTTGTACAAGACAGAGAAACAGTCATCTGAATAGTTAGTTCTGCATATATAGTGATCAGCCAAATGATCATACACACACACACACACACACACACACACACACACACAAGTATCTATTTGTCCAATTTTAAGGTGTCAGTATCCATGTTTATGTTGGAAATTCTTAACTAATAATGAACAAAAAATATCACAAAACCTAAAGATAAATGAACATTCCTCTTTGAAATATGATTGGAATGAAGATGAAGAAGTTTTCTTGCAAAGAAAAAGAGAAGGAGAGAAATATTGATTGAATCTTGGAAACCGATGTTGATTAGTTGCTTGCAATACTGAGCCAGCCATCTACATCAGATGGAGCATAGTTTTGCTAAATTGAGGAAATATCAACCAAGTAATTCCTGTTCTTAATTTTCTTCTTGATTTTGTTTCATTTTCCTACTCTCCTCTAATATCAAAATCATCTTTGATATTGCTTAAATATATATTTTATTTTTAAAATTTCACTTTACAAAATCTTTTTTATCCTCTTACCTTAACAGTATTTGAGAATTTTCTTTACAAAAGCTTCAATGGTGAGAGATACAAGATAACAAAAGACGATAAAGAATCAGAATGTTAATATTTATTACATTTTTATTAGATTTGTTCGTTACAGTTGTAGATTGGAGAACTGAAAAAGAATTGATATTTCTGCTATGAAACTGGCTGCATCTTTTTTTAACATTCTACATTACTCATTTTAGCAATCTCCCTTTCTGTTTACAACTTTTAAGTTCTGGTGAAAGTAAAAATAGTTACTTATTACAATTTCCTATTTTGTTTACATTACATAAATTAGTTAAATAACTAGTACATTTATTTTTTTAATAGTTGAAATCAAGTTTTTTCAGGACGCTTAATGGGTAGAATGTTTGCCAATGGCCTAGGAGACCAAGGTTCAATCCTAGGTCGAGTCATACCAAAGACTTTAAAAATGGTACTTAATACCTCCTTGCTTAACACTAAGCATTATAAGGTATGTATCAAGGTAAAGGGGAGCAATCCAGGGGAAGGAGTAGCGCCCTCCCCTACACCTCGGTGTAGTAGCTATTGAAAAGAGAGCCTTTGGGTTGCTCTTGACTATAGTTGCCAACTTTACTTACTTATATATAATACATTTACCTAATAAACTTTTTTTTTAACTAGTTAACACGTGTGCAAACAAATGAAGATTATATATATATATATATATATATATATATATATATATATATATATATATTTTTTTTTCATCATACAACGTGTGGAAGCACATGCGATACCTTAGCCTCATCAGCCGCCAACCAGGGTGATAACACAATTTCCGTAGCTCAAGGCGGTACTGCCACTCCTGGCGCTACCGAGCAGCTTTTGCCACCGGATAGGGTATTTAAAAAAATCTATGTATACACAAGATCAACTAAAAGCGGACAATACATTAGACCTTCGTTCATCTTCATTTTGGTGCAGTTTGTGATTTAAAAAGCGTTTACTTATGGCCGTTTGATGTCATAGCAACCGTTTCTTGATTTTGCGTAATTACACGAGAATGGTGGTTACACGTGTATAACATTCGTGATGAAATCCTTTCTATATCCGTTATCTTTTCGATTTGTTTTCTTTCATTTATGCGTTACTGCCCAAAAGCACTCATATATATATATATATATATATATATATATATATTAAATGTACACTATTCATTCAGACTTTTTATTTGACATATTGTAATGATAGATACTCGTATTGAGAGGAATTATTTTAACTGGACTTTGTAGCTGCTGAAGCTGCTTTCAGAATTTCAGGAAGAGGAAAGAAATGAAACAATATCTGACCTGATTGGCCAAAACAGGTTTAAGCATTTTAGGATTGAGGAGTTGTCCTTTGAAATAAATTTCGTATATGACTAAGTCATTCCTTAAGATGCTTACTGAGCGAAAAAAAAAAAGCTGGAAGAGAAACTGATTATCAGCACCCAAAAACATTCAGAACAGCTAAGATCTTCAAAATATATCACAAGTACAATGTTAAAAAAGGTTAAAAAAAACAAAAAACAACCACAACCAAACACTGGGGATTTCAAAGGAGGGTTCCCAGGAATTATCAGTTGATTAAAAGATGAAAGCACTTTTGATACATTCTAATATATTATGGTCCCTTCCAGCCATGGCAAATACTTTTAAACTGGCATATATGGTGGCTAAACAAATGTCCTTACCCAGAAAATCAGCTGCAATGTCACCTTTGACATTACCTGAAAGCTTTTCTGCACCAGTGACTGTCACTTGATATTGTTTGGAGTAACAAGGCCAACATTTCTCGGGCCTAAAGCATTTTCAAAAAATTGGAGGAAAAAGCGTATGCAAGAGTGTGTGTGTGTGTGTGTGTGTGTGTGTGTGTGTGTATATATATATATATATATATATATATATATATATATATATATATATATATATATATATATATATATATATATATATATATGGGTGGTATTTATTCTGGTATAGACACATATACATATGTGGTGCATTCAATAAGTTTCCAGACTTTTTTTGTACAGGCATTTAAAATTGTCGTAGACTTTTGGAAATTCAATATCTTATTGCTATACATTTTATGAGATGACTGACCAATTTTTATGATTTCAGCTTCAAATCAACAGCTACAGCAGCAATTGGAATACACTCTGATTGTCACAGCTGGTAAATTTCAAAAATGCAATCTGACACTTTAGAAGAACGATATGCAATAAAATTCTGTTTTAAACTTGGAAAAAATGCCACAGAAACGTATGGAATGCTTCAGACTGCTTTTTGACTATCTTGCATGAATCGAGCATCAGTTTTTGAGTGGCATAAGAGATTCAAGGAAGGCACGGAGTCTGTGAGGGATGATGAGAGGTGTGGGAGGAGTAAGGAAGTCAATACACCACAGTTGATTGGCCAAAGGGTTAGGGTTACTATGTTGAGGTTTTAAGGGAGTTCAGGAAGAGATTCCGTTGGAAGAGGCCATCACTTTTCAAATCAGGTCAGTGGCATTTCCACCAGGACAATGCACCAGTCCACAACTCCATCCTTGTCACAGACTATTTGAGCAAGATGGGCATCAACACAGTTCCTCACCCTCCCTGAGGTCCAGAGCTTGCTCCCTATGACTTTTGGTTATTCCTTAAGCTCAGAGGCTATCGTTATGAGACAATTGAGGAGATGAAAGAGGTGGTGAAGAAGGTCATTGACACGCTGACACAAGAAGACTTCCATGGGACCTTGCAGAAGTTGTTGGAACAGTACAAGTGCATTGCACCCGCAGGAGATTACTTCAAAGGGGACTAGAGTTTCATGTGTGTACTATCAATAAAAGTGCCCATACGAAAAAAGTCTGGAAACTTATTTAATGATCCTCGTATATTTCTTATGATGATGAAGAGGAATATGTTTCACAGGAAATAAAAGAATTTTCACGACTTGAGGTTTTTATTTCTAACCATTTTGTTGGATATTATAGCCAATACCTTGGTGGCACTTTTGATGTTTGGTCTGGTTTCTTTATTCAATGGTGTGTCTACACGCTTGGGATGTAATGGTTATGGTCATAGGAAGTGAACTCTGCTACCTGAATTCAAATCCTGAGTGAAGCTGCTTGCATTTCACATAGTGCTAATGCCCTTAAAAAAAGTTATGAATCCAACTATTTTCCTTCCTTCCAGCTATGAGTAAATAATAGGGTAGACTGGGCTCTTTAACTTGGGTATAGTAATTGGTCTATACCTGCATGACACACTACATGAATAGTGCCCCTATGAACTAACTAGGTTACGGCGTGACTAATATTATATTCAACACATTTATCAAATACTAATAAGTATCCAAAGATAGTATTTTTTACATCATTTTTTTTACACACATTTCAACCTGAATTCAAACCTGTTAAACTCCGCTTAAAAATTGACCTTGTGTCATATCCTGCCCGAGCGGAGGGGTTGGTAAATAGTAACAATTTATTATATTTTTCATTTATTCCGTTTTAACAAAATAAGATTAAATCAAAAATAAGCTTATGAGATATTTTGGGGCAAACCTAGCTTGAGGAAATTTGTAGATACATTTCATGCAGTTAAAATTACAGGTAACTTAAAAGAACACACATACACACATGTTTTTGTATGTATGCGAGTCAACTGAAAAGTTCATAGGCTGACCAATATACTCTCTTGGAATGTGATTAAATGAGGTTTGTTTTTTCAACATAGTCCCTCTTGATGTTCACACACTTCTTTCATCAATGTTGCCATGCTTGGATCCCACTGGTATATGCTCTTACACGGCTTAAAGTTATAGACATATTGATATGCTGACATGTATAATTTCCAGAATAAGCAGATAAGACACATACATACATAAAGAGAAGTAAGCAAATATATTTAATAATGGATTAGGTGTGCGACAAATTCCTCAGGCTTGGAGTGGGGTTGGATTCTGCATTACATTTAGGTTCAGCATTTGTAGCTGCCTTATAAAAGATGAAGAGAAGAAGAAGAATAATAATATTTCAGTGATGACTCAGCAGTCAGCCAGTGTCATCAGGCTTGGACATTGTCTTCACACAGTGGCAAACAGCTAAGAGGGGAAGAAGGGACAACACAGTTCTCTCCCTTTAGGTCTCCTCCCATCCCTCCAATGCCCAATCCACTTTTTCATCTCTTGTTATAATGGCTAAGACTCTTATTGGAATAATGATGGCCTTATAGGGTGATGTCTGCAGTTGGTAAAGAAGCTCACAAAAAGAATGATGAGATGAGCTGTGTAGTGCCCTTGGGTTCTGTGTCCCCATGTTCACACTTCAAGAAATCTTATGCTACAATAAGAGCCCTTTTTCAACAACAAAAAAATCCATTTTTTGTCTGCTAGCAACACTAAAAGCTTTCAAAGTATTGAACCGTTTCCCCCCCACACACACACACACACAAAAACAAAACAAAAAAAAAACAATGTGTACATTTATCAAACTAAAAAAAGAAATACTATCTTTTCAGCTAAGACAATTAGCCAAAATATAGAATTTAAAACTTAAAAAAATTAACAAACAAATTTATATCTTCATTAAAATTTAATGATGAGATGCACTACTTCAGCAAACAAAGAAGCTTTCTAGTATAATTGTGTGTTTACAAGTACGAATATTATAAGTTAATGAAAACTTTTTTAAATTATTTTAAAGTAAAGAGTAAAAAAAGAGTAAAAAAATTAATAACACACACACTACAAATGTGTGTGTGTGTGTCAAATGCAATAGAATTCAGTTATAAATAACACCTAACAATAACTGTTTTGATTATATAATGCACTAGTAGAAATAATAAAATCCTTTGGACACCTTTGGTTGAGAAGAATATTAACTTATTTATGAAAAAAATATCAGGAATGTACTTATTTATGAGCAGAGATTCTTCTTCTTCTTCTCATCATACTGCAATGTTTCCCAATTTAAACAAAACTGATATGACAGACAGGTATTATATTTCTTTGTAATTATTTACTTTTTAATTCTTCTCAGCTAGTTTTAACCTTAGGTCATTCTCAGGGAAAAAACTTTATAAATAATTAGTGATAATAAAAAAGATTAAAAAAAAAAAGAGATTGTGTTGGAAAAAAGCGCTAAAAAGTGCTAACTGCTTTCATAGAAGAGTAGATTTTAAAACTAAAATTTTAAATCATAAGTTCCGCATTACTCCATCCATTACTCTGAGTTTCATATGTAACTATAATCATCAAATGGTAAATTCTGTCAGCCAGATTATTGGGTATTTTATGGCATACCAACCTACAAGTATGTGGGTTATTTAATGTCAAATTCTATTGTTAATAAATATAAATTTCTGTCTGAAGATCATTGTGATATATGAAATACAGAGTAACAGGAGAAGAACTGTGGGATAATAATTTGATAATTAAAGCTGTGTTTATATGCTTGTGTACAAAATTTAGGATGGTTTAATTAGAGATCCTAAAAAAAAGGAATACTTTAGAGATTTATATAAAAAGGGGAGATAATAATTATTTGCTCTTGTTATATTTTTCTGAACTCTGTGACATATCTATGGAATGGCATGTACTCTACATGCCATAGGCACCACTTAAAGGTAGGGAGTCAGATGTTTAGATGGGCGCAATTCTAGTGCTTACAGATATTAATCCAAAAGTATAATAAAAAAAAAGAAATACAAAGACCTAAAAATAGAAATAGAAAAAAAAAATGTGTCACCTTAAAACTACCACCATACTTGTAAAAGTATAAACACTGTGTATGGTCAAGAAAAAGAACTGAAAAACATTAACAAGATACCTGACAGCCTAAGTGTATATCAAATACAAAATACTACACTTCATGGAACTGCTCGCTCTCTTAGTAGAGTACTATCTGTATAACTAAAAAATTTTGCCAAAAAGAAGCAGCAAAAAACAAATACATAGTAAACATTCAAACCCTGACCAAACCTTCAGCTGCAGTCACTGTGACCATGCCCACCTGTTCCGCATCGGCCTTATCACTCACGAACATGACTGCAGTCAGAGTGGACAAGTCCTTTCTTAATCTTTACTTCACCAAGCCAAGCCTAGATACACACATACACATATATTCATACAATGTATGAATTTTGAATTAATATGTATGACATACTACTGTGTATAAAGTACCCATCAATTCAGATGAGCCAAATATTGTTATCATTCCAGCAAATATCTTCTATGAATCACCAATTGCCAAAGACAAAACCAACAGTTGTGTATATATATTTACCTAACCCCTCCACACAAGCAGAATGTGACACATGGTCAGTTTTTTAAGTGAAGTTTAACACGTTTGAATTCAGAGTTTTCATTCTTGACCAGTTGTCATACCAAGATTATAGAGCTTAGTCTGCCTGACTTTTTATCCATAGCTGGAGGGAGAATAGATGGATGCATGCATTTCCTAAAAGCATGAGCACTATGGGAAATGCAAAGAGCCTTGCCCAAGATTGAACTCAGGTTGCCATGTCCATTTCCTACAGCAATAACCATTTCACCACAAGTGCCTCCAAAAAACACAACAGTCGTGTATAGAACAGAATCAACTAGTATAAATTTCATTTATGCATCTTCATTCATTTACATTTCAGACACATTTTTCTATTATTCATCTTTTTTTATTTATCCTTTGGAATAAAAAGAAAAGAACAAAAATTGAATAGACGATGCAAGAGAATGTACAGAATGAACTCCCTAAAGCAATAAAATAATAATAATAAAAAAAGACGTCATCTTCCTTGAATTGACATTACTATCATTTTTATGAATAGTGGGATCCTTTTGCAAGCCATTTTTTTCTTATAAAAAATGATCTATTTTCACCCTAATAACACAAAAATACTTTCTGGCTCAGCTTTAGAAAATTTCATATAGTTAATATCAACACACAGTGCACACATGTTGATAAATAATTTGTTTCTATTTTTCTTTTTCAAGGAATCTACTCCACACAAAATAGGACATAAATGCAACAAAGAATGAGGTGACACCTAAATAGTTGGTTCATTGGGTTTTATTGCATGTCAACCCTTGTAGGTTATTCAATGTCAAATCCTGTTTATACACATACATATTAGATATATATGATTTTTAAAGAATAGTTTGTAGATAACATTTTTAAACAAGCCAGAACTTATTCATTGGTTTGGATGAGTTTTATGGCATATCAACCATTGTAGGTTATTTAATGCCAAATCCTTTTTATACATATATATTAAATATATATATGATTTGCAAACACATTTTGTAGATAACATTCTTCAACAAGCCCGAGTTCTTTTTTGCACACAGTTAAATGGTTTCAAGTATTGCTATGAAACAGTTACAATTTAACATCAATCAACCCTATTAGGTGCTACCACTCAGGGTCAGAGTGGACCAGAGAGCAATGGTAATGAAAAGGCACTCCACATTCCCTAAACCTCCAAAGCTGAAGTCTCACCATCAGATGGTTTAATGTCATATCCAGGATATTGTGGGGGTCTTACCTCTCTGCAGAGATGCAGTTGATGTATTCACCAGTCCCAGCCAACTGGGCTGTCATTTCTTTGTACAGAGTGAAATGGTTTCAAGTATTGCTATGTAACACAAACAATTTAATTTAGCAGCAGTCATTTGTTTGCACACAGATAAATGGTTTCCAGTATTGCTATTTAACACGAATAACTCTATTCAAGACTATTCATTCATTTGCACAAAGTTAAGTGGTTCCAAGTAATGTTATGTAATACCAATATTTCAATTTTTGCACACAATTAAATGATTTGAAGTATTTCAATCTAAAATGAAAAAGTCAATTTAGTAGTAATCATTGTTTGCAAAAGTTAAATAGCTTTAAGTATTACTATCAAACACCAATAGTTTTATTTGCACACAGTTAAATAGCTTAAAGCATTACTATGTAACACTAACAATTCAATTTAACAGTCATTTGTTTACACACAGTTAAATGGTTACACAGTTCTCTTTGATCCACAAATCGAACTCTATCAGGTACTACCACTACGAGTCAAAGTGAACCTGGGAGTAATAGCAATGAAGGGGTACTCCACATTTCATAAAGTTCCAGGACTGGAGCCTGGCCATCAGATTGTTTAGTGTCATATCCAAGACACTCGTAGAGGGAGGGGGTCTTACCTCTTTGCAGAGATGCAGTCAGCATATTCTATTGCCCCAGCCAACTGGGCTTCTAAATAGTTGATGGTCCTTATTAGAAACCAACATTCAAGTAATTTATTTATCATTTCACTTTTAGTTATTTACTAAGTCTAGTTTAGTTATGGCACAAGGCCAGAAGTACAGAGCACCCAGGGAGAACCGAACCGTCTCACAATGGTCTGGTAATCTAGCTTGTTAACCATTACACCACATGAAAAAGAATGGAAATACTACAAAGAATTAGTTGAGACCTAAAAAGTCAGTGGTCCTCATCAGAAGACAACATTCAGTTTTTTTTATTCACTAATTTATTTCACTTTTAGAGATAATTGAAATAGTTTTATTTTAACTTATTTTGTAAGTTTTTGAAGTGCATCCATATCTACACATATGAATGTATTATGTATGAAGTTGGGAGGAAAAGGTCATATGACGACATCATATATGCTGTTGATGGCTTTTTACAAATGGGATCCAAGAGTGTATGCATCACAAGGGAGACTATGTTGAAAAATAAATTTCATTTGGTCACATTCCATGAGAGTACTTTGATCAGCCTATGAACTTTTTTAAGACGACCTTTGTATGTACATTTTTGTTTCATAGAGTAGTTAAATGCAAATTAAAAAAAAAAAAAAGAAGGAATTTATATAAAAAGTTGTTGTTAATAATAATAAAGTCATGGCAAATATTTAAAGAATCTTTGTCTTTTTAATTATGTTTTACTAATTTTTTTGTCATCCAATTTAATTTTTCATTATAAAAAATCCCTTAAGTTTTTCTAAAAGTTACCAAAAAGGTTCAAATCTCAAAGAAACCTCAAAGAAAATGAAGCAAAATAAAATTAAAATAATAAAGATAAATAAAAAGTAAAAAATGAAGAAAATACAGCCAGAGAGAATATGAATGTTAGTTCACAGAAAAAAAAAAAAAAAAAAAAAAAAAATCCATAAAATGTTATTTTCATTAATTGGCAGAGACCACAATTCAGCCATTTTTTTTTTTACAATCAAGAATAAAAGTACTCTGATAAAATAAATAAATAAATAAATAAAACCTGGTCAATTATTCTCCATGATTTTTTTAGTTTTTCTATTTAATCAATTATAATTTTCTAATTTATCAATGATCTGATTTTTGTCCTGAAATGGCATATAATATCGAAGTTTTTATGAAAAACAAGATTAAAATGCACTAACTTAGAAAATAAAAAGATCCAGCTTAATAATTATATAGGCATTCATTTTCATGTTCACTTGGATCATTATAATTTATAAAGGGAAATAATTAAATGTTAATTATAGAGTACTTTCCCTTATTTATTTGCAATTAATTATAATAGAAATTACTTAAATAAAATGTGACTTGATATTTGATAAATTTTTAAAGAGAAAAACTCTTCTTTAAATACTTATCCACAAAATCAAATTAAAAAGAAAAAAAAGAAGTGAATCCTACTATGAAAGTTATATTTCTTTAAAATCATAAACTTGTTGAGTTTTTTCTAACATATTAAAGAAAAAAAAAACGGTTTTGAGAAAAAAAGAGAATGAACGATAAAAACAGTAATTCATATAGAATTATTGAACAAAAAATTATGAGTATCTACACTTAAATTTTAACATTTATATAATTCTCATACTAGTAAACATTGTTGTTTGAATAAATACTCATTAATCTTTTGAACACCAGGGTCTTGTATTTGTGCTGTTACCCAAAAGTATGTATGCTGGGCAGCTTCATTTCCAGGGTTTGGGAATCCAGATTTCTACATGTTAAATATGCTGTCAAATAATACATTACATTTTACATTTTCAGTAATTTTTCAGTCAGGAACTGGAAGGTGTGGTGGAGACAAGAGTTGGTATCTATTTAGCCTCCTCACAAGTTAAAATGTGATACAAGGTCGTTTTAAAGGGGGAAGTCACATAGAAAAGCAAGCCTCTCATGCAGCAGTTTTGAAAAATTGCTTGAATTCAAATGGTATTTCCTTTGAGGGGCACCTTAGGTGCTGGACTATAAACCCAGCCCTTACTCCTTTTAGATGAGGGGCTGCTACAGCCTGGGAAGAAGACCCATTAGAACCAAGCTAATATTTTTCCACAGCAGAGACTAGAGTTCTAAGGCCAATGAAAACTAGCAATCTTTATATATATTTGGTTAACAGAATCAGAACAAGTGACCCCTGTATATTAAATAAAGTTTGTGGTTTGAAGTTTTGTGTAGGCTCCTAAGTTTAACAAACTCCTGAAGAAAACACATTAGCTGAAACGTGAATATAACAATAAAGAAGACAATAGTCCGAAAACCTTGAATGATAAAAATCAACAAGCTACGTCTCAAAAATTCAGACAACTAATACATTTGTATATTCGGTGTAAATTAAAAATAAATAGATAAATAAATAAATTGTTCAAAAATCAAAGCACCTATATATTATTACTGATAACTATTTTGAAAATATATGCAGGCATTTTGGAAAATATATCCTGACTGGCAATTTCTAAAGTCCAAATGAACATAAAATTTACATTTATAACCACTGGTTGAAATTCATATTCAGCTTCTATATTGTGTGAATCATAACCAGTACTTCCATTATTAAAAAAAAAAGAAAAAAGTTGCCTTTATCAGCACTGGTTTATTAGATATACGTACAATATCTACATCATATTTTGAATTTTGTTTGTTTTAATTATTAATGGATACATGCACATGAACACGCCCATAATTGTATTTATATTTGCTTCAGTAAATGCATGTTTTCTAATTTATTTAATTAAAAGGCAATGTTGTCGAATTGGCTCTTTATTTATTCCAAGGTTATATCAATAATGGCCAAAGTAATATGCACATTCACTGTGTGAGTAAAAAATTGTATGAATAAACGTGAAAGGAAAAGGAAATTATGTCAGTTTTATGGATATGTATGTAATAGTAATTTGGAGGAGTCCCTGTGGTATAAGTGCAGGATTGCAGCCTTGAAGTAAGCGAGTTCAAATTCCAGCCCTGTTATTACATTCACTTTTGGACTAATACCCTTGGTAAAGGTAAGAAATCTCTTATCTCCAAGCTATAGATTGAATAGAATCATTGCTGTTTTTTCTAGAAGGATGACTTTGGCAAAAGTTGATATCCCATGAAACAAAAAAAAGCAAATGAAACCAATCTTAGTTTAGTACAATATCTAGCAACTAGTTAACATGATCCAGCCATTTTTGTTCTCCTGTAATATAGGGATTTTTAAATGTTAAGTAGTAAATTCACCCCCAGTTCAGGTTAAGAGCATGGTAAGTGTAACCTGAAGTCAAACCTTTTTTTTAAGACCTTTATTTTTTCTAAAAAAAAAGGTGGGTTTTAAGTTGTTCTCACTGTGCTTTAAAAAATCTTTTTTTTAACCTGGATTATATGATTTTATTCACCTTGCGGAAATTTTTATCCACTAAGAGAGGGATATATGGACCATTTTGAAAAACCTTGTGCTAGCTATCATAAAGGGATTTCTAAATGCAAACGAGTAAATTCACTCCTTGTGGATCCCTATGCTTTTATTCACCCTGTCAAAATTTTATTCACTCCTAGGAGTCTGATCTGAAAATAAGTGAATATTATGGATACATTTGAAATAAGAAAATTCATGGAAGGAAAAAAATTAGTGATAAGTTTTGGATTCAGATTCTTTGTTTAACCTTTATGGGTTACTTAATGCCAAAGCCATCCTTGTAGAAGAACTACAGTGATACTTTTCAACCCATAGCTAAGAGGATAAGGAGGTTCATACCTTTCCCAAGGGTATTAGTCCAAAAGTGAATGTAGTTAGAACTGGAGTTAGAACTTACTTCAAGGTCGCAATCCCAAACTTTAGCCATTATGCCACAGGAACTGACCCCAGTAAAAAGTTTTACCTAAAATCTTTGTATTTAATCTCTACCAAATGATATCAAAGAAATGAATCTGGTTATAGGATATGTGCTCTTCAGGGATTTTTTTTTTTTGAATGAAATTCATGGGGAGAGAGAGAGAGAGAGTCCAACCAGCAATTTTAATGACAAATAACAATTACACACTGGCAGAACTTTTGGTTTCTTAAAACTCAAAATTGATTGATTTTCATGGCATATAAAATCGTCTAGGGTTATTTTATGCTTAGTGTTGAGGTAATTATGTATGTTGTATGTTTATATTTACATTTTTTGCACATGTGATATCAATTATTCATAACTAAAACAAATAATCTTTAAACATATCTATCTGATCTATTGATGGAATTCTAAAACGTGTCTGAGTAAACCTGGGTGTATTTACAATAAAATCCCCAGAAGAGGAGATTTACCACTAGATGCAGTTTAGTATTATACCCAGGAATCATCTTTCTGGGAGTGTCTTATCCCTCAGCAGAGGATACAACTTGTGTATTCTCAGACCTGCTGACAAGAACCAAATTATAACAAAATAATCATGAAAAAGATGAAAATGACAGCATTCTAAATATTACTAATACTGTAGCTGATTTTCACACAAACCATTTATTTCAGTCAGAAAAATGCAGCTGGTGGCTATTTTATTTTCTATTACTATTTGACTTAGATAGAGAAACTGAAAATTCCTCATTGAAGTCATTGTAAAAAGTGTTGACAAAGGGAATACTTCTTTTTTCTTCTTTTAGCAGCAACAAATTAACATACTAGAATAAAGATTGGTTTTTACTTATTTATTTTTTCAATTAACATTTGTGGTGACAGCACATATGCTGCCATTAATACGTTGTAAGGTTCAAGCTACTTAATATATTTTCAAGGTGCAGGTGCTGGGTCAGAAGTTATCTATGTTAATTAGACTGTATTGACAAAGCCATACAGCAAAGCCTTTGGGTTATTCCTACAATTAAAAAGCAAAGTTATCAGTGCTCTTAAGGCCAGAGGCATTCTGATGACAGGACAAATGCTGTATACGATGATTAATTAAAGACACTGTGCATCCTATTATGGATGTGAACAAACTGACAATGAATCTGAAACTAACCTGAAGGAAACAAGAAAAAAAAAAGAATAAAGGTTGAAAAAAAAAAGACAAAAAAACCACAGTATTGACAGAAAATAAATGAACAGATCTAAAAGATCAATCGGCAAGTCCCATTACATATACGCACACATTTCTCCCTATCAATCTACAGACAGACACACAAAAGGATTTCTCAGCAGTGAAAATGATAGTAAATTTGGTTCCAATACTTGTAGCATAAATGCCAAGGCTTTGAAATGCTGATTTTTTAGGCAGGTTTCCTCAATTTGGGAGATGGATGCAACATAGTAGACAGTACATTTGTATACTTGTAAAGAATGTAATAAATGCATTAAATGAAGAGATATTTTATATACTGGTTAGCAAATAAGAATATGTAAGGTATGAGTATATATTTTATATCACACAAAAGCACATATTTCATATTATATACTATAAACACAGACAATAGCGCCTGATGACAGTCAATTTTTTAACAATGCAATCATCAGACCAAGAGCTATATATATGCTCTATCACCAATATTGAACAATATATATATATATATATATATATATATATATATATATATATATATATATATATATAAAAAGAAAGGCGAATAAGTGTTGCATAAAAATATGTTTGAAGCTATTATAGCAGAGCAGTTATAAAACGTTAATATTCTAGAGTTATCATATTTACTGACCCCTCCACTCAGGCAGGATATGACATAAGGTCAATTTTTTAACAAGTTTGAATTCAGAGTTTCCTGTTTTTGATCCTCAGGTGAGCTCCATGTGAATATTACTATTTGACATAAGTGGCTAATATACTAAAGTGTATAAATTCATTCTGTTGAATTTAATAGAAGTCAGACATGTTGAATACTAGGACATTAGGATTGACAACATGAAACTGAGTCATGGTTTTTATCCTATTTTATTATTATCTTATTCCAAACTTGAAAAATATTGTTTTATATATATATATATATATATATATATATATATATATACACACACACACACAGATCTTCAACAGATAAATGTTACCTTGAACCTATCGATAATTCACAATTACAGTAAATTAAACAAATGTATTCTGATATTTCCGTATATTGCTTATGTAATAATTCTTTGAATATGTGTGTACACTGGTATATTACAAGTATATTATTAAGACATTATTTTGAATTTATGTTGTTTTTAGATTTTGTCAAGATTTTGGTGTGAACGTATTCTACAATTCACTTAATTTCAAATTTAAAAAAAAATTTAAAAAAAATAAAAATAAAAAGTCCAGAATTGTATTCTGTCTAAAAATTTACCTTGTAATAAAAATAGCAGAGGAAAAACAAAACAAAAAACAACCTTTACATCGTATTTTGTAAGTGAAGACAAAAAATAAAAAGAAGCCAAAAACAAAACAAAAAAGTGAGAAATAAGTACATGGTGCATAGCCATTGATTGGCAAAAAATCAATAGAAAATCCATCATACAGTTTGATGTATGTATTGTTGCCAAGAGTTGAGTGGCATTCATTTTTGAAAGGAGGAGGAAAAGAAGGAAGTGTCAGAGCAATCAATCAATATACCACCATTTTGGTTTGTTCAATTGATCAAAGTCTTTAACAGTTGGGAGTATCTTCTGCTGCTTCTCCTCTACAATGGATGTGCCTCACTCAGACCTCAGCTTTCACTTGTTTTTTTAATTTTTTATTTTGGCTTAGTTTATGAGTTTTAATTTTCTTTTGTTTCCCTATTCTAAATTTAACTATCTTTTTTTATGTAGCTTCTATTCAATCAGGTTTTATAACACTTTTTATGTTACTGACATGATATATTTTCAAACTAGAACTACAAATATTTTACTATAGAATATAAGTATATTTTTGTCAACAGACACAATGTGTTTTTGTGTATATAAGTGATTGAAAAGTAAGCCCCTACTTCAAAATCTTTGATTAGCAAAATCATAATTAAGAAAAAAATAAGAATTTTAAAATAGGGAGTTACTTTTCCATTACCCTCTTCCCAACTCTCTCTCTCTCTCTCTCTCTATATATATATATATATATATATATATATATATATATATATATATGTATGTGTGTGTGTGTATGAGTGAGTAAGTTAGGATAGTGTAAATACAGAGTCAATGCTGTTTGGTGACCAAGTTAGTCTGATAATCATATAGGCGAGAAAATGACAGTCACCAAGCACTTCTGACTGTATACACAATCCTAACTCATACATGTATCAACCAACTCCTCCACTGGAGCAGGATGTGACACAGGGTTAATTTTTTAAGCAAAGTTTTACAGGCTGGAATTTAGAGTTTTCCTTCTCTTAGACTGGTTGCCATACAAAGGGTGAAAAGTTCAATTTGCTCAACTATTTATGCATAGAGTGAGGAAAAGTATGTTTGGTTTGGTTTCTTTTGTTTAATAGCATATCAAACTTTGTGGGCTACTTAATGCCAAACCCATCCTTGTAAAAGAACAGCAGTGATACTATTTAACCCATCGCTTGAGGTGGGGATCAGGGAGTTGATATCTTTCTCAAGGTATTAGTAAAAAACTAAATGTAATCACACAACTTGTTTACTTCAAGGCTGTAGTCCAGTGCTTTAACCATTAAGCCATGGGGACTTTCCCGAAGGGGAAATAGTTGGATGCATACATTTCCAAGGGTATAAGTTCTAAGTGAAATGTAAATAGCCTCATGTTGGATTTGAACTTGGGTCATCAAGTCCATTTCCTATGATGATAACCATTACACCATGATCACTTCATATATATATATATATATATATGGTCTATTAATAATATTCAGGACTCCTTATTTATAAATAATACTTTATAATCCTATTTACCAACCCCTCCATTCGGGCAATTTTTAAGCAGAGTTTCACAGGTTTGAATTCAGAGTTTTCCTTCTCCTAGACTAGTTGCCTCACCAAGGCTGAAGAACCTAGTCTGCCCTACTATTTACCCATAGCTGGAGGGAGAATAATTGGATTCATACCTTTCCCAAGGGTATTAGTGCTATGTGAAATGCAATCAATCTCGCCCAGGATTTGAACTCGTATCGCCGTGTCCATTTCCTACAACGATAACCATTACACCACGGGCACCTCCAAAATAATACTTTATAATAACCATTTTTGATTCCACTAGAAATGATGAAATCGTGTTATCTTTGGTACAGAAAAAAGTTAACTTTTAATAAACAATTGTTAGGGGTGTACTTATTTATGTATGATTATATTCATATCAAGCCAATGAATTTTTCAGCCCACCCTTATACATATATATTTTTTCAGCCTACCCTTACACATATATATTTTTTCAGCCCACCCTCATACATATATATTTTTTCGGCCTACCCTCATACATATATATATATATATATATATATATATATATATATATACACACACATACAAGGAAGTTAGCCGATTGTAGTTGAGGTGAGCCAAAGGCTCCCTTTTCAATAATGTTATAGTGTTTAGGGGTCAAAATGAAGACACGCAGACAAGAGAAGTAGATTGAAACAAATGTATTACAATAACAGAACAAATATCCAGAATACAGGTGTTGTACAATAGTTAGGAATGTCTTTCTGGTACTGTCAGGCAGCTTGGAGGTTATCTCTCCGAGTGTCAAGTAGAATCGGTATATATTGAGGAGGAATAGTCCATTACCATGTAGGTAGGTACCATAACAAATAGCTACTACACTGAGATGGTGGTGTAATGGTTAGCAAGCTAGATTAGCAAACCTACATGAGTGAGTTAGTGTCTCATTGGGTGCCCCATTCACTCGGCCTTGTGCCAAATTGAAGCAAGAGCTTCGTAAATTACTACTACACTGAGATGTAGGGAAGGGTGCTACTCTTTTCCCTGGATTACTCCACTTACCCTTGATCCATATCTTAGAATGCTGGGTGTTAAGCAAGGAGGCATCAAGCATAATTTTTTTGAGTCTTTGGTTCAATCCAAGGTCGAGTCATACCAAAGTCTCCTGGACGATTAGTAAACACTCTAACCATTATATTGATGGCCCAGGAGAGAGTGGTTCAATCCCAAGTAGAGTCATACCAAAGGCTAAAAAAAAAATGGTACTTGATACCTCCTTGCTTAACACTCAGCATTATAAGGTATGTATCAAGGATAAAGTAGAGCAATCCAGGGAAAGGAGTAATGCCCTCTCCTACACCTTGATGTCGTAGCTATTGAAAAGGGAGTCTTCAAGTCACCCTCGACTACAGTCACCAACTTTACTTTTAAGTGAACAAATTAACAAATCACAGAATAAATACAATATAGCTATGTAAACACCCATGCAGTATAAGTCAGACAACCCTTCCTAAAATGCTTCGCAAACTAGATCACCCTTCCTATCATGTCCCACAACTAGATTCCCTTTCATATATTTAAATTGAAATAGTAGAGACAGAGAGTCAACAACTAAAAATAGAAATGACTGTCTCTCCCTTTATATATATATATATATATATATATATATATATATATATATATATATAGAGAGAGAGAGAGAGAGAGAGAGTGTGTGTGTATATATAAAGAGTTAGAAGAACATAGGCATAGAATCAACAATGTTTAGTAACTGTTTGATAAGAGAGAACCTAACTTAGATATATATGCTCTATCACTGTTATTGAGCACTCTTTATTTATAAATATAATTAACTAAATAATCAATATTATATATATATATATATCTCATAACAGTATTGGTTGTCACTAAATCACTTAGTGGGTTTGTGTCGAACCAAGTGCAATATGATATAATATTTTTCCGATTTTTGATTCATTTTCTTTACTGCCTAATGATTGTTGTTTTACAAAAAACTCTATGAAACCCAGGGGTCACAGTCTAAATTCCATGAATTAGATATATATATATATATATATATATATATATATATATTATATATATATATATATAATTATACAAGGTATCAAAAATAAAAAATAAATGCTGATGATGCAAAAAAAAAAAAAAAAAAAAAAAATTCAATCAATTGTAGAAATTTGAACCAGTCAGTCATATTTTGTCAAGAAATGTCACACTGCTCTTAAAATGTGAAACCAAATCTGCCAACAATTACAATATCATTCTTTAGTGGTGCTACACAAATGAGTTAGATAAAGGTGCACAAAAAAACAAAAAGTGCAAGGTGTAATAATAATAGATTAGATATGAGGAGGAAATAAAACTGAGCCTATCAATATATGGATCTATGAGAGTTAAATGTGATAATTGGCTGTACATTACATTACAAATTTATAACAGAAGTGCAACAAAACTCTGACCTTTCTTCATCAACCAACACAGGGAAGATATATATGATTATTTTCACTTAATGCAACTTTTTCACTTCTGTTTTTACAGGTTATTTTTCACTGAAGTCTGACTGGCAGCAAAATCTTTTAAGGACTACAGAATTTTTCAAAGTATTCTCGCTGATTTTAACAGTACTCTGGTCTGGTTGGTCTCAATGTTTTGGGGAGATTATATATATATATATATATATATATATATATATATATATATATATATATATATATATATATATATATATATAAACAGGTTTGGTTGAATACTACCAATTATTTCTTTTTTTTAAATCTTCAAGTGAAGATGTTCAAGTCTTCTCACTAGTCTTCTTACTTCTGGGTCAAGTTGGTAAAGAAAGAACCTTATTTAGGCCAAGCACTTTCGACCATTTCGCATGGGCTAATATAAGGTTCTTTCTTTACCAGCTTGACCCAGACTTGTGAGAAGACTTGAACATCTTCACTTGAAGATTTTAAAAAAGAAACAATCCATGGTATTCAACCAAAATTACACACACACACATGTGTCTGTATGTGTACACACACAAATGCATAAATTATATGCATGCATATACATTTTTTTTATGCGTAATTTCAGAACACAAGATATAGATGTTTCCATATACACACATATGCATAGAATAAGCATACATGCAAAGTTATTTACACATAGATATTTACTTATATAAAATGACAATATGGCAACTTCTTTTTATCCACAATTATATATATACACACACACACACACACACACACACACACACACACACACACACACACACACACACACACACACAATGCATTGTCTACATGTCTTGTGGTGCTAATATTTCCTTTTGGGTAAATCAAGTATTTTTATGAACAAGAAGATAATGTAATGAAAGAATCCAAGTTATCATCCAAGAATAATTTTATTACTGAGAAGACAAGCAGAGAATCGGATGATGGATTGCAGTTCTAAAAGTGGAATAAATTATTTAATTACGGCAAATTATATTCTTAAGTAGTAACAAAATTTATCAACAGAAAATCTTTGGCACCATCTGTAACTGTTCCTGGAAATTCTTCAGATCCCAAACCAGTGAATGATTTTTACAGGAACATTTTCTTTAAACCAAAATAAATATGCTTTGAAGTATCATTGGGTCTGATGCACTGAAAGGAAGAGAAGGGAGTGGAGAGAGAAAATCATGGGGACGGTGGGGAGAGTGAGATATGTGGATGGTGGGAGAGAGACAATGAGAGAGAGAAAAAAAGAGAGAGTGAGAGAGAGAGAGAGACACACACACACACACAGGTGGGTTTATAGAGAGAAAGAGATAAGTAGAGAGAGAGAGAGAGAGAGATAGAAGGAAAAAGACATGGATTGAGATTATATATATATATATATGAGAGAGAGAGAAATAAAGAGTCAATGGGAGAGAAAAACAGAGGGAGAGAAGACACACACAGGTGGGTTGACAGAAATAGAGAAAGAGACAGGTAGAAATAGAGAGAGAGAGAGAGAGATGTAGGTGGGGAGGGAAAGAAAGAGAGGGACAATAAGAAAAAAATGGTGGTGGGAAGAGAGAAAGAGAAAAAGACATAATAATTAGTTGGTTGGTTGGTGTTTTATGGCATATCAACACTTGTGGGTTATTTAATGCAATAACTTCTTTATACATGATTTGTAAGCAAATGGTTTGTAAGTAACTTTATTTTTAAATGAGTTGTTAGAGATCAATGATTTCCCACATTCTTATCTAACACTAATGATTCTATTTAACATTAATAATTTGTTTGCACACAGTTTAAATGGTTTTCAAGTATTCCAATTCAACATCAGTAATTCTACTTCTCAAATATTCCTATCTAATTTGATATGAATCATTTGTTTGCACATAGTTCAATGGTTTCCCACATTCTTATCTAACATTAATAATTTGTTTGCACACAGTTTAAATGGTTTCAAGTATTCCTATTTAACATTAGTAATTCTACTTATGAAGTATTCCTATATAATATGAATAATTTGCACACAGTCATATTATTTCAAATATCTAATAATAACAATCCTAAGTACATGACTGAACAGTTCTGTTTGATCCATAGATGGAATCCTAACAGGTACTACCAATCTAGGTCAGAGTGAACATCACAAGAGTAATGATAAAAAAGAAGTACTCCGCATTCTACAAAGCTTTCATCATCATTCAACTTCGTGTCATACACAGGACACTGAAGGGAAGGGGGAATCTTACCCTTCTGCAGTGATATAGTCAGCATATTCTACAGACCCAGCCAACAGGACAGATACATAGATAGGTAGGTGGAAAGAACATCTAGATATTAACAAGTGTAAGCATTCAATTGTAAATCTTTGAGTTATATAATTCATTTTCTAAAAAGTATTGATAAAAAAAAAGATAAGGTGATAGAGAAGGAGAGAGAATGAAATAGGAGAAAGAGAAGAGAATGGAGAGAAAAAGTCAAGAGGAGGAGAGAGAGAAAGGTGTGCATATCCTTAATCAATTCCACATAAAAAAAAGGGTTTTCTTAGAAAATATATTCCAAAGAATGAATACAAAATAAAATAGCCTAAAACTTTGCAAAGAATAACAGGTAACTTTCCAATAATTTTATATAAAATCCTAAGTCTAACATATAAAACCTTATATAATATCAGTACACTTTCCCCCTTGAGCAATCGTTTTTTTTAGTAAAAGCATAATTGTCTTCTATTCAAAGTAATACTTTTTAGGAAATAAATTATATAACTCCAAAAGTTACAACTGAATGCCACATACA
Source organism: Sepioteuthis lessoniana (assembly GCA_963585895.1). NCBI lineage: Eukaryota > Metazoa > Mollusca > Cephalopoda > Myopsida > Loliginidae > Sepioteuthis > Sepioteuthis lessoniana. The sequence goes on from OY757934.1 coordinate 29,051,865, forward strand.
TAGTTGTTAATATCTAGATGTTCTCAATTTAATAAAAAAGCAAAAACAAAAGATTTGAATTATAGCAGAAATCATAAGAAAGATTCTTGGAAAATCTAGTTAAAAATAACTATTGCACATATATGGAAAATTAAAAATAAATTTTCATGTAATTATGTACAAATACATCTCTGCATAGAAACATTTTAGTACAAAGATATTGGCAGTCATAAAATAGCACCAACAATTATTTTCAAATTATTTTCTTGAGTAAATAACTTGATGGTAAAAGTGAGCTCTGAGCTTGTGACTATAAAATCAATGACAGATTTGGGCCAATGAAATTAAAGTTAATTAAAACCAATAAAATTAGACCACATTTATTCTTGTGAAATCAAATCATAACTAAGCCAAAGGAATTGAGACATTTTTAGATTAAAGTTTAATATACATCTTTCTCAAAGGAATGAAAACACATGGAGATTAATTTTTGAAATAGAATCTAAATCTTTTCTTCAGTCAGCAATTCATTGGTCAATTTAACAAGATTTTATTTAATATGTTAAAATGATTTTGCAAGTATATAAATATACAGTGTATAGATTAACCGACTCACACTTTAGTTGCTGTTAGTGTACTTGGTTTGGTTTCTTTGTTTAATGGCATATCAACCTTTGTGGGTTATTTAATGCCAAAGCCACCTTTGTGGAAGGATTGTAGTGGTACTATTTAATCCATAGCTGGGGGATTGAGGGCATTCATACCGTTCTCAAGGCCATTAGTGTGAATGTGAATGTAATTGTGCAACTGGAGTCTGAACTCACTCACTACAATGTCGCAGCCACAACAGCATGGAATCTTAAACCATTTATAGATCAATATGAGAACAATAAAAATACCTCATACCTTGAAAATATGAAGCTGCAAACAGAACATAGAATTAGAAATATATATGGTGCAGCCTTATGAATCAGAATATAGTTGTACATATAAGTGAAAGGACTAAAATACACTAAATTAGAGAATAAGACAATTGTGGGTGGAGGGCTGTATCATGCTCACCCCCATCATTATAACTTTTCAAAGGAGATGACTATAAAGGCACATCATAAAATACTTCCCCTTATCTATTTGTAATTATAATATAAATTCTATAAATAGGATGTGACTTGACGCTAAACCTAATGACATCCATAGGCAGCCTTTAATTGAATACATATAAAAATACATTGTATGAGATTTTTCTTTGCTCAATTGGACTAAATTTTTCCTCATATCTAAGCGGTGAAAATATGTGACACCTGGGTGCAAACATTTCAGTTTTGATGTAATAAGATATTGTTAAACTAGGAAAACTATCAAAACTAAATAAGAATGCATATAAAAAGATTATGCTTTTTTAAAATCTTATCTTAATTAATTCCTACATAAAATTATACATAGATTTGCTTTTAATATGTTTGAAAATGAAACAATATTAGGAATTGATAAAACCAAATGATTATTGATTAAACCTGGTTTCGTTAAAAACCAGTATGCAAATTATCTGTACCATATACTATGTAAACCTTTATTTCTGAGTGATATTATAACACACATTGCAGTATTTTAAATACATCAATAAGATAGGCTGTATTAAGACAAATCTAATGCAGTTAGATTTAAATAGAACCATTGTTAATAAATAAGATGCTAATTAAGATTAAATCATGATTATTATATAATCATTGAAAATATAATAAATGACTAAAGGAATAGTGATGTTGGTGGTGATGTAGTTTCAGTTACAGACAGACACATAGTCTCCATTATAAGAAGATGAAGTCATGAACTGATGCATTTGCCAAATGAGTCACATTCTTAATCCTCAAGTGATGTTTTTATTGTCTGCTTAATACTGAGTCTATAAAGTACTGAATGTAGTAAGCAGTCAGCTAAAGATAGCTTTCTTTCTTAGGTTGAAAAATCATCTGTTTCTTGTTTCTAACATGGCTAAGAATGTGGTAGAAACACTAGTAATAAGAACCAAGCTTATTTAAAAATGCAATGATATGATTGGCTGAAAAAAAAAAAAAAAATGCTCCAGTAGGATTGGCTAAAATAAATATGCTACAATATGATTGACTAAAAAAAATTTCATAATGAAGGAGAACAGTTAATTTTGTTAAATGGTAGTAGCAGCAGTAGTAGTAGTAGTAGTAGTAGTAGTAGCAGCAGCAGCTACAATATAGTGCTGATGCTCTCTAAAAGCATGTAGTTTGATTTTATGTATTAAACCAACCCCTCCACAAGGTCAATTTTAAAAGTTTAACAGATCTGAATTCAGAGTTTTCTTCTAAAATAGTTGCCATACCCAGTTTAAAGGGCCTAGTCTGACCAACTATTTACTCATAGCAGAAGAGAGAATAGTCGGATGCATACCTTTTCCAAGGCTATTCGTGCTATGTAAAATGCAAACAGCCTCATTAAGAATTTGAACTCGAGTTGGCATGTCCATGATGATAACCATTACACAAAGAGTGCCATTTACATTTTTTTTTGTAATAACATAAGAAAACCAATCATTGTAAAAAGATATAGTTTATGTTTAAGCAATTTATATATATATATATATATATATATATATATATATATATATATATGTGTGTGTGTGTGTGTGTGTGTGTGTGTGTGTGTGAGAGACTATAGCTGAAGCATATCATGTATGGCTGATGCAAACAGCTGGTGCTATTCTATCTGATATTATAACTCACGCGTACCTACAAGATGATGATGGCCTCTCCTTCTTAGAGTGACGGGTCGGAGAAACCATCAAGGTGGTTCATGCTCCAGGAACTAAAGCTGCTTGTAGAGAAGGGAGAAAGAATTAAGTTTTTTATCATATGTTTCTCAATGAAAGTTAAAAGGTACTGTCTAAAGTATTAGATGCTCTATGAAAGACCAACTACCCCACCAACCTATAACTTCTTCCCCTAAAGATTAAAAAAAAAAACTGCTTGTGTTATGTTAATTATGAAAACATATGCTTTGCCTAAGTTATGTGCCATCATGCATAAAGTGTAGGCCTGTTGTAACCCAGCTCACAAATAAAAATGAAAATAAAAAATAAAAGGACGATGAGGAGAAAACTTAGAAGGAAATTTCTAAACTATATAGATATGTTAGTTGGGACAGAATTGTTTGTAGACTTAACCAACATTGTTATGGCTAGAGATGGAAGTGTGTGCATTTGTGTTTATATCAAGAACCAGAACTATGGCATTGGTGGTATTCAAGAACAAGAAATGTTTATCGATAAAAGCTAAGTTTTTCAAATGTTGTTATAACCTTTTTTTCCTTGCTTCTTAAGTCCCAAATCCCAAAACATCACAGAAAGATATTAATGCAGTATTCTTCTACGTTCTAGAAATAAAGGTAGAAGGTATAAAAATCATTCAATTCTTTTTTTTTTCTTACTCTTTATTAGACATCTTTTGCCAGAGGGTAATATGGATTTCAGAATTACATATAAGGAGGTGCTTGTGGTGTAATGGTTACAATCACAGGAAGTCAGTTTGGTTACCCAAGTTCAAATTTGGGGCAGGAATAGACTGGCAGAGCTCACCCATCTCCAGGTTTATAACTGATTTTGAATTCAGAATTTTCCCTCTCCGAGACCAGTTGCCATACCTAGGGTTAAAGAAACCAGTCTGCCCTACTATTTACCCATCACTGGAGGGAGAACAGTTTGATTCATACCTTTCCTAAGAGCATAAGTGCTATGTTATATGCAAACAGCCTCATTCGGGATTCGATTACAGATTACTTTCTCTAATTCATTCACAATTCATATAAATTCTATAAATAAGATATGACTTAGTATAAAGCTTTATGGTCTCCAAAGGTGACCTATACATGACTTGATACAAATGACTAAGTACCAACTTTATAAGGTTATAAGTACATTTCTTCAAAGAATGGCCAAAACTAAATCTTATGACGCAGAAACTTTTCAGCTGCTAACCTTGTTTATACAGCTTGTGCTTCAACTGCAAGTCAATGTTGCAGTAAAAATATTCACATTTCAATGAAATACATCATTAAAAAAAAAAAAAAAAAATTACTTATCCCATAACTGGGTTTAGTTGTGGGGGATGCTACTTTGTAGTATGTCTTGGGCAAGAATAGCTCTCTTTAGTATTAAAAAAGAAAAAAAAAAGCTCTTTCCGTAGGCAAAAAAAAACTCTTAAGAAATGACACAAAAATGTAAATATTAATGTATAATGTATGCAATTCCCTAATCCCTACGGATAAAATAACCCGAGATGAGTTGATATACCATTAAAATCAATCAAGATATTTTCTTTTATACATTTAAAAGAAGTGTTGTTGAAAAAATATATTAGATATGTAAGAAAAATTATTTAAAAATTTAGGAATGAAACAAAAAAAAAAAAAGTTCTTAGAAAAAGTTTTTTTTTTTCAAATTGATAGTTTAAAAATTGAAGAAAAATTGATAGTTAATCACAAAATGCATTTGTTCAGAAAGTTTTTTTAAAAATAGATTTACAACATTATTCAAAAAGCAATGATCATTCCAAAAGTTTAGGATATTTTTTTTTTATTCAATTGTGCAAGTTAAAAATAAAAAAAGATAAAAAGTAGAATCCAATATTTTATAGAACATGTCTGATTTTATCTCATATCTGCTGATGCACTCGAAAGATTAAAATGCACTTTTGGAATTTGAACAGTTTCAGAAAGATATCCATTTTGTTTTTCTTCTTCTGTCATTTTTTGATTCTGATTACTGTTTTCAATTATATATACGTTCTTTTGTTAATCTAAAGTTGCTGTTGCCCTGCAGTCATTCATCTTCCAATAAAAGTCTGTTTGAACTTGTGTGATCTTGAAGTAATGAAAATAAGCTTGAATAGAAGCCAATAACAAAGTCCTAGATTTGACCCATCAGTATTTCATCATGTGTTTTGGCTTATTTATAAAACTTAATTTGGTACTTAGTACTTGTAACAGCAAACCTCAATAAACTACTACTTGTTTTTTTCCCACCCTTTCTCAATAAAGAGTATAAAAAGGATTATTTTTGTAATTTTTAATATAAATTTCCAGATAAATCATTTCACTATTTGACTGACTTTGTACTTGGACTACAGTTGTTATTATATTACTTAAAGAATATTTAACTGTTTTATTTATTTATTTATCTATTTTTTGGCTCAGTGCTTCAAAACGATTGACTGATTTTAACAGCATGTCAACCTGTCCTGGGTTATTTCATGCATAGAGGTTAGGGAATTGCATTCATTGTACACTTATATAAACATTTTTTGTGTATTTGCTTTTTAAGTTTTTTTTCCCCACAGTTATATATCAAATATTTTTGCCATATATGGGAAGAAGTAGACTGGGGAGGAGTGGACCTGAAAGTAATGGCAACAAAGAGTTACTACACCCCCCCAGAGCTCTAGGACTAGAGCCTCACCACTAGATGCAGTTAAGTGTCATACTGAGGACCCATCCCAATATTTTTTGTCAGTGTATTCTAAGCCCCTCTGACAGGGCAAAATATAACTTGGATTAAATGCAAAGAATGTATTACTTAAATTTTATAAAACCTACCAAATACTATTCTAACAATAAAAAGCTACAGGTAACAGAGAGGGGTTCTTTTTTTTTGTTTTGTTTTAAAGTCGTACACATTCAGTACTTTTATATGATACTAGTAAGATGATATGTTAAGAAAGTACAATGTAAAACAGCAAACTAAATATATTCAGGGATAAGGAAACAGTTTACACATGTACGAGATGCATACGATAAGTTTTCGGATTTTTTTCGTACGATTTTTTTCTTGAAAATTCAATATCTTATTGCTATACATTTTATGAGATGACTGACCAATTTTTATGATTTCAGGTTCAAATCAACAGCTATAGCAGCAATTAGAATACGCTCTACTAAAACCTGATTGTCACAACTGGTGAATTTCAAAAATGCAATCTGACACTTTAGAAGAACGATATGCAATAAAATTCTGTTTTAAACTTGGAAAAAATGCCACAGAAATGTATGGAATTCTTCAGACTGCTTTTTGACCAACTTCCATGAATCAAGCATCAGTTTGTGAGTGGCATAAGAGATTCAAGGAAGGCACGGAGTCTGTGAGGGATGATGAGAGGTGTGGGGGGAGTAAGGAAGTCAATACACCACAGTTGATTGGCCAAAGGGTTAGGGTTACTATGTTGAGGTTTTAAGGGAATTCAGGAAGAGATTCCGTTGGAAGAGGTCAGCACTCTTCAAATCAGGTCAGTGGCATTTCCACCAGGACAATGCACCAGTCCACAACTCCATCCTTGTCACAGACTATTTGACCAAGATGGGAATCAAGACAGTTCCTCAGCCTCCCTACAGTCCAGACCTTGGTCCCTGTGACTTTTGGTTATTCCTTAAGCTCAGAGGCTGTCGTTATGAGACAATTGAGGAGATGAAAGAGGCTGTGAAGAAGGTCATTGACACACTCACACAAGAGGACTTCCATGGGGCCTTCCAGAAGTTGTTGGAATGGTATAACAAGTGCATTACAGCCGGAGGAGATTACTTCGAAGGGAACTAGAGTTTCATGTGTGTACTATCAATAAAAGTGCCCATACGAAAAAAGTCTGGAAACTTATGCACCTCGTATCTGTAGAATTCAAAGTTATTTATAGTTGATTTGCTCATCTGAATATAAATTAGACTTTAAAATTCACATAGTTTAAGTAGCAAACCTTTCATAGCCAAATTGGACATCTATGAGAAAAGAATGGATGGGAAAACCAGTACAGAAAGAAAAAAAAAAAAAAAAAAAGAGTTCATTTCAAATGCTAAGGGATATTACGGTTCTGACATGGCTAACAAGACAAAATGGAGAAGTGAACTATACCCAAAGGGCTATTCATTCAAATCAACGTTTTAGAACATCCACTAATAGAAATGGGAGTAGTAAATGTCTATACTCAAGAGTAAAGGGAGTTGTGAGATCAGATATTCAAATACAGTCTGTGCCTACAAAGGATTTCTAATTTGACATATCATCCATAAGGAGGAAATAATTATTAAACTGACTGGCCAATTGTGAGAATTGGGAAAAATAGAAAGAATTAGAAAAATAATTTTAAAAAAAGTCTTGAGGTATTTATTTCTTTAATTCTAAATTAAGCCATTTCACTGTAAAATCTCAGCAGATAATTTGAAAACTAAAATTTGGCAAACTACTTTTCACACTTTTAATCATTCAATATCACCTTCTCCATAAAATGCCAAAGTCTTTCATTGCATTTGAGTTCTATTTTTACCTTTAGAGAATAGGACATGCAGAAAAAGTTAGTTATTTTCTTTCATTTTCAGTGTTAGAATCAATGAACAAACAATACATCACTTTTGAGAAACTAACATAGTGCAATTAATTTTCTGTAACTGATTTCGATATTTCAAGTATGTTTGCTATTCACCAGGTAATTTAATTCATTTGGAAGCCACACATTAAAATAACTAACATAATCAAGCTGATGCAATTGATTTTCAGTAATTGATCTGGATATTTCAAGTATATTGGCAATTTACTATATATAATATTAATTATTCTCAAATAATGTCTTCATTAGATCACAGTATATCTCAATCGATTCATCCAACAGCAAAAAACTTTGTAAACCACTTTTGATATGTTTGATCATTGACAATACCTTCTCCTATAAAATGCACAAATCATTTTGTGTGTTTAATTTACATTTTTATTTTTCTTAAAATCAAAAAGCAATAAATGTTCTTCTACCTTCAATATAAAAGAAAAATACAAAAATTTTGAATAAAATCTGAAAAAAATGTCACTGATATGGCAACTGTCATATGATTAAAAGTAATTGTTTTGAATGAAGTAAGTAAAAATGAAAATAAAATAAAAACAAACAATATAAATACTATAAATCACATGATATATATTTTTATCTACATACATCTGTGAAGTTACAGACTTCTTTGATTTTATTTATTAAATCTATGTTTATCTGTTATCCTTTTCATATAAACTATTTTCCCTCCCAATTATCAGTTTATTCTATTTATTATCTGTAGCTTAACTGACTGGTAATACCATATATAACATGATATATTTTTCTTGTCTATAGACACCTGTGCAGATACAGACTTCTTTAATAGGAGGAGTCACTATGGTGTAATGGCTAAAGTGGTGGACTGTGGTGAGTGGGTTCTAACTCCAGTTGTGCTATTACATTCATTTTTGAACTAATACCCTTAGGAAAGGTATGAACCCTCTTATCCCACCAGCTATGAGCTAAATAGTATTACTCATGTTCTTCTCTAAGTATGGTTTCGGCATTAAATAACCTACAAAGGTTGATATGCCATTAAATAAAGAAAACAATCAACTTCTTTAATAAAGTAAATTATTTTTGCAAGTTTATACTTTTTTTCATATAACTCAACAATAGATAAAAAAGAATATACGAGTATATTAATCAGTTTCTCTGATAGTTGTTTTAAAATGATGGCAACCATCTTTGATTATCTATCTGCTACTGGGGTCAACTTAATTTTTCACAGCAAATTCTTATTACAGAAAAAATAATCAATACTTCCTTTTTAGAAAACCCAGGGCAAAATTTCATGCCCTGTAAAAGAAGGGAACTATTTCAAGTAAATTAATATTTGCAATTAACAGCATATTTGAAAAGAAATATTTATGGAGGGGAAAAACAAACACAAATTCATTATAACTGTTTTCATGAATTTGAAAAAAAAATTTTTTTCCATTCATTCAAAAGTTTATTAATTTAGTACAATGCTGAAAAATATTTATAAAATCAAAAGGAAAAATAAAACGGAGATAAAATAATAAAAAAAAAAAATCTTAAAACATGGACTAATTACCAAAATACCATTTTTGCAGCTCACTTTGAACTACTCATTAAAAGATGTGAAATGGGGGTAAACCCCAAAACACACACACACACACGGAAGTTAAAAAAAAAAAAGAAAAGTTAAAATGAAAAGAAACAGAATTATATTAAGAGAACAGACCATTAACAAACTTATAAATAAATAGGAAAGGAAAAAATACTTAAATTGAATCCATAAATGGATTGATCTCATTTGATCCAATGAAAACATTTTATATTGTAAGATGGAAAGTAAAGAAAAAGTATATTTCATTAAAATAAAAAATTGAAATAAACAAAACTTGATTTGTTGTACATTTGTTGAAGTGAATGATTTAGCAATTGGGTAAACATGACTGACAGATGGTTGAATTCACAGAGCAATTAGAGAGATTTTTTAGATTTAAAGAAAAAGAGAAATAAAGCAAGAAAAAGCCCTTCAAAATATTTCTTTTTCATATTTCAATTGTTCAATATGGAAGTGTTTCAGGTGGGCTAGTGAACTACAGACAAAATCAACGAAAAATGTTTGCACATTTTCTAATAATGTAGCATAGTTTTGTTTTGGGTTTCTTTTTTTTCTCTTTTTAATGGTATATCAACCTTCATGGATTATTTAAAGCCAAATCCTTCCTTTTATAAAAACACTGGTGGTATTGTTTAACCCATAGCTGGTGAAGATAAGGAGGTTCATGCCTTTTCCAAGAGCATTAGTCTGAAAGTGAACATAATATAGTGTGAGTCGAGTTCAAACTCGCTTACTACAATGTTGCAATCCAGCTCTTTAGCCGCCACACCTTAGGGACTTCTTCTGTAGCATAGGTATAATATGAATAATTTTTTTTTACATAAAAAACATTCCTGAATGTTCTCCCATAATTAATCATGTTCAACACACTTTTTCCCTACATTTTTAAGCTTGAATGTTTGGGGTGATTATTATACACAAGAACAAAATATTAACTTTTTTATCCAGCAATGTGCATCATCACTATATTCTAGATGGCATGATAAATATAAGTTATATTTATGATCCAAACTAACAAATGTATAACAAACATTTTTGTTTTGTACTGTTACAGAGAAATAGCCTCTGGAATATGTGTTTGTTAATTATTTTGTTTCTCCTAGTGTAAGCGTATTTTTACCATAAGCTAGTTGAATTTTTGTGTGAACATATATACTACATAATTGTTTTGTTTCAAAACAAACTGTATAGATTTTACTTTTTAGTTGATATGAACCAGATAAAAAATTGAACAAATGTTAAATTCAACTGCCACAAATTCTACAAAATCTAGTACTAAGTAAGATATCTTTTTTCTTTTTAAAAATAGAATCTCACAGACCAAATTTAGGAGTGTACATTATATAGTAATAATTACAGTATCATTGCATAAAATGCAAAAAAGAAAAAAATTAACAACTTATGATTTTTTTGTGTATATCTAAAATGATGAATGATTTCTTTCAACTTGAATAAAACGATTTTTGAGTGTTTCTTACCTCATCACCTGCTCTGTCTCTGAATCGAAGCCATTGGCCATTGTCCTCACGTTGGTACTCCAGCACGTAGGCTTCAGTATATTCCTGGCCCTGGAAAATTAATGAAATAGAAAATTGAGTCAATAAATCAAGAAGCAATAATTAAAAGAAAATATCACAGAAGATGCTGAAATACATTTGGAAATTGATTCTGAATCTCAACAACAATATATATATATATATATATATATATATATATATATATATATATATATATATATATATATACACACACACACACACACACACACACACAGAGGAAATATTATCTTAAGTCATAAGTTAATTTTTTTGATACACTGAAAAAAAAAACAAAAAAACACTCCTCCCCCCCACTCCCCCCCAAAAAAAACCCAAATCAAAAAGTAAGTAAGTTAGCGACCATAGTCGAGGGTGACCCGAAGGCTCCCTTTTCGATAGCTACTACACCAAGGTGTAGGGGAGGGCGCTACTCCATTCCCAGGATTGCTCCACTTTACCCTTGAACCGTACCTTATAATGCTGAGTGTTAAGCAAGGTGGTATCAAGTTCCATTTTTAAAGTCTTTGGTATGACTCGACCTGGGATTGAACCCAGGTCTCCCGGGCCATTGGCGAACACTCTAACCGCTGGGCCAATGTCCCGGTGACAAATAACTTGTATCATCTATATTAAAACAATCTGTAATGAAATATCAATGAAAAGAGATGTAGATACTAAGTTGAAATTCTAGAGGGCAAAAAAATGTCAGATATTGGTATCACAAATCCAAAGTTAAAAATCTGAGGGTGCATAAATTCAGATTTCAAAACCAGTAGTACAAGTCCAAGAAATTCAATCTGTAACAATAAAGTACTTTTTCAATAACATTAATATGTTATTACAGGGGAAAGATTTTTTTTATAAACAATACTAGATATCATATGCTTCTTAGTTAAAGAACCCCAAGTGTTCTTTATACATGACCATTAAATCAACATAAATACCTAATCACAGTATCATTTAGTTTCTTGTATTTAGAAATAGACTGAAAATCTCACTTGTAAATCTACTCTAATCTCCATTTTGAAAGATTGATAGAATTAGCTTATTTCTTCCTGAGAAAGTGATTATGAATTCTATGTATTCCAACAGCACAGATAAATTTAAAATACTGATCTGAGTTTTGATCCAAATTTTTAAGAAGAAATTAATATGGAAAAAATAAGATAAGCTGTTTGGTTGGGGTTTATGGCATATCAACCCATATAAGTTATTTAATGCCAAATTCTGTTTATATATATATATATATATATATATATATATATATACATACACATATGTAAACAAATAGTTTGCTGGTAACATTTTTAAATGAGCCAGAGTTCATTTGCTTGGACACAGTTAAATGGTTTCAAATATTGCTATTTATTGTTTGCACACATTTCAATAATTTTAAATATTGCTAACACTAATCGTTTGATTTACATACAGTTAAATGGTTTCAAATATTGCTATATAATACTAATAATTCAATTTAATATTAACCATTTGGTTGCATACACTTAAATGGTTTCAAGTATAGTAAATGATTAAACAGTTCTATTTGACCTATAGAGGTGACTTTAACAGATACTACCACTCTAGTTCAGAGTGAACCTGGAAGAAATAGTAATAAATGGATACTCCACATTCCCCAAAAGCTCCAAGATGAGAACATCATCATCAGATGGTTTAGTTTTTTTATCCAGGACATTTGTTGGGAGGGTCTTATCCTTCAGTAGAGATTAAGTCAGCATAATCTACAGCCCCAATTGGACAGGAAAAAAAGAAGACTAAATGCTTATATATATATATATATATATATATATATATATATATATATATATATATATATATATAAAAATAATTATTCTTAAAATCAGTAAGAATATTTGAATAAATCACAAAATTCTTAGAATTTTTTTTTCTTGTTAATTGAATTTACTGATGCATTTACTAAGTTTTAATATAGTATTAAATAGTTTTAAAAAATTTTTAAATACTGTATATACCTGCATAAAATGGAACATTCTAAGGCCTAAACTTTAGCTTAATATTAGTGAGTCATAGCATCCACAAAATAGAAAGTTTGTGTGTGTAAATTGTAGGTCTAGGAAAAGGACTAGTTTGTATCTCACATTTAGTGCTACCCCTTAATTTTAGGAAAAAGTTTGGGTCTCACAAAGTTGCATGAGACGTGAATATATACAGTAACATCTGTTTTCTTTATTTCATGATCAGTTCTTTCCCTTTTGTGAGAAATTTTATATAATGTAAAAGTCCAGCTTATATTTTTTTAGCTTTATATTAGCATTCAATAAAGTACAAAAGTTGCCTAGATAGTTTAAATCTTCATAAAGATTTTCTTTATAAAGCTGGATATTTCTTAGCAAATATTAAAATTTACATTTTGAATAAAATACAATTTAATATTTCTTATTTTTTTGACTAGATTTATGTGCATGATACTTCTAATCTTAAAAAGAAATAATACTTTTATTTAAAATAAAAAAAATTTTTTAAATTGTATATTTATAGGATTTGGAAATCTTTTAAAAAGTGGATTAGCAAGAAAATGATCTTTCAGCAACTTTAGTGAGTATTTGCAATGAAGGAGTGACTCAATACTCCCCAGAGTTCCAGAATGAGAGACAAAATTTAGTATCATACCTGGACAAATTATTTTATAAACAAGTTTTCTAACTAAAAAAATTCAAAACCGTTTGAATACTTAAGTAAAAGATATATTTAGTTTCAATGTCATTTTTTAAGGATTTATATCATCCATGAAATTCAATTTGATACACAAAATGAAACATCATAAAAATTTTGTGTATTCTGCTGTTCCATCAATTTCCACTTCTCCAAAATTTGCATGTATTATCCTCATCATTTTCAGTTTTTGGCCAGATATTGTCTTTTGTTCTTAATTGGACATAAGCTTTTCTCAGTTGCACTTTTTTGTTGATGTCAGATTCCAGGTTTCTGAACTGCATATGATTGATGGTAGTGTATACATTGGTTGTGGGACCCAAACGGATACTACCACTCCAGGTAAGTTTTTTCTTAAGAGCTTTTTTTTTTCTTCTTTCTTTTCTTTTTGCACTCAGTCCTATTGAATACAAATAATTTTAAAACATCTATTTGACTCATAAATGGGAACCTAAAAAATACTGCCATACGAAAGATTTCTTTGAAAAGAATTACTTGAAAATGAATTTAATGATATTACATTCAATTCCTCTGAATAAGATAAAATTCAGGTTTTATATTCAACTAATTTTGCAAAAGAAGGAAAGAAAAAACACAATAGAAAATAGTAGAAGAACATGTATATTTTAGCAAGAATACTTTAAATAAATGCTCTATTATTTCTAGATAATTTTCCTGTTAGAGTATATTCATTAATCTAACCTAATTTGTATCTTTTAACTTTATACGGTTTTGGTTTTAATTTGATTTAATTTCCATCATGGAGAGAAACATATTTAGAAATTATCATTCTATATTTTTAGATGTCTTATGATAAACTCTTGTGCAAAGAGGTGGAGGGAGTGGAAGGAGGAAGAAAAAAAAAAGGTTTTGTTTAAAACATTTTATTTACAGCAACTGCTTCAGGAAATAGTGTCTATCCATTCTAAAGAATTTCCATGTTATTAGTATTTCTAAAGTTATCTTCCTTGAATAGATTTCAAGAAGAATTTAATTGTCTTGTTTGTAATATAAGTGCTGATCAATTTAAGATTGAACTTTGAAAATCTTGCTGAGCAGCTTGTAATAAATTAACAAAGAATAATAAGCAAGTTTTATCCCGATTTCAGACTGAATGAATAAGCACATTAAATTCAAATAATATTTAAATTACAAACAAAAAATGAAAATCGAAACACAACAAGTTATTAACTGCTTTCTAGTTGCTGTAGACTGATGACTTGAGTAAGTTGCAATAAAAAGCAACTAAAAATTAAGATATAAAAAATACTAATCCAAATCAATGATAATGGTTGACATTGCTTCATCTAAAAATAAAACTAGATAAAACCAGCTTCTAATACTACTAAAGTAAGAAACGCTAACAAATATGACAACAAGAGACCAAGGATAAAATAAAGCAATCATGGACAAACTATGGCCTGTGGGTGGTCTGTGGTACTTTCTGAATAACCCGCCTAAGACATTAATTTTCTTTTTTTTATAGAAAAGATCTTTTTACTAAAGGGGGAAAAAAAAATTAACTTTTCTCTATTTCTAAGGATGATGCTTAGGCATATGGTTGTCTGTAATGAAAATGGTTGAGGCACTTCTAATATAAAATTGCCTTTAAAGTTTTTAGTTATGCAGCCTGCTTCATGACAAGATATGTCTTGAGCAGTTTGCTTCTCAAAAAAAGGTTGTTCATGCCTGGAGTAAAGGATGGGTTTAAAGAGTTTAATTTGAGCTTCTGCCAATGAAAAAGTTCTCATATGATGATAATGATTTGAGATATAGTTTTAAATAACACTTCTTAATACTAATAATTTATACAGTTACATGGTTTCAATTAACTATTTTTATTTTATAATAATAATCATTTGTTTGTACATAGTTATATGCTTTCAAGTATCTATTTCTATTTAATAGATATCAATTATTTGCACAGTTATATAGTTTCAAATATTCCAATCCAATGCTAAGAATTTCAGTTTAAATCAATGATGACAGTGGTTGAGAATGCTTCATCTAAAAATAATATAGATACTAATACCATTACTGTAAAAAAAATAACAAATATAGCAATATATTGAGAATAGAGTAAGGATAGGTTTAAGATGTTTGATTTGGGCTTCTGTCAACCAACCAGTTCTTGCAGAACCATTTGTACAGTTAAGTAGGCTTCCCAGAAAATATGAGTTCAAATCCCACCAAGAAATTATCTTTTATTATTTCCAGTCTACATTGCTTTCTAGTTGCAGCCTGGGCAAGTTGTGAGAAAAAGCAGCTAAATATTGATATGTGAAGAAACTCCCAGTTCAAAAAACAGTTAATCATGTAAGTGAATGCAGCAAACTGGTATAAAAGGAATACAAAAGTAGGTATAAATGGGTAGGAAAGGCGATCCACTGGGAATTGTGCAAGAAATCAAAATTTGAACCGGCTGACAAATGGTACTTGTATATGCACAAACTAGAATCCATCTGAGAAAATAAGATCTCTAAAATTCTCTAGGATTTTCAGATATAAACGGATCACCCAATCCTGGTCAGAAAACAAGACTTGATATTAATTAACTAAAAGAAAAGAACATGTCATCTCGCAGATTTTGTCATTCCAGCCGACTAAATAGAGTGAAAATAAAAGAAAGTATTATAATAGACAAATACTTGGATCTTGCTAGAGAACTGGAAAAAGTTGTGGAACATGATAGCGACAGTGATACCAATTTTAGTTGAAACTGATGGAATAGTTCCCAAAAGACTGGAAAAAAGACTGGGATAACTCAAAAACAAGAGGAAGAAACAAGACTATCTGGAGAACAGCATTGTTAAGATCAGCTAGAATACTTAGAAGAGTCCTGGAGAGTTGAGAAGATTTGCTGTCACTCATACCTCAGTGAAATCAACCTGGATAGACTAATGCTTATGTAGGTTCTTAGAGAGTGGGGACTCAACTAAAATATCTTTCCTATGAATGTTTTTTTTCAATGCTGAGCTACAGAAAAAAACATTCATGCCCAACAACAGAATTACGGAAAATTCTCACTGACAACACAACAATATTAGAACATGCAACCGACACTTAACAAAATTAATTTTCAAACCAGTGCTAATGCACTTGTCTTTAGCTACTGACACTATTTACAGAAACCCCTTTAAAAGCAAACACTATACTCTTCAACGGTAAAGACGCTCTTACATAGTAGTAACATGCGAAAACAAAAATTACATCACTTTTGTAATAGATCTTCCCCTGATGATGGCCCAAAGTCGGGCAGAAAGTACTAGGGATACATACAACTATGGACAATACATAAATCAATTCCCACCGAATATGATAAAAGCAATACGGCAATATGAACGGATCCAGAAGAAAATGTGTAGACAGAAAATGTCTATTATGTTTAATGAAATTTGTATTAACGAAGAAATGCTGCCAAAATACACACACACACACACACACACAATTTATCATTTTACTTAACTGCACTAGCTTCAGTAAAATCACTAATCTGGCTTTGGAAGTTCAAAGGTCATAAAATCAGTTGTATTTGTATACTTCACATTAAAGATAGTTTGCAACTTGTTGACCCAACTTATAAACTCCATATTCCCTAAAATGCCAAACTTAGTGGAGTGTGGATCAGCAGGTAATGAGTTAAGTTTACAGAACGTTGATTATCTTCAATGTTCTTTGAGCTTTCTACAAATATTTCTTTCATGGAGCTGGAGCCAAAGACCCAAAGTTGAAATATGAAACCAAAAATTTCTTGCTCTGTTAAAAGAGCTCTCTCAGAAAAAAAGAACTAGTAGGGCTTTTCAGAATTACATATGGCACCAAATAAATTAAAAGACTATAAATTGATCTGTTCTCAGTCTTTTAAGAATTTTATTCTTTAAATAAATCTTGTGTACATGAATAAATAAATGAAATACTAAACCTAAAATTAACTAAGCTTTACAAATGTACAAGAAATAAAGCAATGTTTTATTGTAATCATCCTTTTTCAAAGCAAATTCTTCATATGTAAAGTATTTCTGTCCAACGTGTGTGTTGGGGTAGGATATGTTTTTAGGAAAATAGTAGACCCATCATAAAAATAATGGATCAATTCAGATTCTATATATATATATATATATATATATATATAAAGTGTGAGTGTGTCTCATTAAAAAAGAAAAACAAATAAAAAAACATTAAAAAAGAAAAACAAATAAAATCATCCAACTTGCAATTTCATGATAACACACACACATAGAAAGAAGATCAGATTTCTTTGATTTTTTTAAAACCAGCTGCTTGTAAGGCACTGGGCACTTTATATATATTTACCAAACATCTCCAGATGAGTAGGATCCAACAGTTTTTAAGTGGAGTTTAACAGGTTTGGAATCAGAGTTTTCCTTCTCCTCAACTGGTTGGCATACTAAGGTCAACATGCCCAGTCTATCCTACAATTTACTCATAGCTGGAGGGAGAATAGTTGGATTCATACCTTTCCCAAGGGTTTTAGTGGTATGGAAAATGCAAACAGCCTCATTCAAGATTTGAACTCAGGTCACTGTGTCTACTTCCTGTGATGATAACCTTTAAACCACATGTGCCTCCAATATTATATATATATATATATATAGTGAGAGAGAGAGAGAGAGATGGAAGAAATAATAAGGCACTGTTTTGTAATATGTTATCCAAAATAACAAACAAGGATCTAGTGTTTTGAACTGTTTTAAAACTGCCTACAACTATAACCTCTTGTTAGCCAACATGAAAAGCTGAATGAAAAGCTAAACACTAAATTCTTGTCAGTTATTTTCAATAAAATATATCGGCCAGAGAATTGGCTGCCCACACACACAAATATATATTCTAGCTATGGGTTAAATGGTACCACTATTGTTCGTCTACAAGAATGACTTTATCATTAAATAACCCACAAAGGTTTATAGGCCATTAAACAAACCAACCAAAACACATATACACCAGCCCATTGACCTAGTGGGTAGAGTGTTCGCCAATGGTCTGGGAGACTGGGATTCAATCCCCGGTCAAGTCATACAAAAAAAAAAAAAAAAAAAAAAAAATCAAAAAATGGTACTTGCTACCTTCTTGCTTAACACTCAGCATTGTAAGGTACAGATCAAGGGTAAAGAGGAGCAATCCAGGGAAAGGAGTAGCACCCTCCCCTACACCTTGTTGCTATTGAAAAGGAACCTCTGGGTCACCCTCAAATATGGTTGCCAACTTTACTTATATATATGAAATAATAAAAACCCATTTTTATTTAATGGAACATTATTCTTCAATATGAATTTAAAAAGTCTGCTGAGATTATGTTATTTACTTTCTTTTCTCGAGATATTTTTTTTTATAAACAATTCAAATTTAGTCAATTTTTTTCACATAATAACTAGTTATGATAATAAATAAATAATAATAATAAAATTGTAAAAATAATTTTAAGATTAAAAAAAAATTTTAATTGGCAGTTATTCTAAAATCTATTTCCCCACAAGATTTATCTTTAACCATTCCCACAAAGAATAATGGGGAAGAATCATGGGTTTTGGAATAACAATGGTACCAGTTCTGTATGAAACAAATCTGTGACACAGCAATGATCATAAGACAAGCAATCCAAAAGATCATATCTTCTAATGTGTATACAAGGCAGAAGGGAAAGGTTAAAGGGCACATTCTTCTCCTGGGGGTCACCTGTATCAATGTATCATATTTTGCAACAAACACTTATCTCAGTCAACTGTTTTCCTGAGAATGTCATGACCTTTCCCTCTTT
>OY757934.1:29075815-29150815 GCA_963585895.1 Sepioteuthis lessoniana
GTAGTATTAGCAATAAACCCACTTCTATAATCGATTTTAATAGCATGTCAAAATGTTTTGGATTATTTTATACCATGAAGTTAAGGAATTATATTCATAGTACATTTATATTTTTAGTGTAGTTGTTTCTAAAGAGTTTTTTTTTTGCACACAGTAATATATGATATCAAGTATTCCTATCTAATACTAATAATTTTATGGTTTTAAGTAATTATTTCTATCTAATAATAGTCATTTGTTTGCACATAGTTACATAGCATCATGTAAGTATTCTTTATACAAATAATTTGCAAGCAATTATATGGTTTCAAATAACTAATAAAAATCCTTAAGTTTCAAGTCATGCTAATATTAATTCTATTTAATAATAACCATTTGTTTGGACAGTTATATGGTTTCAAGTTACTAATAACAATAATAATCCTGAGTAAACAATAATACGTTCAAGTAACTATTCTTACTACAAATAATTTCTATGGCATCAAGTATTTGCATCGAATACAAATAATTTTCAAAACAGATCTATTTTGACTCATAGATGGGACCCTAAAGGGTACTATCACTCCAGGTCAGAGTGGAACTGGGAGTAATGGCAATGAAAAGGTGCTCCACACTTCCCAGATCTCAAGAACAGGAGTACCATCATCAGATGTAGTTTAAAATCATATTAAAGACCCCCTCCCTTTTTGGTGTGAGGTTGGGGTCTTATCCTTCGGCCAGGAATATAGTCAGTATAAATTCTGCTAACAAGGCAGGCTACAACAAAATATCTCAACCTAGATACAATACCAATTATATAGTACTGTAAAAAGGTCTCTGAAAGTCAGAGAATAATTTATCTCAATTTGCCTCCAGTAGTAATTATTAAAGAATTATTATAATGATTCTAAAAATGATAAGAACTGTAAACTCACTTCAAAAGATAGTGAATCTCAAAATAGACTAGCCATAATGTAGATTCACAAAAAAGGTCTAAAAGAAGAGGAAACAGAATATGATACATCACACTGTTCAATATGTAAAAACGATAATGATCTTGCATTATTTTCCCCTAAAATCAGATTCATTAGCAATGACCAGCTTTAAAAAGAAAAGCATGAAAATAAGAACAGCAGCAGCAGCAGCAACAGAAATAAGAGCCAATCAAAATAGTCAGTTTTTGTGGTTGTTGCTGCTGCTCCTATACAAAGATGAGTTAAAAGTTTTGTAATATTTTGGTATTGTCAAGCACAAATCAGAAGATCTGGATGCTTTTGCCAAGGTCATAAATGTGATGAACTACACTGGACTGCAAGATACCAAGCTTGCATGATACTCTTCAACTGATACTTGCTTGATTTGCTATTATGGCTTGGAGTTTTTGACCTACCTGATCTTGTCTGAAATTTCTTGAATCATTTGCTTACTGTACTGTGATCAACTGCAACTTTACTTTTACACAACAAATGTTTTAAGTTGCTTTTGTGATGTTATGGCCCAGCTAAAATTTGTAAAGAATAAGTTCTGAATTATATGATGCTGCATGTTCATCTGTACAGTTCTCATAGTGTGTATATATATATATATATACACAAATACTTAAAGACATGTGTGAAAATAAGAGATTTATAACATGAAGAAATTTTATTGAAATTGCAAGGACTCTTTCATCTGAGATTTGTCAACCGACAGCCTTCAGAAGTCATTCAGAAAACAATGGAAATAAGATTAATTAATAGGAGGCTGAAAATAAAAATGATAGCAAAACAAGGAGGTGAGGAGAGAAAAAAAATTAAAATTCAATTTTTTTCTCTCTTCTCCCTATGTCTGGCAATGATTTTCATTTTCAGCTTCCTTCTAATTAATCTTATTTACATTGTTTTTTGAATGACTTCTGAAGGCTGTCAGTTGACAAATCTCAGATGAAAGGGTCCTTACAATTTCAATAAAATTTCATCATATTGTAAATCTCCTATTTTCACACATGTCTCTAAGTATTTATATTTTTAAATTTGCATGTACCAACAATTTATATATATATATATATACACACACACATGGGTTTGTGGTAAACTTTAAGAGTTAAACTGTCATGAGATTTAATAATTAGGATGTCCAGGAATAGAATGGTGTTATTAGATTCTTTTTCATAAGTGAAGTTGATGGAGGGTCAACATTGTTTAGTTTTTCTGCGATCTCTTCAATTTTTACGTTCTGGGATAGGAAAATAAGTATATCATCAATATATCTGAAATATGTGGTGTTGCTAGGTAGTCTGTATTTAAAAAGGCCAGATTCTAAAATTTCTGCAAATAGGCTAATACTCAACTAAGTGGATTTCCCATGAGTATATATGAAAATCTACAAATATGAAAAAAAACAAGGTCTTAAGAGGATGATTTTTATCTATTTATCCTCTGAAGACTTTTCCTTTTTTCATAATTGTACATTTTCAAACTGCTGAATATATATATATATATATATATATATACACAAACACGCACACACATCTAAGAATAGATGTGCATACATATATATGCACAACTATTCTTAGACTTATATATATATATATATATATATATATATATATATACATACACACACATCTAAGTCTAAGAATAGATGTATATATATATATATATATATATATATATATATATATATATATACACATACACACACATCTAAGTCTAAGAATAGATGTGCATACATAAGTTTAAAAAGAGATGTGAAAAAAAGGATCACAGGCTGAAAACTCCAAACTAAGAAAAGAGATAAAAAAAATAAGAATGTCTAAAATGACTAGTAACTCAAATTGTTATATAGTTGTCTTCTTTTGGCCAGCTGTCATTTCTCCTAGCCATCTTGTCTTCTTGCCATACCATTTTTTGTTGTAACCCTGTGCTGTTCCATGTTCTCTACTGCTGGGATGAATAACAAAGAGAATCCTTTTTCTGTGCAAATAACTTTTCATATATATATTATCAACTGTATGCAAGTTGGGAGAGTCAGTTAAGACCAGAAATGGAAAATGGTCAATAACACTTTCTGCTGTTTCTCAGCTGACAAATCAAAGTTACAGCTTAACTTCTAGAATCACTCAGTCACATGACTGAGATTATCTAATAGACATATTCTCAACTGAACCTAAACCATCAATTATACTTTGGTGATATTGGTTTAAAATTTTTTTCCAAACTTTCTACTCTTCATGCCAAATAAAAGATTTACCCAAATTATTTAACAATATTCCAGGTGCCAAAATTAACTTGCAAAACATCTTCACCACCTATCAGTAAACCCCTGTTAAAAAGGATTGCCTTATCTATTGACAAGCCTAAATCATTTTCTACTTTTTCTTCTTAGAATTCACAATAGAACAGAATGACTCATATTGTTCTTGGCTATTAAAATTAATGCATTTACTCAGGTTTCAGATTTTTTTTTGCCAGAATAAAAATGCTGACAAGTCTAAACATTTGTATATTAGCTTCTATATGGGTCATCTAAAAAAAAAAAAAAATGAATTATCTGCTTTCACAGCAATACTGAGGTCAAAACTGTTTGGGATCTGTTTTTAAAGAGATGTGTTCTTCCTCAATTCTCTAGAAATTATACAATGAATCTCAGATGACCAGGCCATTTCAAAAAGTCGTTGTTTTTTTTTGTGGTGGAGAGAGTCATTGTCCAAAACTTTAGAGACAAGATGTTACTTTGAATTTGTGTTTATCAAAGAGTAAATTTGAGAGTTTGTACTTTCATTAAAATCTGCAGAAAAAAAATATCTTGTAGTGACAGAATTATGAAAGGAATTTATTTTCATTATCAGTTTTTTTTACTAGTTTTCTTAATCTAATTGTTGCTTCACACCCCACCACCACCACCACAATACTTGAGTTTGAATACACTGTAATCATTAAATCAAAATAAAGTTAGAATAAAAATAAGTAACCTTAAATGAGACTTGAACTTGCTTCCTATGTCCTGGAGTCTTGTCTTATTTGGTTGATGTCATAACCAATTCAACCACAAAAACTTAATAGTTAGACAGGGTCCACATCTATGGCTCTGTTGTTACTCTTTGTTTTTTCATACTATATTGTTTGTTTACAACTCTCACTGTCACTGGTTCTGTAAACTAGTTTGGTCATAGGGGTGCTACTGGCAGAGCCCATTTCCTCTCCAAATCATATTCTTTGTTTATTGCTACATTGGAGTAAAAGCAGCAGCAATGTTATTTGAGGATTGCAATTTGTGGTTACAAAATATCAAAAAATGTATATTACATAGAATAGAAGGGTAAACTAGGTTCTCTAGCCTTGGTAAGGCAAATGATCTAGAAGAAGTAAAACTCTCAATTCAACACCCACCTCATCTATGTAGCAAGGTAACTTGTCCTTAAAATAGATTGATGAGGTCTTACAGCAACTTCTGCAGAGATACTAATGCCAAGTAAATGATTTGAAGGAAGATCTACAATATGGTCAACCTGAATACAAACTTGCCTAGACCTGTGCCAAGATTCAGGAAGTATTCTGAGACTGATGGATACTATGAATATCAAGAGATATTACCAAAATGTCATACAATATCATATTAGATCTTAAACTTGCTGTATTGATCAAGAATTCAAAGAATTCAGAGAAATAGGGTGAAAAAAAAAGATAATATTCATGGCTAAAATAAAAAATGTTGTTATTGACGACTGTAGTCGAGGGTGACCAAAAGGTTCCCTTTTCAATAGCTACTACACTGAGGTGTAGGGGAGGGTGCTATTCCTTTCCCTGGATTGCTCCACTTTACCCTTGATACGTACCTTATATTGCTGAGTGTTAAGCAAGGATGTATCAAGTACCATTTTTGGAGTTTTTGGTATGACCCTGTCTGGGATTGAACCCAGATCTCTCAGACCATTGACAAACACTCTACCCTTACCTAACACCTCTGCAATGGCCAAGTTCAATTTTTCAGTAGAGTAGTGCTAATTTGAATTCAGATTTCTCGTTGTTATAGACTAGTTGACATACCATAGCTAATGAACCCAGCCTGCCCTATTATTTACTCATATCTAGCAGGTGGATTCAAACCTTTCCAAAAGGCATTAGCATAAAATAAAATACAAACAGCTTCATCCAGAATTTGAACATGGCTTGTTGTGTCCATTTTCAAAGATGAGAGCTATCACACCATGCAACTCCACAAAAAAATAATAAGTATAGTAAAAACAAAACAAAAACAACAGAAGTAAAGCAAAGAAAAAGTACTAGCTTTTATATATGAATGTGTGTGTGTGTGTGTACGTACATACATGAATTAACTTAGTCCATATTCTAGTCGTTGACAATCTCCTAGATTACAAAATTATGGCACTTTTTTCAATTATCCAAGGTAAAAGGTGAGTTAAATATCTATCTGATAGTTGTACATATATAAAATTGATGCTGATGAGAGAGCAGAAAGAAAGAGAAAACATGAAGCAAAAAAAGCTTTTATCAGAGTGGAGGAATATGTAAGTAGAAGAATCAGAAATAACAAGTGAACTTATGATTAATGCACATCCAAGTCTGGAATAGAGAAAAGAGAGTATTAATGAGGAGATAGAGAGAGGAAGAGAAATGGTACAAAGGAAAGAAATCATTAATGGGAGAGTGGAAAAGGAAAGAGATAATTAATGAAAAGGAGAAAAAGGAATGGTAAAAGGAAAGAGATAAATAATGAGAGGGAGGAAGAGGAATGGTAAAAGCAAAGAGATAAATAAGGTAAGAAAGCAAGGGAAATAGTCAGAGGAGAGACAATTAATGAGAAGAGAGAGGAAGAGGAATGGCAAATTGAAAGAAAGAATTAATGAAGGGAGAGAAAGAGGAATGGAAAAAGGAAAGAGAATTAATGAGAAGAAAAAGAAAGGAAGAAGAGGAATGGTGGAGGTAAGAAGAATGGTACAAGAAAAAAGGAAGAAGAGGGATGGTAAAAGGAAAGAGCTGAGTACTTCAAATTGGAATACTAAGCTATTTTTGTATAATTCTGTTCTTCAAAAGAAAAAGAAAGAAAATAATAAAGCAGAAATTAAATAAAAGATGAAAAGTTTGAATTAAGAAAAAGAGCATTAAAGTATTTTGCTTGATTAAGTCTAATAACTTCAGGAATACCAAAGAGTAAGTTTCAATGAATCAAAGAAAAAGAGGAGAAAGAAAAAATAGTGCCACACACACACACACACACACACACTGAAGGTACCTTAAAATAGATTTTCAAAAACAAAATCATCTTTGGTTCTTGATACACCAATTTTGGAATATAACTTTTAGAGATACCATCTTACCCACCCATGTTTTTTTTTAGTCTACTGCTGGACTCCAGACTTCTTCACAGGTTTGTAAAATGAGAAAAGTAATGAGCCTTACTCAGCCATGCTGGCACATGATGTATTGCCAGAGATTTGAATTCAGAGTTTTCCTTCTCCTAGACTGGTTGTCATAGCAAGATTAAAGAGTCTGTAGCTGAGGAAAAGAAGATGACTCATGACTTACCCAAAAGCTTTAGCATGGAGCAAAATGCTAACTTCGAAATTTGAACACTGTACCCAATTTCATTTTCTTTGATATTGTAACTTTGAGTAAACATGACAACATTCAATAGAAATTCATACATAATATAAAGACAGATCATTTCTCTTGGCTTTTTATAAAATAAGGCACTAAGTGACTTGCATAAGAAATGTAATAACAATCTGGTTTTTATAAGAATATGGAGTGTACAACAATTAGACCATACCTAGTGTTTCCACTTCAGTTTTGTAATGTAAACTCCTTGTATTTGATTGATATATTGATATTTAAGCTGGGGTTTTTCACTGTGAGCAGAAAGCAGATGGAGTTATGGTACGTGACTGAAAATATGAAGATCTAAAGAGATCCAATGCTAAGTCAACTAACTACATTATGCAACTTAATGAGAGAAGAAAAAAAAGGCAAGTGAATTTGGGTTTATTTAACAAAGGACTTGTTAAAAAAAAAAATAATAATCAACGCAAGTGCTAGGTTGGTGAGGTTTTTAAACTTACATTTGACAGAGAGGAAAAAATCCTGAAAGAAAGAAAAAGAAAAGATTCCTGCTTTTCATGATAAATTGTAGAATTTTCAAGTTATTGATGTCTTCATGTTATGAATATTATGATGCAATTAAATAAATGCGATGGTGAAGAATAAAACTGTCAAAGAAATTGTACAGGGGCAAAAATTATTCTGGACATAAAATCTGTCATGAACAATAATTAACAGGGATCACCTTCAAGGTGACACCTGCTCCCCTTATGCAAAAAAAAAAAAAAAAAAAAAAAAAAAACAGAAAGTAAGAAAGAAAAAAAAAGACCAACACAGATCACCTCGAAAATGACAATCCTTTCCCCACAAAAAAGAAATCAACTTGAAAATGACCCCCCACCTTAACACACACACAAACAAAAAAAAAAGGAGATCACCTTGAAAATGATCCCCTCCCCAAAAAAAAAAAAAAAAAAAAAAATAATGAAAATGAAAACCAAAGTTAAATAGATTAACAAGACTTGAATAACACAAAAAATTTTTATACTTCCAAGTTTTAATGCTTTACTATGAAGTTATACCGATTTTCTGAGAGACAATTCCTTATTGCATAAGTGTTTAGTAAGCATTCAAATTGACCAATAAATAAAGAGCTTTTGGTTTTTAGATGGGTCACAACAAAAAAAGTTCAATAAATGTTTAAACTTGTGAACCCGAGTTATCCTAATTATGTAAAGACAAAGAAGAATAGTGCTGATATTATTTAGTCAAAAGATTCTGAGACTAGATAATAAATTCCATGATCTCTATCACCATGTGTTACCTATAAGCTGCCATTAATCTTTTCCAGATTTTTTTTTAAAGCACCGATTTAACAGAACTTGACTAAAAGCTGTTGGGCTTTAACTTCAACATTTAATCGTATCCAATTTATAGAACTTAGATTATAATCAAGTACAAATAAATAAACATGAGGAAATACTCTATTATTAGGATTTGATATTTATCTCCCTGGGAAAATTATAGTGATTGGAATGAGTGTGAATCAAGACACACCCCATACTATCATTATTAAGTTACAAATTGTACTGGAAATAGCTTTATTTTTTAAATTTAACTATTGACCTAACAAAAATGTTACTATAATGTGTTAGATTATTGTCTTGTGTAGATGCAATAAACAACTTCCTATAATTAATCTTCTAATTACTATTAAAAAAATCAAACACCTGAAATCCTTTTAAATGTGATGTCTCCTCCAAGGAAAAGGACATGATGGATTTACTATTTGGAACTTTGCCCTTTCTGGATTTAATGCTGAATTGGATTGAGTAATCTTTATAGACTCTGGACTTGATATCAACCATTTGTGAGTTAACTGAAACTAAACCATTTTCATAAGTTTATTCTTTGTATTAATATCTAATACATCATATATTGCAATGTATCATTTTACTGTGTTGTGGTACCATATATACAAAAATTGGATCATTATAATATTGATGGTACTACTAGAGAAGTAAAAACAAATAAGTGACATTCTCCCATGAACTCCTACACATGGACACACCAGTGTTGGCCTACCAGCTCTTTGAAGAGACTGAATGCTATCTAGCAAACTTACCAAGAGTGATGGTTGATAGGAACAGATGAGGAGAGAAATGAACCAAGGGAATCTGTGCTGTTGGTATACCATGATGATAATGATGATGATAATATTATGCGTGCATGTGCACTTGTTTGTAAGAAACAAAAGACTAACTTAATGTTTTTGCAAGGTAAGTTTGCACTTCCTAAAGTCTAAAGGCTTATTTTTCTAAAAAAGAAAACAAACTCCGGGTATTTTTTTCTATATTGCACAGCAAGGCAACATCTAAAACAAGCGGAAAGAAAAACAAATTGATTCTACAAATGAAAATAGTATTTCTAATATTTTTAGATAAAAAAAGATATTTCTTTTTGTCGTTCTTTCTTATTTTTAATGGCATGTTTCTAGCTTTTTATTCTTTTTTTCTTCCTCAGCATGATGAACTGCTTCTTGAATGTATAATGGTAAAGATGTAAAAAGGAAATTTTAATAAGAAATGTCATTTGAGAAAGAGATGTCCTTTGATATATTGGAAGATCTGATAGGCTAAATTTGATATTCAATTTTTCAAGTAAAAATGTAAATTTAATATCAAGTTGATTCAATCTTTTTTCTTGAATGCTTCCATAATAGACTATCTGTAGGTTTAACTCTTTTAAAATTGACACTTAATCCTATACAAACACAAATATATTGACTCATGAAAATAAATATGGATGCCATAATATAGGCTTTTCTTTCTTTGGGTTAGGCTTTTCTGTCATAAAGAGTCAGTTCATAGGCTGCTTATCATGAGGTGAACATATGATATAAGAATTGCTTTTTAATGTTTTCTTTTTTCATGGCAATTGTAGCTTTCTTGTAAAAGTACATTCAACTTAACAATATCATAGAAGGTATTTTTTTATACAGGATGTTTCCGAAATAAATAATGCTCAGGATCAATAATAGAGCATATGTTTCTAAATTAGGGTAGTGTAGACAGACAATAACATTTGATGTCAGTCAGTTTCTCACCTGTAGGATTATCAGAACGTCATTTTTTAAAAATACCCTGCATTATAGAATAATTTTGGAATAAATTCTAATATTCACTAAATGGGAATTGTAAATCAATGATTTAGATTTTGGAGTAAAAATCTTGCATCTTGCATGGTATAATGGTTAGCAAGCAAGGCCACCAGTTCAATTATCACTAGGTGCCCCATACTTCTGACCTTGTACCAAACTCAGATCAATTTAGTAAATGTAGATTTGGGAGTACATGTGAGTAAAAGTTTTTACAAATATCATTATATATATATATAAGTTGGGCAATCTGAAGGCTCCTTTTTAATAGCTACTACACCGAAGTGTAGGGGAGGGTGCTATTCCTTTCTTTGGATTGCTCCACTTACCCTTGATCTGTACTTCTGTGTAATGGCGAACGGTGACCTTGAAGTAAGCGAATTCAAATACCAGTTATGCTATTATGTTCACTTTTGAACTAATACCCTTGGGAAAGTTGTGAACTTCCTAATCTTCCCAGCTGGGGGTTAAATGGTATCACTGCTGTTCTTCTACAAGGATGGCTTTGCAATTAAATAACCCACAAAAGGTGATATGCCATTTAACAAAGATACTTACTTACCAAAAGGATGAAAAAATAACTGGATGAAAAAAAGATGTATTTAACAATAGAATGATTGAGTGAGCATATGAAACACCTTGAATATTAAAACCTCACAAACCCTGAACAACCATTATTACTCTGCATAAATTTTTATTAATATTCTACAAACATTTGCCATATTCCAATAAGTGCAATAGTAATTTTTCAACCATACAAAGGGCCAACTCTTGCTGACAACTGAAATAGCAAACCAACCAAGAACATTTTTGTTGCTTTGGCTTGAAGAATAGAGTCAATATGGTTGCCATGGTCAGTTCAATAAGTAGTCATTGTGTGGTATATACATATTAATAGTTTACAGTGAACACTAAAGGAAAGAAAAAAGAAAAAGGTTTGCTCTTGTAAGAGTTGGAAAGAATACAGGAAAGTATGTATTGGTGGATTAGATTTGATTATCTAAAAAAAAAAAAAAAAAAAAAAAAAGTAATACAAGCTTAACATCTTCTTAATATGGTTTTATATTTGATGAGAAATGAGTGGAATTTCAGTGCCGTTGAGATCAGCTACTATAAGATCTCCAATTAAGACATTGATTATGGAACACCTCCAATGACAAGTTGTCAAAACTGGTTAGTCATCAAGTGTACAAGATTTCTCACTAAAGCTACTTAGTAGTGCTAAAATTTAAAATAAAAATTAATTAACTTTGCTTGTTAATTTTAAGATAGAAAAGAAAAGTACACAATACATATAAGGCAAGCTGAGCAATCAATCTAAAAAGGAAAACTGAATTTAAATTCTCTAACATGGCAGGATAAGGCCCATTACTCCCGAATCCTGTCATTGACTGAGAAAAATGCTGACAGGATGATATATATATATATATATATATATATTAGTTTATCTTTTTTTTTTCACCCACATATCTGAATAATTCATTAGAAATTTTTTTCCAAGTTAGAATTTTTGTGGCTACAATTAAATTGTAATAACTGTTCCATATATATATATATATATATATATATATATATATATATATATATTTGAATGGTGTTAATTACAATAAACTCTGTGAATTTTCAACCGATTCAAAGACTTTAAAAGATCAACATGTTAACAATTCTGCTGCAAAACAAGATATTTTAATAGCTCTAGATAAATTTCTATTGGCCTCAACAGCATGCCCATATCTATCAAAGAATGCCTTCATAAATTTAAAGAAGCCTTAGCCAGATATAAGTTTGCATTAAGTATTTCCTGGTATTGAAATTTACTGGTACATACACGACGAGATTACTATTTTTGAAATTTAAGAAGCAACTGTCTCATAAACCATCAAAATTACAGAAAATTATAAGTAGCCAAGAAATATTTTAGAATATTTTAAGTAAAATGAGAATCCTGTTAAAGAATATTTCCCAATGCCCCGACGTCGATTTAAACAATTTTCTTTTAGCCAGAAAGTTTATCATATTTCCAAATATACTGGTAATTCTTAATTATTTTTCTCAAGTGGAGGAAGTCCCTGTGGCATAATGGTTAATGTATCAGACTGCGATATTAGAGAAAGCGAATTCAAACTCCAGTCCTGCTATTACATTCACTTTTGGACTAATACCCATGGAAAAGGTATGAACTCACCTGTTCTCCCCAGCTATGGGTTAAATAACACCACTGTTCTCAAGGATGGTTTTGGCATCAAATAACTTACAAAGGTTGAAATGCTATTATACAAAGAAACTAGACTTTTTATAAGTAGTATCTTGAGAATTTATCAAAAAATAGGAAAACATTTTTACCCCTTAAAAAAATTCAAGGAACCTGTGCTCTTTATACTAGCCCAAAAAGTTTTACAATATTTTGGTAACATGAATCACAATTCAGCAGGTCTGGATGCATTGCTGAGGTTGTAAAGTTGACGATTCACATTTGAGGATTTGCCATAGTGTCTTGAAGCATGGCCTTGAAATTCACGGTTTTAGGCCAACCTGACCTTGCCTGATCATTGAAGTTGTTGCAAGTGGAGCAAAATATTTTGACCCATCTGGTTACCTTACTGCACCTTCACCTTTCACACAACAAATGTTTTTGGTTACTTCTATTGTTTGGTGCATGGTCTCAGAATCTACAATTTTAGGCCTACCTGACCTTGCTTGATTGTCAAAGCTGTTGCAACAAGAGCAAAATTTCTTGACTCATTTGTTTACTGTACAATGATCAACTGCACTTTCACCTTTCACATAACAAATGTGTTTACTTGCTTCTACTGCATATGGCCTCAGAATCAACAGTTTTAGGCTTACCTGACCTTGCCTGATCATCAAGGTTGGAGCAAAATTTCTTGAACCTTCTGGTTATAGTACTATGATCAACTGTGCCCAAATGTTTTTCTTGCTTTTGTGCCTTATGGCCCATTCTGTCTGAACTTGTAAAAATCATGAATTATATGACATTGCACATTCATCTGTGAGGATTTCAAATCACATATGAAATGTAGCAATGCACAATGTGTCAGCAATACAATCAACCACCACAGGTACTTTCCATGGCTTGAACTGCTTCAGTCACATGATATGCATGCAATAAACTAGTACATACCAAAATATTACAAAACTTTTGACTCACTCTAGTATTTAGAACAGCCAAACTTAATTCATAAGAATTTTAATCAAAGACATAGATTTTAAAACTAAAAGAATCAAATATCAAATATCAGCTTGGACTTTGTTTTAATTTCATCAGAGGGCAATATACAAATTCTATTGAAATTATTAAATGGAAATTTGGTAGGTAATGATTTTAAGGTGAAAAGATTTGATTCTCTGATAACCTTAACAATTCAAAACTGAAATATTTTAATGGCAGAATATGGAAAACTGAAATTTAGCTTTCTTTGATGACTGAATGCAACAAATTTATAGAAATAAAAAATTTGGTTTGGTTGTGTTTTATGATATGTCAACCCTTGTGGGTTATTTAATGCTAAATCTTATTTATACATATTATATATGATTTGTAAGTGAATAGCTTTTAAGTAACATTATTTTAAAATGAGTTATAGCTCATTTATTTGCACACAGTTAAATGGTCTCAAGTACTGCTATCTAAGACTAATAATTCAATTTATTATTATCTATTTGTTTGCACACAGTTAAATGGAAAAAACTTGGTTAAAAACCCAAAATACTTGAAAACAGAATACTTAAAATTGAAATATAGCATTCTTTGATGACAATGTTACAAATTTAAAAAAATACAAAATTTAGGAAAAAACCAAAGTACTTGAAACTTTTACATGGAACAAATATATTGGGCAATCTACAAGTATGAAGAGAGAATAAAAACCTCACAATAATAGGTGCCCAAAGTTTAACTGGAAAATTTTGAATAATGAATGTTTAAGCTCAAGAATGACCTTTAAGAAAAAAAATAGATAAACTATTTCTTCCTAGGTTCCACCATTTTGAATGTTTTGTACTAAGTTACTGGTAATGTTCTTTTTACATTTGATTAAAAATAAAAATCTTTCTTCAGTATATATTTACTCAGCCTCACTGACAAGAACAGGATGGGATAGAAAGTCAAAATTCTTTAGGTGGGATAAAGCTGGTTTGAATTCAGTTTTCTTTCTCCTAGACTAGTTGCCTAACTAAGGTTAAAAAACAGTCTGCCCTAATATTTACCAATAGTTGTGGGGAAGAATAGTTGAATTCAAGCTTTTTCCAAGAGCATTAGCATGAAATGAAACACAAACAACCTTGGTTAAGATTTGAATTTGGGTTACTAAATCCATTTCCTATGATGAGAGAACCATTACACTAAGAGTAGTATGATAGGAATAACAACTGCAAATATATTTTTTATTCTTATTTGGTTTATTTGGATTATATAGAAGTTTATAGAAGATGAAATGAAGATGAACCCTCCTCAAAAAAACAATGCCAAGCAATGTCAACATTTAATATAAATGCATTATTTTGTGATTATGAGTTAAGACAATACTTATTCATTTTCTAATAAGAGTATCTTCTGCTGTGTCAAGCAAATTAGCAGCCAATAGAATCAAAGTATAAGGATCCTTTGTTTGTCATTCTCTTTTATTATTATTAGTTTTAAATAAATAAATGAGTTATTTGTCTGACAAGAAAATTCCTCCATCTAGTTAGTTGCATACTGTTTTTGTGTGTCCTACTGACTTTTCTCAGTAGGACACAACAGAAATCATTCCTGTGCTGATTATTACAGTTACTAAGAAATTCTTCTCATAATGAACAGTCAGTTTCAAGCACTTGTCCAAAGATGGCTATTTGTTTGAATGACAATCAGAGTGAACAATGAAACCAGTGTAATAAGCTTATATAAATGAAGTCATTCTTGAGAGGTGCAATAGATATCCTTTGTATTAGCTGAAAGCAGATATAATAAAGGTAACAGATATTTGTGTTAGCTGGTGACATTGGCAAAGGAATTAATGACTACTGCTTGATTCTGGTAGGAATATGTCTTGAACTGAAGAGTCTTTTACAAATTTAGAATTTTACATGTACATTATATATATATATATATATATATATATATATATATATATATACATACATACTGAAAGATTCATAAACTTATCTTTCACAACTGTAAAAACTAACCTGATGATTGTGCCAACACATAACTCAAATTTGTGCAACCTGAGTTTGTGAATTTTTTCAAAATTGTTATATTCATTCTACTTACTGAATATTGAAAACTTTTTTAAAAGGTTTTACAGATGTTTTTTTTTAAATAAATGATGGTGGTTCAACAACCTAATTTATGTATATGCTGAGGACTGAAACAGCAAAACTCAAGACTAAATTCCACAAAGTTTTTTTGAATAAATTTATAAACCATCTGACTACAGACACTATATATATATATATATATATATATATATATATATATATATATATATATATATATATATATAGAACAATTTGATGGAGACTCAAACTTGGTAAAGTTGTCATGATAAATTTATTTCGGGGGAGAATATTACTATACTCTCCGTCTCGTCAGATGACTATTTACATGCTTCTCTCTAGTTGCAGAGTAGCAAATGTCATATATTCTATGTAAAGAATAATTCACACCAACTGTCTTTAGACACTGACAGGATATTTTAAAAATAAATAAATAAATAAATATATATGAGAAAAAGGATACTAAAGAGATTTTTGTACAAGACTCTAAGAATGGGACTTCAAGTGAGGATTGAACACATTTTCCAGTCGTAACTGCTCTTTAATACGCAGTAAATATTAGGTTTGTGTAAAAGTTTTGTAGGTGAAATGGTTTTTCAGTGCATACTTTGGCTGCTTAAAATAATGAACGTGGAGAATTAGGGCCTAATTACATGGGTACTACGATAATTTTTAATTATCTGGCCTTCATTTTGTAAACATTTTTTTAAAACTTGTACTTTGATAAATATATAAAAGGAGTATAATCATTAGATTTACCTCCTTATATTTTGTTAATCATTAAAGTTTTGTACTTCATTTACCTCTCCATATCTATATATAAGGAAATAGGTTAATTTGATCCAGCTAATGAAGAGATCCATTCACAAAATATTGATTCCATGTCAAATTGCCAACAAGAATTTAAAGGAATTCTTAGTACGAAAGAGAATATGTTTGAGTCAAACCTTTTTGAAACAAAAGATATCAAACATTTGATGAAAAAAAAAAAAAAAGATTTCCTTTTCTTTGAATGTTTGATATCTTTTGTAACTATAATAGAAAAATAGCACATTGTTGAGAGATTTTTGTTAGTGCAATTGAGTTAAAATGCTCAAAAGAAAACAATTTCCAATCCAATTTGCAACATGAAAGTGTGAGGTCTATGTTTCCACTAACTCCAATCATTATACTTTTTCAAGGGAAACTATCATTAAATAGTAATTGAAGAGTACTTACCCTAATTTACAGATAGCTGAATTCTATAAATAGAATGTGACTACATAGACTTTAATTGCTGCTGAAGGAGCCTTTAAGTGTCTTTATTTCAATATTTTCATGAACAACAATAACATTTCAAAAATAAAAAGGTCTCATTTCTTTAACTAATAAATCAATCCGACTTTTTTTGATGACCAAATATAATTCAAATAACAGAGATAAACATAATCTGAAACCTTTTCTCAAATAACTTCTAGTCTTGGTAATTCTAGAAGAGCTTATGATTGTATTTTATTCAATGTTATTTTTAGGAGGGGGATATGACACTTTACAATGAGTTACCAGCATTTGAATCAGTTAATTTTGGTAGATTTCCTCAAAAAGATATTTATGATTCAGATTTCCTTAAAAAGGTATTCATGATCCAGATTTCCTCAAAAAGAAAAAAGGGTATTTATGATCCAGATTTCCTTTAAAAAAAAAAAAGAAAGAAAGAAGGTATTTATGATCCAGATTCCCTTTTTAAAAAAAGGGTATTTACGATCCAGATTTCCTTAAAAAAGGTATTTATGATCCAGATAGCATGGAGTTCTCTGACAGTCTATGCACACAGCTGATGTATGTAAGTCCTTGCTGGTCGGCCAACACTAGTGTGTCCATGTGTAGAAGTCCATATGAGAACGTTACTTGCCAGTTTGACCTTATTTCTCCAATAGTGCCCAGCATATCTTGTTCATCTTACTTGGATTGCTTGTGAGTTGGGAGGTAAGTGGCCGTACAGCTGCAATTTTGTGAAGTGCTGCTTCCAAGATTAGTTCAAAACAGCATGTAGCATTCTTGTCTAGTTCCCACCAAGCTTTTTCTCCATGTATTTTGTTAATATTCAGGTAGTGCATCTATATAATAGTATTATAATAGTATTTCAATAGAAATATTAAGTTATTTTACTAGAATAAATGATACTACCTCTAGTTAAATAGTAAATATAAAATAATAGATAATATGTAAATTAAGGAAAGCTACTGAGTGGCACTAATAATTTTTAATAAACATGTTTGAGATATCTAACATTCCATTCTGAGTATCAAACTGACTAAACTTCTTATTTGGCTTTGATGCATCTTGACAAAAAGAGATGAAGAAATAATAAGTTCATAGGAAAAGAAAAATCAGATATGTGGTCACAGAAAAAAATAACCCTCACTTTATTATTGGTGGTTCAACCTCCTTCTGGACCAGTATCAAAAAATATATATTCCAAGTTTCGTAAGCTCTAACAGAGCATTTTTGATTGTGACAGCAAACGAAGGCAATGAAGTTCACTCTAATACATGTGGTATATAGGTGGTATCAAACGGTAGATGAACTTTCTACAGCAGTGGAACAATGCTGAACATGATAGTAAGAGTTAAAGTGATAGAAATGCGGAGAGGCAACCTAATATTATAAAATGTTAGGCAATCGCTTGTTTTATTTGAGGACTGATACTTCCAATTTAGAATTACATTGTCACAAGTAAATATAGCACATGAAATAATAATTTTGTTGTTATAATATAAATTTTCTGTATTCAAAACACATTTTTTTTACAATTAAGTTTTATTTGGTTTCTTTGTTTAATGGTATATCATATTTAATGGGTTATTTAATACCAAAGCCCTCCTTATTTAACTTATAGCAGGGGGAGGGGAAACTAGAGGGTTTGAAAGCGAATGTGATAGTCTGATTTTACTTATTAAAATGTCACAGCCCAGCACTTAATCCCCTATATCATAAGGATTCCTCCTTTTATAATTAAAGAGAATCATTTAAACTCAAATAAAACTGAACAAGATTAAAGTAGATAAAAAAATATATCAAACTTTTGATATACTAAGCTGCACAACAAACTTTTGTGATATTATATTCTGATTGGAAAAGAGTATTAAAATTGTTGAATGCATTTTTTTTCTTATCAATATACATCTAGATGAGGGGTGGGCAAACGTTTTGGTGGGAAGGCCACATCACTGGGTTATGAATTATCAAAGGGCCGTGTCTTTTAAAATCAAAAGAATTTAGTCTTGATTCAAGTGCAAGTGTTTATTTTTACTCTTTTTTTTTTTTTTTTTTTTCTTCAAGAGACTCTCGCAGGCCACACAGAACAGTGCAGTGGGCCACAATCTGCCCATGCCTGATCTAGATAATGTTTTATGAAGAGTAAATAGAGGATTGCAATCCGACAATATGTAGAAAAACTGATAACAACGGTCAAGTGGAAGGAATGATTTATTAACGGGTCGACACTATAGCGTTTCGGTTCTACTGAGCCATCATCAGGACCATGAGGGGTGATATTAATAATTTTAAGTTAACGATAGATGTTTAGAAATGTGAAATACAAAAACCTAGGGGAAAATATGTATAGTAAGAAAAAGTTGCCCGTTTAACTGGCGAATCAGCATTTGATGTTTAAATTACGTCATTTGACTTATTAGGAATATTGTATAGAATTTATGTACGTTGTTTAATGAGAAAGATTTCGAGTCAGAAGGAAGAAAAGAAAGAACAAAAAGAAGAATAAAAAGCATGGAAATTATGAGATATACGGAAAATATTAACAAAGGATGGAATATATTGTAGCTATTTAAAATATATTCCATCCTTAGTTAATATTTTTCTACATAATGTTTTATGTAACATTTACCATCACAAGAAATGGAATTGGAATTGGCAACTTGAGTTCAAATGCTGGACAAAGTTATTTGCATTTCCCTTCATGCTAATACCCTTGGAAAAGGCATGAATCCACCTGTTCTCCCTTTATCCATGGGTAAATAGTAGGGCAGACTGAGTTCTTTAGCCTGTTAAAGCAACCCATGCAGGAGAAGGAAAACTAAAATTCAAACCAGCAGTATTCTGCTTAAAAACTGAACTAGTGTCACAGCCTTCTCATGTTGGGTAAATACATCTAGATCTGATTTTTATATGTTACTATAAGAGCATAAACAGCACATCATAGAGAGACTTTTGTTAGTGCAATCAAGTTAAAAGGCTCTAAAGAAAACAATTTCTAATTCAATTCGCAACATGAAAGTATAAGGTCTATGTTTGCACTCAGCCCAATTATTATACTCTTTCAAAAGAAATAACTATTAAATATTATTTATAGAGTTAGTGACCTTAACCGAGGGTGACTCGAAGGCTCTCTTTTCAATAGCTACTACACTGAAGTGTAGGGAAGGGCGCTACTCCTTTTCCTGGACTACTCCACTTTACCCTTGATCCTTACCTTATAATGCTGAGTGTTAAGCAAGGTGGCATCAAGTACCATTTTCTGAGTCTTTGGTATGACCCGACCTGAGATTGAACCCCAGTCTCTCAGACCATTGGCGAACACTCTACTCATTAAGCCAATAGCCCAATATTTACAGAATACTTTCCCTTATTTATATGAATTCTATAATTAGGATATGACTCCAAAGAACTTAATAGCTGCTGAAGGAGGTCTTCATGCATCTTTATTTGAATATCTTTATGAATAACAATAATGTTTCACTTTATAAATAAAACATTTTTCTTGGAATACTGAGTTGATGCAAATAAAAAATAAAACAAAAAAACATTGTTACTTACTGATTTAACTTTTTAGAATCCATTTTCCAAAAATAAATTTATGATTCTTGGGATAGTTATTTTCATTTACTACTTGACAAAATGGAAAGAATATTCTTGTATTGAATATATATATATATATGATCAAATATTTGTACAGCCAAGTTTTTATAATTTAAACTACATTTTTATTTTTTTGATATTACCTTCTCTTTTTGATTATTTCTCTGATCAGAGATAATTTTACCAAATCTTAGCCATTTTCTGTGTCTAGGATTTCAATATTGAAGATACAGAGTAAAACCAATCTTCTGTAAAAATACATTGCCTTTGAAGACACAACCACAAAATCTTTTCGCGTTTCTTTTAAAATCTATAGGCACAAACATACACTTCCACCCTCTCTCAACTCTTATAATTTTAGTTTTAATGTTCTCATTACTATCATTATACTTCTGAGATTTATCTCTATATACTTTGACTTTTTTTTACATTTTTCACAAGCATGTGCTATGTATAAACATCTTCATGCATAAACATATTGCTACTTTTAAGTAGTTCATAAACCAGATGAACTGCAGATGTTCTCATATACATATATCACTTATTAAAAATTCCACACCAATGTACACTGATGCTTTTTTAGAATATATATATATATATATATATATATATATATATATATATATATATATATATATATATAACTAGTAGACATTTACCAATATTATTCCAATTAGTTAGATATCAACTAGAACTTTTTAAAAAGTCATTTATAAAAAGACATAACAGTTCCCAAAAAAGAACATGACATATACAATTAATCAGTTGAATTCAAAAGGCTAAAATAAAAATTAACATTTTTTTTTAAAGTAATCAGCCTTAATAAGAAAGTTTGAATTAAGTATATATTTACCCAATCTTTCCACCAAGGCCAGAATGTGAGAAAAGGTCAATTTTTAAAATGGAGTAAAGTTGGTTAGAATTCATTATCCTAGACTGGTTGACTAACCAACAATAAAGAAATCAGTCTGCCCTACTATTTACCCATAGCAGAGGAGAGAAAGAACAAATAGATTCATGGATTTTTCAAGGGGGTATTAGTACAAAGTGAAATGCAAACAATCTTGTTCAAGATTTGAACTCTGGTTACTGATTCCATTTCCAATAACAAAAGTCTGATTCATTTGAAGTTATAGTCAGTTAACTCCCTTAGATCATACTTGCAGTTTATTAATTCCTAACTTTTTATGCTGTGACCTTATGTATGTCTTTTGCATGAATACAGGAAATCCTCAGTTATATTAATGACAGATTTATTTTATTATAATATAGGGTATTTAAAAAGATTTGATATTTGAGATGTACTGTGTATTTGAGAAAAATTGATATAATTTCAAAATTTATAATTTGACCAATGATCTCAGATTTTAACAGCATGTGTACAAACAATTCAAAATTTTATGTTTAATGTTTAAACACCTTTTCTTTTCCAGTGAATGTCATTTCTATACCTGAAATGAAAAAAAAATCCATAAAACATTAAACATAGAATTTTGAGTTGTTTCTACATGTGCAGTTCAAATTTGAGATCATTTGAACTAGAATGGATCAAATTATTAGATTAGGAAATGATATAAATATTTCTGAAACACCCTGTAAATATAAAACAGATTTGACCATACCATTAATTACAATAGGTATAAGTAAAAAAAAAAAAAAAAAAAAAAAAAAAAAGAAAAAAGGACAAAAAAAAAAAACCTAACAAAGTTCTCTTAATCCGATGAGTCAGGAACGCTTTTACCAGTTCAAAAAGATTTAATCATCTGTGGCTATATCTTAAGAATTAGCTCCCTCAGCAACTTTCTAGAGGATACCTACCTAACCATTGGCTTTCTTCCCTGCATTTAAACTATACTATACATATACTTTGCTCATATATACCTACCTCCTCTAATGAGAAGGTCTTGCCAACTGGCACCTTTTCAACTCAAGTCTCTGCCCCCACCCCGCCTTGGCTATTTAATCTTCTATCATACCATGTCCTATCTCTCAGCTTGTGTCCTGTCCTTCACTCCTTTCTGCCCATCACCTTCAGGACAAAACTGCTTCATTGACTAAACTGTCTTTCACAATTATCCTACACTTATTTATTTTTTTTCCTTTCTTTTCTTGAAAATAGTTTTTCTCTTTCTTTCTTACTTCTTCCTCCTGTCTATTTTCTTTATATTCTGATTGGTTAGTAGTCTTGGCGCTTTTGCTTGCACGGAGACGATGCAGCAGAAGTAAAATGAGGATAATGCCAACGTTTACAATGTTGCATTTATTACAGATAAGCTGTTTTACTCATATATATATATATATATATATATATATATATATATATATATACACACACACATACATACATATCATTTCAGTCTTCCACACACCATAAACTTTCTTTAATTTAATAAAATCTTCAACATACAAATTAAGTCAGATAATTCATTTTTTATGATTAACATTGAAGGTTTCAAAAATTTAAATGACTGCTATATTTTAATCTTGATGAGATTTCAACTGACCTCTATTTCAGACAGGGTGCAAAATTTATATTTTTTGAGACGAGTCTCTTGAATATATTTAATAATGTAAGAATACTACAGAATAATTCATTCACTTTTTTTTTTTTCGCCTTATAATAAAATCTCCCATTTGGATTTTAATTTTGATATAAAAATGTTTAAATGAATAAATTTGCATGGAACCATGATATATCAAAAATGGATATTGGTGATTGGTTAATTGATTTTAATTGCACATCAACCTATATAGGGTTAGGGAATCATATTCATATTTGCCTTTTTAGCATAGTTTTATTGGGTTTTTTTTTTTCACATGGTCTAATTGAATATGAATCATTTTCTAACAGATTCATTGGACCCCTAGATAGGACCCTAACAAGTACTACCAAGAGTGGACCTGGGAATAATGGAAAATCAATATTAGTTTGGATAGATTGCTTTCTTTTTAGCTTGCAGTGAGAAATACAGATTCTCATTGTATCACCTGAAATTCAGAGAAAGTATTGATAAAACTCTGAAACCAATGAAATAATTTAAAACAACATTTTAGAGATTAAGATGATGAAAAAAGTGGAACTATAATACAAAACCTGGTGAAAGGAGAAATAATTTTGATTGATTTTAATAGCATACCAAACCGTCTAGGGTTATTTTATGCCAAGAGGTTAATTACATTCATAGTACATTTATATTTATATCTTTATATAGTTGTTATAGAGGTTGTTACACACAGTTTTATGATATTAAGTATTCCGATCTAATACAAATAATAGCACACAGTTCTATGGTTTCACATATTCCTATCTAATACTAAAAATCAGCACACAGTTCTATAGTTTCACATATTCCTATCTAAACAAATAATTGGCACACAGTTCTATGGTTTCATGTATTCTTATCTAATACCAATAATTATATGGTTTCAAGTAATCATAGTCATTTGCTTGAACACAGTTTTATGGTTTCAATTAATTAAGGATAATCCTTAGTAAACAATTATAGCTTCAAGTAACTACTATTGATACAAATAATTTACAGTTATATGACATCAAGTATTCTTATCAAATGAAAATAATTCTTAAACAGCTCTATTTGAACCATACATGAGACCCTAACAGGTACTGCCACTCCAGGTTGGAGTGGACCTTGGACTAATGGAAATGAAAAGGTACTCCACATTACCCAGATCTGGAGCCTCACCATCAAATGCAGTTTTGTGTCATACTCAGGAAATACCCTTCTTTTTTTGGTGGTGGTCTTACTCTTTTACAGGAGATACTCAGTGCATTCTGAGACCCACCGACAGGACAAGGAAATGGTCTTGGTTGTAATTTTACATTATTTAAGTCAAACAAAGTAAATTTTAAATGATATTAAGATGAATTGTAGCTCCATTGATTAAAAAAAAAAAAAAAAAAAAAAAAAAAAAAAAATCATACAATTATCAAAAAAATGAAAATTTGAGGATAACATTGTATAAATGAAATTCTTATAAAATAACTGTTTATTTATTTTCAACCATCACACTAACAAAATGGTTAGAGTGTTCACCAATGGTCTGGGAGATCAAGGTTCAATTGCTGGTCAAGTCATACCAAAGACTCAAAAAATGGTACTTGATGCCTCCTTGCTTAACACTCTGCATTATAAGATATAGAACAAGAGAAAGCAGAGCAATCCAAGGAAAGGAGTAGCACCCCCCCTCTACCTCAGAAAAGAAAGCCTTTGGTTTGCTTTCAGCTACAGTTGACCAACTAAACTAACTTATTTTCAACATCACTTGCTTAAAATTAATTTTTTAAAGAAATCCCCAAAATATTCCTGTGTGGAATCAAACTTGTTAATGGAATTAAATGATGATCAAGATAAGAAATCTTAAAAGAAAATGGTCGGAGTATTTAATGTTTTTCTTGTAACAGAAAACAGATCATTTTTAAATACAATAATCATATTAAAAAACATTTAAAAAAAAACTGTTTGTAATATAACTGAACAGCCAAAAAACATTTTTAATCAAAACAAGAAAACTGTTTAGTCTTATGAATAAGAGATAACCATTTTTGGAAGTGGAAGTTCTTCATAAATATAGATTTTACTAACTTAGAAACATCAAACATTTCAAAAGCAAATTTCCAGAAAAAATCTCA
The DNA here is from genome assembly GCA_963585895.1 of Sepioteuthis lessoniana. Classification (NCBI taxonomy): domain Eukaryota; kingdom Metazoa; phylum Mollusca; class Cephalopoda; order Myopsida; family Loliginidae; genus Sepioteuthis; species Sepioteuthis lessoniana. The sequence goes on from OY757934.1 coordinate 29,100,276, forward strand.
AAAATACAAGAGGGAAAAATTTGAATGACAGTTGCTACATGATTGAATTCAGAAAAAAAATTACTTTGTTTTGCAGAAAACCAATGGAATGTTATTTGCACAATTATAGATTGGTATACAGATAAATGCGTCTGTGTGTGTGTATATACTGGTAGTAAATGTAGCTAGCTTAGAAAAGAAAAGAAGACATCTGTGAGGCACTGTTAATTCGGTCTTAGACAAGTGAGCCGCCTTCTTCAATTCATCTCTGATAGTAAGCTTCTGCTTGATCTTTCTTCAGTTGGAGAGTTTAAAAAATAATCCAGGAGACCAACAAATCAGCCATTGACTAAACTTAATATATAAAAGTAAACCAATCACATTTATCAGCGTGGGAGGGGAGAACAAAAGGGGACATGACAATCTTTATCTGTGAGTGGGCTTATGAAGCACTTGTGGCATAATGTTATCATCAGAGGAAGAGTACTCAGCTATTTGAGTTCAAATTCTGAACAAGGCTGTTTGCATTTCACAGAGCACTAATATTCTTAAGGATTCAATGAATCCAACTATTTTCCCTTCAACTATGGGTAAGTAATAGGACAAACTGGGTGCTTTAATCATGGTTAGACAACCAGTCTAGGAGAAGGAAAACCGAAAGCAAACCAGTTTGGCTTTACTTAAAAACTAACCCTGTGTTACATCCTGCCTGTAGTGGAAGGGTTGGGCAAATACTGGCATTGAAACCTATACATACTAAAACAATATATAAACATACTTAAAGTTTCCATTATCAATAAAAGATTTGGCTGCTATAGTTCTAGTTGTGTTTGAGATATGCAATGAGAGACAAGAAAACATTTAGTGAATTCACCATAAGATGGTGACCATTTCAAGATTTTAAAACTGGTGAAAAAGCGGTTTATAGTTGGGAAATGAAAAAGTGTGTGTGTGTGTGTGTGTGTGCGTGCGTGCGCGCATTCTGACAAACTAATTTTTCTTGACTTGTTAATGATGACAGATAAATAAATTTAATCTTTCATCCTTGTAGTCAACAAAACCCACTGATTTTCCTGACAGTAATGCAACGAAGCAGTTGGGAATCAAACGAGATTAATGAATAAAATAGTGCACACGTATACACTTCAATAAATAACATCTTGAAATAATTTAGTCTGCTAAATGTACTTTGAATATCCCTTTGCACTATAAAAAACATTTATAGAACCAGAAAAATATCACAAATAGAACAACATTTCTATAACATATAAAGAGATATATAGTCCTGGTCACAATTATTGGCACCCATGAAATTTCAGTACATATTGTATAATATCTCCTGGAAAAAAATTTAAAAAATTTAGTAAAACAGCTTTGGTCTACTGACAACTCATGGTTGATAAAACAACAAGTATATATCAATTTGGTTATTTTCTGTTTATTTCTGAAGATACAGCAAAAAAAAAAAAAAAAAAAAAAAAAATGTGAAAGGCTGCCAACAATAACAACTGGGACTGTAGATATGGAACAGATAGTAAGATATTGTTCATTTGAATGGTATTATATTTATATATCAGTCATGTCCCTTTGGCATCTGAAGACTATGGATGTGAACTATTCATACATAAAATATCTGACTGAACATGTTTGTTTTTTTTAAATTATATATACTGTTATCCAAATATGATGTTTTCACCCTCAAATTAAGTGTGTATGTCATCTGAAGAGTCCAAGATTATATTCTTCGCCGAAATAAATTTATAATGACAGTTTAACCATGGTTGAGTTTTCTTCCAGTAACTATATAAAATAAAGTTGGCGACTGTAGTTGAGGGCAACCCGAAGGCTCCCTTTTCAATAGCTACTACACTGAGGTGTAGGGGAGGGTGCTACTCTATTCCCTGGATTGCTTGACTTGACTCTTGATCCTTACCTTATAATTCTGAGTGTTAAGCAAGGTGCTATCAAGTACCTTTTTTTGAATCTTTGGTATGACGAAACCTGGGATTGAACCCCGGTCTCCTAGACCCTTGGTGAGCACTCTACCCATTAGGCCAATGGGTAGAGTGTGTATAAAAACATGATCTAATATAGGATTTACCCACAATGTTTACAGAACTTAAAAGCTTACAAACTATCAGGTTACTTATTAAATAGAATTAACAAATGAATTCAACAGATAGATTTTTAAAAATTGCTACTTTAACTTATTTGCTTTTATTCAATCTTAAAATTATTCAACCAATGCTGGAGTGATAAGCATTGTAGAATACTCACAATATGATAAAGAACAAAGAAGGAGAAGGAAAAAACAATGAGGAAGAACAACAACAAGGAAAGAGAAGAAAAAGAATATGAAAGAAGAAGTAAAAAAAAAAAAAAGAGAAATGAAAATGAACAACAAAAACAAAAAGAACAAGAAGGGAAAAGAAAAAGAGAAAAGAACAAGAAGGGAAAAGAAAAAGAGAAAAGAACAAGAAGGGAAAAGAAAAAGAGAAAAGAACAAGAAGGGAGAAGAAATAGAGAAAAGAACAAAAAGGGAGAAGAAATAGAGAAAAGAACAAGAAGGGAAAAGAAAAAGTGAAAAGAACAAGAAGGGAGAAGAGAGAGAACAAGAAGAAAAAGAAGGAAAAGAACAAGACAGACAAATAAAGGATGGACAACAATTGCAAGAATAAAGATAATAAGAAAGAAGAAAAAATGAGGAAGAACAACAAAGAAAAGGAAGAAGGAAGAAAAAGAGAAAGGAAAAGAATAACCAGAATGAAGAAAAAGAGAAAAAAAAAGCAGAAAAGCAAGAAGAAGCAAAAGAAAAAGAACAAGAAGTAGTAAGAGGAGGAAAAGACAAACAAGAAGAGCAAAATAAAAAAGAACAAAAATAAAGAGGAAAAAGAAAAACAGCAAGAGTGAGAATAAGAAAAAGAGCAAAAAGGAAGAAAGAAAAAAAAATAAGAAAAAGAAAAACAAGAAGAAAGAAGAGAAAGAAAAACAACAATGGAGAAGGAACGAGAAAAGAAAAAGAACATCAAGAGCAAGAAGAAGTAAAAGAATGACAAGAAGAAAAAACAACAAAAAAAAGGAAGAATAAAGAACAAGAAAAAAAAACCTATCAATTCAGATGTTAATATAGGTTCTATGAAAGATTCATGAAATGATTCAAGTAATTTCCTACAGATATCATCCGTCTTTTATTTTACTATTCAGTTAACTTTTCTAATTAGTATCAACAAAAATGGTTTTGGGATATATTTCTAACATCATCACTAAAATTATTTTGGTATGGCTGACAATACTTATTAAAATAGTAAATACATATTATTCAATATAATTAATGTTGAAAACAAAACACACACACACACACACACACATTTAACTCAAAAAACCAAAATTAATGTTTCAGTCAACATAATAAATGATATAAAAACATCAAAAGAGAAAATTATTTTTATAAATAAATCTAACTTAAAAGAATACAGAAGAAATTAGAAATAAGAAAACTTTTTTTATATGTAAGCTTTTTTCCATCATCTTATATTTTTAATAATGACTTCTGTATTCTTTCATACTTCGTACTTAATATTGAGTCATTGCAAAAAAAAAAAAAAAAAAAAAAAAAAAAAGTTCATTTGGTTTATTTAGTAAAAATAAATGATTTTTTGGGGGGAGGGGGAAGGACACATAAATTTTCTTGAAACCAATTTAACCTTTTCTTCCATTCTTCTGACTTCTGAAATCCAACTTTTTCATTCCATCTTTTTCAGGAAAAAATGGTTGTGTCTTTTCCCAGGAATTACTTTTTTTTAAAAAAAAAACAAAAAAAACAAAACAACAAATAATCTAATGTCAGAGCAGCAGCACCTTTTTAAACTTCTCTAGAAGCTACATCATAAGATGACTAATATTATTACTAAGGTAGCACTAAAAAATTTTAACAATTAATTTGGATATTTTGGGTATGCTGGTTATCTTTTGAATCATGTAACATTGATTATCCACAAATATCTTGATAACTATCAACCTCAAATTTTCTCCCTGACCATGATACATAAAAACAAAACAAAACCTGCCAATACAAATCTTTGCAAATCACTTTTCACCTACTTGATCAACAGTACCTTCTGACTTAACATTAAAAAAAAGCAAAAAAACAGACAATATCCTACAGAAACTATAACAGATAAAGACTATGTAGATAATCTAGTAATTCTTGCAAATACATCAGCCCAAGTTGAAACCATACTGCATAGCCTAGAACAAGCAGCAGGATGCATTGGTCTGCAAGTAGAAGCAAATAAAACAGAGTACATGGGTTTTGAACAAGAAGGGGCTATCTCTACCGCAAATGGAAAACCTCTAAAATTAGTAGACAAGTTCACATACCTTGGCAGCAGTATCTCATCTAATGAAAGTGATGTCAACATATGCCTAGCAAACGTATAGACTGCTATTGATAAGTTATTGATCCTATGGAAGTCTGATCTATCTAATAAAATAAAACAGGATTTTTCTACATTGTAGCTGTATCAGTACTACTGTATGCATGCATCAAATGGATGCTTATAAAATCCATAGAGAAAAAGCTAGGTGGGAACAACATAAGAATGCTATGTGCTGTTTTAACAAGTCTTGGAAGCAACACCCCACAAAGCAGCAGCTTTATAGTTACTTACCACCTATCTCATAAACCATCCAAGTAAGATGAACAATACATGCAGAACACTGCTGGAGAAGCAAGGACGAATTCATAAGTGATGTTCTTCTATGGACCCCCTACACATGGACTTGCCAGTGTTAGCTGACCAGCAAGAACTTATTTATATCAGTTCTGTACAGACACAGAATGTAGTTAGGAGGACCTTGGAGATCAATGGATGATAGAGACAGATGGAGAGAAAGAACTTATTTATATCAGTTCTGTACAGACACAGAATGTAGTTTGGAGGACCTTGGAGATTGATGGATGATAGAGACAGATGGAGAGGGGGAGTCAGGAAAATCTATGCTATCAGGTCAACTTAATGAGGATGATGATGACCTTTATAAACTGCACAATTTTTTTCTTCCAAAGAATGACCATTTTTTAAAAATTTATTTTTTAAGGAAATAGTTTGTTTTGTTTTTTTTTCTACTTTCTTTTGCAGTTAGAAAATTTCTGTAAAAAAAATTAGAGGAAATAGTAATCCGACAGTGCAATCTCTTTTGAATAAAGTTGATATACCAAATGACAAAAAAAAAATGTGCAGTCAAGCAACATCCTGATGGAATATGACATCTTTTCTCTTAATTCCATATGATTTTTGCTAATGTAAATGGTCTAATTTCAGAGCAGTAACATCTTTTTAAGAATCAAGACTAACCTTTGGTACAGTTAGATGTGGCTCATTTCATTTGCTTTATGATCTCTTGTATTCTCTGTTGTCATGAAGTATCAACTTTTCACTGCTTGTTACAATACATCTAAATTTTTAAGAGGAACAATTGCTGTTGTTGGCATTATTTACATGATTTAGACTATTGCCTTTATCTTGGTTGGTTGGGTTTTATGACATATCAACCTTTGGAGGTTATTTAATGCCAAATCCATTTTAAACAAATAATTAGTTCTATTTCAAACAATTCAGTTTAGAATGAGTACACAGTTAAATTTTCAAAAACATCTCTATTTCAAGATATTTAGTTTAGTCAAACAGTTCTAATTCAGCTAATTCAGTTTAGTATAAATATAGATTTTATTATACACAGTTAAATGTCAAAACAGTTCTATATTAAACAATTCAGTTTAGCGTAAGTACAGTTTCAATGTCAAAAACGGTTCCATTTCAAACAATTCAGTTTAGCATAAGTATGCAGTTTAGATGTCAAAACAGTTCTATTTTAAACAACTCAGTTTAGCATAGATATGCAGTTTAAAAGCAAAAAAAACCCCAGTTAACTCAAGAAACCATGGTTTAGTTCAATTTTACCCATAGATAGGACCCTATCAGGTGCTACCACTCCGGGCCAGAGTGGGCCTGGGAGTGATGGCAATAAAGAGGTACTTTGCATTCCCCAAAGTTCCAGCATTACTGAACCTCACCATCAGATTGTTTAGAGTCATATCCAGGACACTTGCTAGGGGTGAGGGGTCTCACCTCTCTGTAGAGAAGCAGTCGGTGTATTCTACAGCCCCCTTATCTTGGTTATACTATCAACATTCTGGCTACTGTACCTCCAGCCTTCTTATTGAAAACATAATTGTGTATAAATTATTAGTATTAGATAGGAATACTTGAAACCATATAACTGTGTGCAAATTATTTGTATTTGCACAGTTATATGGTATCAAATTTTTTTAGTCTAACATAATTATTATAGTAAAATAAAAAAGTGTGATTTAAAAAATAATAATAGCAGTGAAACATTGAAAATAAAAGTAGTTATGGTTGTAATCAAACATTTAGAGATGAATAAAATTTCAGCATAAAATAACCCATAAAGAGTTGATATGCTGTGAAAAAAATAAATCCAACCAAATCAGATACCTCAATTGTTCTTAGCTATTTATGTTTCTGGATGTTAAGTGAGGGATCACATTTTGGTATTGCAAGCTTATCCACTATTTTTTTGACCACTTTACTCATTGGCATAGTGGTTAGAGTGTTCACCAATGGTTCTGGGAGACAGGAGTTCAATCCCAGGTCGAGTCAGACCAAAGACTCAAAAAACTGTACTTGATGCCTCCTTGCTTAACACTCAGCATTATAAGATACAATCAAGGGTTGAGTAGAGCAATCCAGGGAAAGGAGTAACATCTTCCCCAACATCTTGGTGTAGTAGTTATTGAAAAGGGAGACTACAGTCGACTAGCTTAACTAAGATTCAATTCATTTTTATATTTTGAGACTTTATCCAAGATTTGAAAAAATTATTGCCATGGTATGTTGAAAGTATGTAGTTATATTTATAAATCAAACATGTTGGCATTAAATAACCAATAAGGAGCCAGTATACTATTAAAAAATAAACCTAACCATTACGTATACGCACACACACACACACACACACACACACAATATATATATATATATATATATACATACATATATATATATATATATATATATATATATATATATATATATATATATATATAACAAAAATAATAAATGTTATTATGTGAACAATGATTTGGTTATAATACTACTAATAATGATAATATTTATGTTGACTTAATAAAAATGATGTTCTGATAGTGATAACTTTAATTCTTTATTTGCACTAATATGAAAAATACCATACAGATAATAGACAGGGTTTTTCAGAAAATTTATATCACTTCTTAATCTAATAATCTGACCAATTCTCGTTCAAATGATTTCAAATTTTGATAGCATTTAGAGAAATAAATCATTCTTATGTTCATTTTTTTTTTCTTTTTCAAGAGTTTTAATTATTGTAACAATAATTTTTCTATATTTTTACTGTAGTCCAATGTTGATATAATTACCCACAAAGAAAATAGTGCTTAGAAAGGAAAACTGGCCTGAAATCTAAAAATGTTTTGTCAAAGGCAACAGATTTGTAACCAAAGTTTTTAAAAAAAAATTCTGCTCGAATTATCTTTTAATTTTACATCAACAAAAATTATATATATATATATATATATATATATATATATATGATTTAGTGACAACCAACAGTTATAATAACTGTTGGTTGTCACAGATAATTAATAATTAAGTTTTCTGGCACATTGGTAATGGTAATATAGTTAAATGCCTTATTCTAGAACAAAAGATGGACTTGTTTTTTTGTTTGTTTGTTTTTTGCATAAAAAATGTGACGATAAAACCGATTGTAGTTGACACGCTTGGAACAGTCACCAAAGGCTTTGAAAAGAAACTGGAGGAATTGAAAATCAAAGGAAGAATAGGGATCACACAGACCATAGCACTGTTAAAATCAGCTAGAATACTTTAGAAGACTCCTCGAGACCAAAAGTCACTCAGACTCCAGTGAAAGACCACCTATTAAAACTTATGAGAAAAATTCATAAGGAATGAAGTAGTAGTAATAATAATAATAACAACAGCAACAATTTCCTGTATATCTTAGGCAGTGATAACCTCCTTACTTATATTAGATGAACAATTAAATAACAAGTTGGTAAACTATCGAAAATATCAGCATCTTTCTTAAATACTTGAAAAATTATAAATAAACCACAGAGAATTACATTTGGAATTCTCTTGTTAAAAAGCATCTAAACACAAAAGGTGACAATTTTTGCCAGACTAAAACAATCCAGGTGTATACCTAGATTCTTTACTTCAAGAATTAACCAATAAATACTTGATTAAATTTCGACCGATTACTTAAAATAAAAGATAAATAAAAATTTAAAAAAAAACCCAAGTCGGTTTTTGCATATCAAACAGTTTAATAGCAAAATAGCCAGTTACAGAATATATAATGTCACAACTCGAACAATGGACGAAAATGATTTAAAATTCACTGAAAATTATTTTCTCAATATCCATTTTTTGAAGAAAAAAAATGTAATTTTTTGTTAGTTTAGTTTTGTTTCTTCTATTCTTTTATTTTCGTTCGAAACCCAACTAATTACTTAAACAGGCTTTTCTGGAGTAGTAGTAGTAATAATTTATTAAGCCTTTTGCTTAGATGTGGCACAAGGCTGTATGAATGAGGCAGCCAATGAAAATCGAACTCACTTGTAAAGGTATGCTGGTTTAGCTTGCTGACCATTAGTAATTTACTCAGCTTTTTGCTTTAATGTGACACAAGGCCGTATGAATGAAGCAACCAATGAGAACAGGACTCACTTGTAAAGGTTTGCTAACCATTATCTCCCGAGCTTAAGTCTTTCTTTAAAAAATAATTTTAAAGACTTCAGTCAGCTATAGTAGTAGCATCATGACAGAGAGAGAGATCAATGCATTCGTCAGCAGTAATTCCTCTATTCTCACCTATTCTAAATAGAAATACACATATGAACTCGACCCCTTAGTTTGCCATTTGACAAAGTATTATCTTAAAAAATAGGATAAAATTTTGGTTGCAAATTTCTTTTATAGATTCAGAGACAAGTGCCATTATTCATCTAAGAATGTTTTTAATGATTAGTAATAACTAGAATGTTTCCAAATGCAATATCTGTTGGTCCTATTCTTTCTTAAACTGAAATTAAACAGGCAGTTGAATTTTTAAAAATAGATATGAAAATATTTTTTAGGCAAAGTTTTCAATTACGACCAAAACAAAAAATAGTTCGATTGCATTGATAAATTTGTAGCAAACAAAGGAGACCTTGCCTAGTAGTGGCACAAGGCCGGGAAAATGGGACACAAATTTACAACAAATAGTTCACCAGTATGAGATAGAAAAAGATATTTCTGGTCCAATCCTTAAATCTCTAAAATGATAGACATAAAATGTAACAATGGAAGAAACATCGGTATATACATTTCTACAAAGATAAAAGCAAATAAGATTCCTTTTCGGTAAATATTCATCTCTCTCTCTCTCTCTCTCTCTCTCTCTCTCTCTCTCTCTCTCCATATATAAAGTAGAGTTGGCGACAGTAGTCGAGGGGGACCCGAAGGCTCCCTTTTCAATAGCTACTACACAGATGAGTAGGGGAGGGCGCTACTCTTTTCCCTGGATTGCTCCACTTCACCCTTTTCACCCTTGATCCTTACCTTATAATGCTGAGTGAAAGGCGGCACCAAGTACCATTTTTTGAGTCTTCTGGTATGACTTGACCTGGGATTGAAACCCAGTATATCGGGGCCATTGCGAACACTAACCCATAAATAAGTACACTATGTTTTTTTTTTAAATAACAAGTAAATTTTCTCATAAACCAACAATATAAGGATTTCATAATTTCTAGCGAACATTATACAATCAAAACCGATATTATTAGGTTTTATTAATTATCAAACTCTACAGCATTGAAACTACAACCAAATTGCAAATCTCTGTAACTCATAATAAAATTGCACATGTATATATATGGATGTACACATTTTTGGTTACAGACTAATCAATGTTGTTGACTGTAGAAATTAGTAATAAGTAATACCTAATAATATCCGTTTTGATAGTATAATGTCCCACTTGAAATGATAAAAATCATAGCATTGTTGACTTAGAAGAAAGTTGATTTTTTATATTAAAATTTGTTAGGAATATATATATATATTATATATATTAGGCGGCACTTTTCTGTAAAAAATAAATAAATAAATGGGCGTAAAAAAATTGAAAGAAATAAAACTAACAGATGCAGGACTGCAGAGCAGATATAATAATATTAAAAAGTAAAAAAAGATTACTATCTTACAACTGAGAGTTTCACGGCACTGACTGTCAGATGAAATTTTGTATATTGTACAAAAACATTTTTAAAATACACTTTTGGTAGTATGAAATCTTTAGATTTAAAAATAAATGTAATATTTTGATATTCTGGTTAAATGCAGGTAAGACAATTTCAGGAAATTAAAAAAAAAAGTAAATAGACGAATTAATAATGACTTGATATTTTCTAAATTAAAATGGTTCAAAATATTTTATTCTAAAATAAATAAGTATCAATATCTAGTAGTGGTTAACATAAGTTTAAGGCACCTCACGTGGTATAATGGTTTGTAAGCTAGAGTAGCAGACCATTGTTCGATTCTTTCTGGGTGCTCCATACTTCCGGCCTTGAGCCACAACTAAGCTAAGTAATTCACTAAAGACAGTTTACACGAAAGGTGGGAGGGTAATTTCAATTTTTTACGTATTTCTCGAACAGTAAGTTAACAGTCAAGACAGATTGCAAAAACAAAGTCTACTAGGCAATTGGATTTTTTTATTTTTACGAATGCAGTAATATATATTTTTGGAACAAATTGCTTAATCATATCACAAACAACAATAGGGTAAGAAAAAAAAAATTAGATAATTTCAGAAAAAAATGGTAAGAAAAAGAATCGAAGAGAACATTTTTCGATATTATCAGATGAATTACTAAATAGAATTTGATCTGAATTTTGTATTGTATGAATAATTTACATGTCCTGAGCAACTAAGATCTTTTAAAGGTTTATGTGAGAAGATAGTAAAAAGCGTAGATGCCCAAGGAGGCATAACAAATAAATAATAATAATATAAATTAGGATGCATTAAGCTGAGAAAACAAGGCTTTTATGAAAACACTAACATTTCATTTTCTTCTTTATTAAACAAAAATAAATAAAAATTCAATTCAAAAAGTAAAAATCATTATATATCAAAGAAACATACCATATATACTCGTGTAATGAACGAGTTTTTAAGATCAGATATTTACCTCAAAAACAAAAAAATATTGAAGAATTATTTTTGTCGGCTTGCATAGCCAAAAGTTAGGTGTTGTTCATTATACGAAATATATGATTAAACACCTTTTCAGAGCTAAAATTTTAGCAGCGTTTATTACACGACGTCGTTCATTAATTCAGTCTATACGGTATAAAATGATTGGATAAGTAGCATAGGTAAAAATATTTAAAAAATTTTGAAAACAAATTCACTTTATCATTATTCTCTACACATTGCAGATTGCTATACTCAATTTGGCAGCTGTACTCTCCGGACTTCTTCAGGTGCTGAAACTTTATGTATATAGCAACCAAGATAAGTATACCAGTCCCCAATTTGTAGAGGAGAATAATAAGTATGCCTCATCCCAGGAATACAGAAAAATTCACTTTATTGTGAACACTAGGACAATGGAATGAATGGAAAAAATTATCTGTCAAATGAGAATGAAAATTCTAATTTCTAAAAGTTGAATAAATGACATGAATAAGAAATAAGATTACTTTATATTTTATGTAAAAAAATATTTAGGCTAGTAGCAAAAAAAATAAAACCTAGACAAAAAATTAGAATTTTATACTAAAGATTAAGAATTCAGTAGCAACAATAGTTAAGTGAAAATCATGAAAGTTATTAATATTTATATAAAAGAGACAGTACAATACCAAAGAAAGAAACATAATTATTGATTGAAAATATGTTAACATTAATGTTACTGATAATAGCTATAGAAATAACTGATTTTATCTGTCTGTGAAAATATTCATGGAAAATAATGAAAGGAGTAGATTTAAATATTCTTGAGCTAAACTATAATTTTTAATTCATAATTATTATTCTATTATGATACAAGTTTAACAACAAAATATCTAATACAATTAAAAAAAATTTATCTTTCTGAAGCTTACTAAGGGCTAAGAAATTATATATTTGAAAATAAATAATTGAAGATAAGTATAAATAATAGTTGATTTTAATAATACATGATATTAGATTTAAAGTCCTAATAATTCACACAAAATATAATTCCGTAGACAAAGACAAAGAATAAAAATGAAAAAATATAATTATTTATGTAATATAAATGTAATGGAATAATATAAATATATATATATATATATATATATATATAAATATAATGGAATAATATATATATATATATATATATATAATGGAATAATATAAATATATATATATAATGGAATAATATAAATATATATATAATTGAATAATATAAATATATAATTGAATAATATATATATATATATATATATATATATATATATGTCAATAATATAAATATAATGGAATAATATATATATATATGTCAATAATATAAATATAATGGAATAATATAAATATATAATATAAATATAAGTATATAATTATTTATATAATTATTTACTCCTTTTAATTTCAGCCTTCTTGGCTGGATTTTTAGAGGCAATATACTATAAAACAATAAAATATACAATAAAATAATATAAATAAATACATACTATAAAATATACTATAAAACTATTGTAGATTTTATGTCTAACTCAGAATAATTAAAGTAACTAAGCTAGTTCTTTATTTAAAATAAATAGATAAATAATTTAGTATCAGCAAAGCATTGATATAGCAAGTAACAATGAAAATGTATCTTTCTGAAGATTATTATAAGAAATATATACCTGAAAATAAACAATTGAGAATAAGTATAAATAATAATTAAGCTTAATAATTTATGATATTAGATTCTAAATGATAAAAAATGCACATAAAAATATAATCACCAAGACAAAGAATGAAAAAATATAATCCTTTACTCCAAATGAATAATTTCAACTTTCTTGTTTGTGTTTGCAGAAGCAATATACTATCAAACTATTGTACATTTTAAAGTCTAAATAGTAAAATAATGAAGTTAACTAATCTAGTTCTTTATTTAAAATAAATAATTTAGTATCCGTGTTAGTAGCAGCAGCAGCAGCAGCAGCAATATTAAAAGCATTGATATAGCATATGTATGAATCTGCTATACAAGGAACTGCTAGATACTCTATTATCATGCATGGTGTTTATTGAACTCCTAGCCAAGCCTTTCTCTGCTGTGTCCAGTAGAGTGGTCAATATTTCAATAATAACCTTCTACTGACCTTCAGACAAAAATAATGGAATGAAATTTAAGTAGCCAGGTTCTTTCTCTCTGTCATAGCCACAGTTAACCTGAAATCTAACTGATAAACATATCCAATTCATTTTATAAAAGCTTCTGTTGTAGCATAGATATCTGCTACTGCTGAATTGCAACCATCAATACTTTTTCTTCATCTTAGTTGTCATAAGAAATAGCCTTTTCTGTTTCAAGGTATAGTTGCAGCAGATAAAGTGCTCAGAGCACACACACACACACACACACACACACACACACACACACACACACACACACACACACTCTCTCTCACTCTCTCTCTCTCTCTCTCTCGCTCTCAGTATCAGTGTATGATGCATTTCACATTTGATAAAAATACAAGATATATATTTAGTATCAATCAACAAACCAATTTGACAGCCAGCAAATATCTTTAATTTAAAAAAAAAAAAAAATACTTAAAATAGAAAATCAAAAAAAATTAAAACTTGATAAGATTTAACTTAAAAATTGATACAGACAAGTTTTAAAAAGATGCATAGTCTACATTTTTTTGAGCACAATATATTTGTATTTCTTAAAAAGCTTGAAGTAATTTTAGTATTTACATTTGAATAATGTAGGCAGTGAAATTCTTTGTTCATCAAAATGAACAAAGAATTTCACTGCCTACATTATTTAAAAGGTTATTTATTTATTTGTTTGTTTTTAATACAGAAAAAAAGTAATTAATAATAAAAGAAACAGAAGACGGATAATATCCCAAATAGTTCATATGTTGATCAAGAATAAATTCATTTCCTTGTCTATAAAATTATAACCTGGATAGAAATGGGTTTCATCAAGTTATTCCTACCCAAGATACATTAAGTGCCACTTCCCTATGACCAAACAAGGTTGTAGGATAAGCCTAAGTCTATAGAATTATTGAATAGAATTTTTTCTGAAATTTCTTCTGAAAGCCAATAAAATTACCAGATTTAGACACATAAAAATGTCATACATAATGACTTATAATAAAAAAAAAAATCTTATTCAATTTCATATTTGAATACTAAAACAGATAACCATTTTATGAATTTCCTTTCAGATATATATAAAAAAAAGCATGCAAATAAAAATAAAAAAAAGTCTAGTAGTGTGTGAAAGATATATATATGTCCTCATGCTACAAAACATCAATCATGTTATATAAAACATGTTAAAAGATTAATGTTAAAGAAGAAATAATTTCCGGGAGCAACACATGATTCTTGTTGAATTAGACTCACTAAATATAATAGGAGATATAATTTGTAGGAAAAATCTTTTTAATTCGTATTTATACGAAATTATTTTCTATTTGACCTTTTAGTAATAATGAAAATTCAAGCAAATTACTTGTTAACTAGTCTTGTGATTCCTTAATAGGAATCTGAAAAAGGCAGACAGTGACCTGCAGTTGGGTGAAGCAAGATAAATTTCACTGGAAATAATAGGACTGACATTAGATTTTAATTCCACATAGAACAAAAATTGTGATTTTTTTTAAGTGATAAAAAATGAATTAAACAGTTCACTAGAGACAGAGTCTGAAAATTACTTAAGAACTGAAATAACTAACATGAATGAACTGGAAAATTTATCATGGCCAGAAAAATAGTCACAATTTGAACTTGGAAAAAGTCACAATTAATTCATGGTGGCTAGTTTGGGTTAAGTTTTGTAGAGAAGGATGTTTTTAATTCAAGTGAGAGATAAGAGTTTGAGTAAATACTTTTGGTTTAAGATTCACTTTTTTTCTATGACTCCTTTTACCTGAATTCAAATTTATTAGAGGTTGAAAAAAAGTTTTGCAACAGTGAAAAAAAATGAGGAAGCAGAGACAAAATTGAAAGTAGAACTGAAAATGTATTAAGATTTGATTGCATAATTAATATATTTGTGAATTAAACTGCTAAAAATGCATTAAAAAACAACAACAAATAAACACCCTTACAGAGTAAAAGAACATTAAAATTTATTTTAAAACTTATTCTGTTTATTGTGGAATCATTTCATTCTTCTGCCTGCACCCAATAAATTTATTTTTCACAAAATTTTAGTTTCTTTTAAATATTTCATATTCACCACATATTTTAAGGGAGCGACTATTTTGATTATTCTGAAATTATTTTCTTAAATTTAGTTATTTTGTACTCAATCATTTTGCCAACATCTAAGTATTTATAAAATTTATAAGAATAAAAGCAAGTTTTATAATTAACATTTACAGACAATCATTTTTCTTGAAAACAGGATTTTTTCTTTTATTATAACCAATAGACATTCCTTCGCTAAATTTTTATATTTAAGAGTAAAAGAACACAAAGAGGAAATAATAAGACGACAGAAAGATTAAAGGAGGGTGGGGAGGAGACAGCAGAGAACCAAAGGAGGGGGTGAAGAACACAGCAGAGAGGAAGAAAGAGGAACTGGCAGAAGGAGGGGGTGAAGAACACAGCAGAGAGGGAGAAAGAGGAGCTGGCAGAAAGAGGAAAGAGACACAAAACGGAGGGATAAGGAGGGAAAAGAGAGAGAGGAAAGGAGGATGAAAAGAAAAAGAGAGTAAAGATTGAGGACGAGAGAAGCAAACCAAGAAGGAAAGAGAAGGAAGAGGAGAAAGAGAAGAAAACAAGAAAGCAAAGGCAAGAAGGAGGAGGAGGAGGAGGAGTAAAGGGTAAAAATCAGGATTTCAATTTTAACGTCAACAAAGCCTATTTCCCTTTGGAGATTGGTGCAACACAATCTTCTCTCGTTTCACTGTTTTGGACTCAACTAAACAAGATTAGATCAAGATTATAATGATCTGATCTTTTTATGCATGTTCATATTTTTGTTAAGGCAAGTGTTAAAATGTTATTAGAGAATAAAATAATTCCCTGTCCAACTTGCAACTTAATAATAGTCAGCTTTCCACTTCCTACTTACGATGATCACAGTTTCTTAAAGGGAGGTAACTTAAATGTAACATAATACTTTCCCTTATTTATTTGCATTGATAATAATGTAAATTCTATAAATAGGATGCGTCGATCTTTAGCTTAATGGTCACTAAGTGTCCAGTAATTAAAATCTAATTCAAGTATGGAGAACAGTAACATTTACCTCACAAAAAATACATTTTTATGGTCAAGACATTTTTTCCAACCCAAAATTAACACTTTACTTTAAAAATTAAAATTAGTTATAAATAAAAACCATTCAGATATAAAAAGCCTTGTCAATTTAAATACGATATTTGCATATTTCAACACATCTGTATGTTTTACATTGTATTAAAACCTTTCCTTAATTCTTTAATTTTTTTGTCGAACTTCTGCTAGTAATCCATGTTTATCACTGATAGATTCAAGAACCAGATGATTCACTGCTAAATTCTTGGTCAAAGAACACTTTTTGGTCAGCAATATGAATAGATGCATGAACAAATTGGTTCACTTAAAACATACTTTGAAGATTATTACAGATCTAACATCATATATAATATTCCTGATGTGATAACTGAGTTGGGATTTCAAGTGGAAGATGGAAAGTTGGGGTTGTGAACCCTGCAATAATACATAACCCATTCAGAACTAAACCCTAGGGCAAAGATGGGATTACCTTTATGACTTACAAAACCGCAAGTCCATTTATTTTTCTATGCAAAAAACTAGGGACAGATTTTCGAGTATAAACTCCCATGTTTAAACTGTTTCCATGGCTCAACTCGTAAAATAATGGATTGTGAGGAATTCTTTGGGAACCACAAATTTTTAGCACCTTTCAAGACTTTAAATGATATCATTGTGAAGTCAAGGTGATGTTTATTCCTTGTGACAATAATCCATTTATTTTCAATAATTTTGTTTTAAACTGATTTTGCTTCAAGCTTGTATTAATTTTAGATGCCAGCAACAAGTAATTTGAAGAGATATTAAAAATGAATTTTGGAAGCTTTACTTAGAAAGACTTGTGCTTGAAAATAAATCTAATTATCAGTTTTAATAAAAACTTGTACATAATTTACACTGATCTTGATTAATTAAATCTATCACTTGTCAAATATTTTATCCCTTCAAGTAAAATTCTATGGCCTGTTAAAAAACAAAAATGGTAGACAAAAGTAAAAATAACGTTAACAATTTGTTGCTTATTAATAGTTTACATTGAGATAATCAGAGTGACGAACTAAATATCTCTGGTTGAATTTTTAAGGACTGAATCATCATCATCATGTCGTACCGCTAGCACAAATATCCTTGACCCTCTCTCGCCACTTCTCCCTATCATTCATCGCCTCTGGCAGGTCTTCAGGGCTACATCCCGTATCCTCACATAGCTGCTGTATGTATGTTTGAGCTGGTCATCCTGCTTTTGCTCGGCCATATGCGGGGGTCCATAGGAGTGGTTGATATGCCGTAAAACAAAACAAAAACAAAAACAAAAAAACAAAGAACTTGTCCTTGTTTCTCCAGCAGTGTCCTGCGTGTCTGGTTCATCTAACTTGGATAGTTTTAGTGATGGGACGCAGGTGACCGGAGAGTTGGTGCCTTGTGGGGTGTTGTCACCAGGACTTGTTCAATATTGCTCGCAACATTCTTGTGTAACTGCCGTCTAGCTTCTTCTTTAGCCGTTTTGTTAGCGTCCAAGTGTATTATGCATAAGATATGTACATAATTTATTGATGATAACATAAGTAAATCTATCTAAACATCATCCAGCTAACAAAAATAAATTTGTGATATATACATAAAGGTTGTATTTAACCAATGTTTCCATCACAGGCAGGATGTGACACAAGATCAAATTTTAAGTGGAGTAAATCAGATTGGAATTCAGAGATTTCCTTTTCCTAGACTGATTGCCTAACTAAAGTTAAAGAACCCCGTCCGTATTACTATTTACTCATAGCTGAGAAGAGAATAGATGGATTCATGCCATTACCAAGGGCATTAGTACAAAGTCAAATGCAAACAGCCTTGTCCAGGATTTTAACTCTGGTCACTAGTTCCATTTATAATGATGACCATTACAGCAAGCTCACCTCCAAAGGCTATGATTCAAGGTCAATTCTTAACAAGTTTGAATTCAGAGTTTTCCTTCTCTTAGACTGGTTGTCATACTATTGTAACCTAACAAAAGGTTACTGAATGAGAAATAACCAAAGCAGAGGTTGGAAATGAAATGGAAATCTTTATAACATTAACAAAATACAATACTCACTAACAGCAGGAAGAAGGTACCCACTGCTAGTAGTGACTACTTAGTCAGCATATTTACCCATATTTACCAACCCCTCCGCTCAGGCAGGACATGACACAAGGTAAATTTTTAAGCGGAGTTCAACAGGTTTTAAATTCAGAGTTTTCCTTCTCCTAGACTAGTTGCCTCACCAAGGCTGAAGAACCCAGTCTGCCCTAGGATTCATACCTTTCCCAAGGGTATTATTGCTATGTGAAATGCAATCAGCCTTGTCCATGGATGTGAACTCATATCGCCATGTCCATTTCCTACGACGATAACCACGGGCACCTCCATATTTACCCGTCTCATAATAATGTCCAATGTATTTATAAGGAATGGGACATACCCATTAATGTTCATAGGTACAGTATATAATACATACCAAGGTGAAAAAGGCCAGTCTGCCCTACTAATTACCTATAGCTGGAGGGAGAATAGTTGGAGGAATACTTTTCCCAAGGGTATAAGCAGCATATGAAATACAAAAAGCCTCATCCAGGATTTAAACTCAGGTAGCAAGGTTCATTTTTAACAATGATCAACATTGCACCATGAATGCCCATATGCATAAAGATTGTTGTACAAAATACAATGAAAAAAAAGATAATTTGGAAAAATAAAATTTAAATTATTTTGCCAGAAATTTGATGTCATTTGAAAAGAGATGATTTTATACACAAGAAAAAACAAAAACAAAGTAAAACCAATCGATACTAAAGGGAGAGAAAAGCAATTTATACTAAAGGTGTCTAAATGCTTAATTATAAAATCTAATTGTTGAATTAGAGAAAAAACAGATTTCAACCAATTATATATCATTTATATCTTTTAGCATTGCACATTCTATAAGTTTTCATTTGGTGAAGAATAGATATTTATTGTAGTAAGGAATAAATGATTCATGAATTGAAGCATTTTTGATGCAACACAACAGAATTTCTTTTTTTGTTGTTGTTTTTGGTTGGTTTTTGTTTTCAAAATATTCATGCCAGTTTGTTTTTATTTTTTAATTTGACATTTGAAGATTAATAGTTGAAAAAATCTGCCCATTATTTGCTTTTTGTAAATAAGTAACAGGATGACCCTACAAAAGGGGCAAAATAAAAACAAATAAGGATAGATAGAAGGGGATAAAAGGGAACAAAGTAATATTCAAAGATATGATACATAAAAAGATACAAATTAACTGAGATAGATAGATAGATAGATAGATAAGGAGATGCAAGTGAACAGAGAAATATAGATATGAACATATATATATATATATAAGTATCAAACTGATATCCAGATAGATATGAACAGTGAAATAAATACACAGATGGAGTAACATATGCTTGAATGTACCACTACCATTTACATCAAATGTAATCACATATAAGCACTTAAAAATAAGGAAAAAAATAGAAACAAGATAAACATTACCAAGTCACAAAACAAAAGAATTTTATAGTGAATCCTAAAAAGTATTTGAAATTTGGAGAAGTTAAAAATAGTGGGTGCCAAAGAGAATAAATTCCTTAAACTTAGTGAAAGTGATTTTCTTGTCAAATATTGATAGATACATATGAGGTGCATACAATAAGTTTAATGAAATTATCAGTACAGAAAAGAGAAACGAGAACAAAAATTTGTCTACTTTTATGCAAATACCTTTTTTACCAACACAACCAAACTGGACAGTCACAAATTTGTTGGTTGGTTGGGTTTTATGGCATATCAACCTTATTAGGTTATTTAATGCCAAATCCATTTTTATACAAATAATCAGTTCTATTTCAAACAATTCAGTTTAGCATGAGTACACAGTTTAATTGCCAGAAACATTTCTATTTAAGGCTATTCAGCTAAGTCAAACAGCTCTAATTCAAACAATTCAGTTTAGTATAAATATAGTTTTTGCCCACACACATTTAAATGTCAAAACAGTTCTATATCAAACAATTCACGTTACCATAACTACAGTTTCAATGTCCAAAACAGTTCCATTTCAAACAATTCAGTTTAGCATAAGTACACAGTTTGATTGTCAAAAACATGTTTCAAGCTATTCAGTTTCGTCAAAAAGTTCTAATTCAAACAATTTAGTTTAGCATAAGTATGCAGTTTGGTTCTATTTAACCAATAGATAGGGCCCTATCAGATGCTACCATTCAGGGCCAGAGTGGACCTGGGAGTCATGGCAATGAAGGGGTGTTCTGCATTCCCCAAAGCTCTAGCATCATTGAAACCTCCCCATCAGATTGTTTAGTGTTATATCTAGGACACTCTTTTTTTTGGTGGTGGGGGGTCTTACCCTTCTACAGAGGTGCAGTCAGTGTATACTACAGCCCCAGTCAACTGGACAAGGCAAATTTGTACATTTTTGTTTACATAAGGTTTTGATAAAACAACACATGAATCTAAATTTACATGTATTTATATTAAAGGTATACAAAAATGTTTAGAAGTGAAAAGATTTTCAAGATTTGTGATTATAATGTAAATTATGTTCACATCTGAAGTTAACAAGCACATCACAAACTTCACTAATACAAATTTGGTTTGAAAAGAATTGTCAAATTTTAAACTATCAATTTAGATGTCAAAACAAAGCCTGAGTTGAAATTTTAGGAAGTATCATTATGTTTTATTGAAGCAATTGAAGTTATTTGAAGTATTCTCAAAAAATCTATTATCTGAAGTTATTAAGCAAAATCAAATAATCACATTTTACTTCAATAAAAAGGTAATAAAATCATCAAAAATTGATCAACACCCATAATAGAACAAATAAAAAACACAGAAATCTTTGAATCTTTTACATTTAGATATAGTGATTCTTCTTCTTGGTAACAACCAGAAATCTATTATCAATTGATTTTCTTAATTGTTTTAATTCAGCAGGTTCATTTTCCAACATGGTAGTTTTAATTGCTTTTGATAGGTTTGCTTTGCAGTTATATTGTTTGTCACCTTCACATAATTTCATCTTCACAATTGACCAAAGATTTTTGATTGGATTCAAATCAGGAATTGATTGTGATGATTCCATTAGCTTCTCTCCAATAAATCTTTTATGCACAAAGAATTTATCGGTAAGCTAAGATACATGAGAAGGAGCATTGTCAAGCAAAAATACACATTTCACTTTGAAACTGCAAGACTGAGATTTGTACCATGCAAAGAAAGTCTTGTTCATAAAATCACAATAGATAGCACTGTTCAGTTTAACTCCTTCATAAACTTTGAATGGTCCAATAATATTTTGGTTGACAATTACAGCCCATATCATCACACTAACACCTCGTTGCCTTTTTTAGCCACAGGCACATCTGAATTAGATAAAATCCATCC
This sequence comes from Sepioteuthis lessoniana, assembly GCA_963585895.1. Classification (NCBI taxonomy): domain Eukaryota; kingdom Metazoa; phylum Mollusca; class Cephalopoda; order Myopsida; family Loliginidae; genus Sepioteuthis; species Sepioteuthis lessoniana. Next base: position 29,122,321 of record OY757934.1, read on the forward strand.
TTTGGCCCATCCACCAACTTCATCACATATTACTTGAGATCTGTTCATGAAAATTACTTTAGAAAAGTCATTTTTTGTATTTCTTTGCCCAATTTTAATGTTTTAAAATATTTGCATCAGTGAGTGGAGGTTGCTAAAGAGATTTTTTACTGATCCAATTTCACAAAGTATTCTACACCTTTTGTATCTTTCTTGACTTTCTCAATTTTAATCTTTTCAAAGATCTGAGTGCTGGTCAAAAATGTTTATTTCACTATAATTTGCATTAGTTTATTTTCATCCTGAGGAATCAAGTTCTTAAATTTTTTTTCCTTTACTTCAAATTCTCAACTTCGTAATATTTTCAACAGCCTTTTTTATTGTTCGATGATCTCTGCAAAGCCCCTTTGATATCTTCAAAGTGGACTTTCTCTCACTCAATAACTTTGTTATTTTCTGTTTTTCAGCAGTTGTTAGATTCTTCTCTTTATCCATGTTTCAGCACATAATATGGATGAAAAGAAAAAGTTTTTATCAGATTTCAGGTCTTAAGCTAATATCAGTTTAATTTGTATACTACCTTCAGTCAGTTAATTTTTTGTAAATACCAAATATCTAAAAAAATTAACCATTAAAAATAACAGAAAAATGAGTTGAATATTTCACTAAGAGTGAAAATTGACAAGTTTTAATTTGACAACTTCTGAGATTTTCTTGATTGGCATAATAACATCAGACAGGTTGAAGTCTCCTATCATGTTTCCATTATAAGGTCCTTGGTATCAAAAACAAACTTTTAAGAGAAAAATGGGTCATTTTGAATTTACTTTAGACAAACTATTTGAAAATAACACTTTCTACCCAGGAACCAAGAAAAAGTAAAAATTTTGTCAGTATTATCCATTTTGATCATTAAAAAAATTATTTTTTCTTATAAAGCAAGAAAAATGATTAGCCCTAAAGTTCAATTCAAATTTTCAATAGCTTACCCTTATATATAGGTACATCAAGCATATATATACATACATACATACCCAATCTTTCTGCTATACACAAGGTAAATTTTTAAGTGAAGTAAAACTTGTTATATTAATCAAGAATTCGAAGAATTCTCAAATGTTACTTCAGAGAGTATGAGGGGGAGGGAATGAAAGGAAAATGTTCATTGCTAAAATAACAGATGTATTTACCCAACCTCTCTGCTATAGGTAGGATATGACATAAGGTCAATTTTTCAACAGAGTAATGCTGATTTGAATTCAATTTTCCTTCTTGACTAGTTGCCTTACCAAGGCTAAAAATCCTGGTCTGTCCTACTATTTACCCTAAGCTGGTGAGTGTGGGTAGAACAGATATGACATTAATGCTAAAAAAAAAAAACCCCAAAAAAACAAGCTTTGTTCAGGACTTGAACTCAGTTCACTGATTCCATTTCCTTTGATGATAACTGTTACAGTAAGTGTGCCTTTGGTATAATGTTTGGGAATTAAATTTTGATCTGAAATGTTTTCTGGATAATGTTTGATCTGTGATCAATATTCACCACCAAATGAAGTGCAATGAAAAGGAAGGAGATTATGTTAAAAATAGATATTTGTTGAGGAAATAAACGCTTTCTAATCATTAGGCTTATTGATTTACCTACGTCTGTCACTGGTCACATAACCTAGTTTGGCCATGGAGGGGTTGATACTCATGTAGCATGTCTTGGGCAGGAATAGCTTAGAGAAAAAGTCCTTCTTCAATCAATGTGCAAACATTAAGCTTTTTAAAAACAAAAACAAAAGGTTAATGAGCAAAATAATGAATGTTTTATCTAATTTTAAAAAAAGTTCTGAAGAGGAAAGTAAGCAAATGTTGAGGATTGATGGAATAGTAAGAAAACAAGGGAAACTTGTTTCAATGGAAAGTGTTAGTGGGAGGTGATTTATAGCAACAATATCTAAATAGGTTGTCAACCAGGTTTGCATTTGTGATAAACAGACCAGTAAAAGCATTATTGATTGATCTGATCTGTCTGTAGGTATTGCCTTCTCTTCTTGACTTCAAATGAATATAGAAAGCAAGGGCACTTATCTGATAAGGTACAAACGAACATGAAAAAGCATGTTGGTTAATTGATGGATTGAAAGCTTCAATAAGGATGAATCATAAGTGAGAACACGTATCAAATGGTAAGTATTTGAGTATCTATAAATTACCATCAGACTGCTGCTTTGCATTATCTGTTTTATATTCCGATAAAGTCATTCAATAAAGTTGTTGCTCACTTATGTGAATTGAGGGACTTTAAAATTATTTTTATTTTTATTTTATATGACAGTAGAAAAAAGAAAAGAAAAGAAAAGAGTTGGATACTTTTTACTGTATTTAAAGAATTTATCAAATGATATATATTGTAATATTCTGCAAATTATTTTGTTATTTCATACATTTTACAAAATGGTCACATAGTTCAGATTATTGTCTGGACATGAGTCATTTCCAATTCATAGAAAACAAGCAGAACGCACAGGTATTTCACAGAATGAAAAAAATCAAAAGGAGCTATATTTACACAAGAAAAGATAATTTGCAATTTTATTGCATATAAATCTTATTGTTGCCTTTGCAATAAATAATACACAAATAAACAGTAACAATCATACCAATACTAAATACACATATCATTTGTTAATATTTAATTCTATTAAAACTACACGATCAATATATAGTTGAATCTTCTATTTTGTAAGTAACAGTATTGTTGTTACTGAGGAATCTTTGGAGTGCTTTTTCTTTTTCAGCCTTCGAGAGCATGTTGATAGAGCTTATCAGAACTTCAAAGCTCATTGAATCCTCTGAGTTCAAATTTTCAGCAAACCAATATACAATAAATTATGTTTACTCTGCTACTTAGTGAAGGTAGATGAGGTTAGTACAGAGCAATTACATCAGAGTTGAACACAGTGTTTGATCTAAAAAGCAACATCTATATACAAGAATAACTAGTTTAAACAAGGAGGAAAGTGGAAAGATATCCCACTTGACTGTGGGGGAAGACATGTGAATGAGCATAATGTATGGAAAAATTAGTAGAATTATAATATACTTTTCATACCTTTAGACAAAGTGGTCACATGCCTCTGATTATTGCCTGGATATGAGTCATTCCAAATTTATATAAAACTAGTTTACTCACACTGTCAAAAATATTCATGTGACAGGTCATACTGAGTTACATGGTATCAGTAGCTAGAAATCATCCTATTCAATCCAGTCATGTCACTATTTAAATTTTGAACAACTTGGATAGATAAGTGTTTCCTATAACCTATTAGGTTGTTAAAGTGCCATACCAAGTATTTTCCTATAGGATGTCTCTCTGGGCATTGGGAGTTACTTGCCAATCTCCTCTTCAAATAACATGTGACAGGTTATACTGGGTTACATGGTATCAGTAGGGACCTGACTTATTAAGCTACTTGATCTATACCAAAAGGAAAAAAAAGTATTTTTTTTCATTTGATACGATTTACTCAAATTAGCGATATTTCAATTAGTAATATGATACAAAGAAGCACTAAGAATAATCAATATTATCTAAATTTTTTTCATTGATGAGGAACTTTTTTTTTTTTTTTTTTTTTATTATGCCTATTTCTGCTAAATTATGATAATATTAACCTTCTTAAGATTCTAAAGTGTTTTTCACCAATGAGTAAAATTAACAACATATCAATTGTTTGTAATTCTACTTATGAAAGGAGGTGCTCTTAGTGTAATGGTTATCACCATAGAAAATGGAAATGGCAACCCAAGTTGAAATTGCGGATGAGTCTGTGTTTCACTTTTCACTAATGCCTTTTGGAAAGGCATGAATCTATCTGCTATCCCTACAGCTATGAGTAAATAGTAATGCAGACTGGGTTCTTTAGCCTTAGAAAGGCAACCAGTGTAGAAGAAGGAAAACTGAATTCCGACCAGCTGTCCTCTGCTTAAAAATTGATCATACATTTTACTCAATCATACAGTTTCAAGTAATTATTTCTATTTAAAAACAATCATTTGTTTGCACACAGTCATATGGTTTAAAGCTGCTACAACTAATAATAATACCTAGTAAACAATTATAGGTCAAGTAACTCTTCTTAATACAAATAATTCATAGTTATATGGTATCAAGTATTCCAATCAAATACCAATAATTTTACAACCAATCGATTTGACCCATAAACGGAATCCTAACAGGTTCTATCACTCTGGGTCAAAGAAGACTGAGTAATAGGAATGAATATGTACTCCACACTCCCCAGAACTTCAGCACTGGAGCCTCACCATCAGATACAGTTTACTGTCATACCCAGGACATCCATTTTTTTTTGCAGGGGATTACAATCAGTGTATTCTAAGCCCCTCCGACATGGCGGATGACATTCTAAGTAATTAAAGAATCAGATTGGAGAGGTGCATAGAATTCTTTATGGCAAAACCTTGTCAAAAAGGGTCAATGGGTTTTCTGGAAGGAGGAAAAATGTTGGTCCAATGAAATGGCTAAAAAAAAAAAAAAAAAAGAAAAAAAAAGAAGAGTGAGTTGAGTGTTTATGGGAGTGGGGGATTTAGATTAGCTGCTGAGGGAGATAAGGGGAATTAGCAATGACAGGAAACAAGAGAAGAAGAATGAGAGGCTGCGGAGATGGAATATTCTACTTCATGAATAACAGAGAATGTTCAGCTTGGAATTTGCCACCAATAATAGCAGACACATAGATACATGTATACAAACATATAAATTTGACATGTGTATATTAGATTGATGTTCTATATACATAAAAACATTCACCGCTTTTATGCGATATATAGATATACACAACTAGGGCACTCATATTACACATATACACTCACAAATTGCTTGACACAAAATGAACCTTTTCTTTTTTTTAGTGATATATATTTCGCACAATAACTATCCATTTAGACAAAAGCATATACACAGTTTATACATTCAACACACAAGACACACACAAGCCCTGGGGACATCTGTTGTCAAATGAGCTGTGCCAACTCATCTATCAAACTGCAATCACTGGGAGTTTTTCCCCTGCCAATGTCCAAAGACAATAATCTTGGTTTCAACGCTTCTGACCTCTGTGCAAATGAATCTTCTGTATATCTTTTACCAGACTGAGCTTACTATTACTTCACGAAGGAACATAGCTGTTATTAGTTTTGGTAATAGGCATGCTACAGAAATAGTGAGACTACAGGGCATAGATTAATATCTGATCATACTTGGACTAATTTCCGACAAATTCTCTCTACAGTTCTGATCTGGAAACTGTCTAAGCTATAAGCAAATTTGAATGTAGTCTAATCTTAGAAAAAATCTGATTGATTTAGCACAATGAGTAGAATTATTATTTGGATACAGAATGAAGGGAATGAGATAGTTCTTTAAAATTTCTTTCTTGTATTAACTGTCAGTGACACTTTCATTTCAGAGAATTAGTTTTATACCTTTATGTTACCATCCCTTTTGATTTATTTGTTTGTTGCAAGCAGTTTTCTCTGAATTTTTTTTATTTGATCTTCTGAGACATGTATGCTACCCATCTGGAAGTTGCTATCTTCTTGATTTATCAAAGACATTCTTGAATAAATGAGAGTCCTTGTTCTTGTAGGGATGAATTAATTTCTTTCTGCCTGTAATGTCCTTTGACACTCCAGGCTTTCTTGTACAAACTACTGGAAATGCCAAATTTTTTTTTTTTGTCAGAGACCTCCTGGTAGTATGTCTGGAGACATTTTTTCTTTTAACAGAAGTAAAATCTTTGGACAAGGAAGTGATTCCTGTCGGTAAAAAACATTTTGGTCAGTCTTCTTTTGTCTCTCAAATTGAGGTACTCTTTCCTTTCGGATCCAATTTTTTTCTGGCTGTTGTTCTCTCATCTTCATTCTAGTGGACAAATAGTCTTAAAATCATGACCTTTTTCCAAAAAGTGACAGAATCTTTCTGTTTTTGGAAGCTTTAGTGAAGGCCATCAAGCCTAAAATCAATAGATTTCATCTTGCATTGTCTAATTTCATCAACAAAGAAAAAATCAAGTGCTAACTGGCATATAAGCTAAAATATGCTTAATTCTTGGTTTTTCAATTCTTGTTTATGTATAATAAATCAAGGTATTTGAAGAACATTGTATGTATTTTTTAAAGGGGACTTTAAACCATTTATTGCAGTAAAAGTCTTCAAAATTTCCTAGCAGACTGCTCCTTGTCATTTTACTTGACTTATTATAAGCAAACAAGATTTTGTCTAGTGATTGAGAATGAAATTTCTTGAGTTTGATGTATAAACAAATTCTCTCTTTAAACAAAGTATATATTTACAAACCCCTCAATCATGAACAGAATGTGACACAAAGTCAATTTTTAGGTGGACAACAACCAGTTCAATTCAGTTTTTTTTTCTCCTAGACCAGTTACCATACCAAGGTTAAAGAACCCTGTTAGCCTTCACAATACCATACTAAGGTTAAAGAATCTAGTTTGCCCCAAAATGCTATAACATGGTAAAAGAACCCACTGTTCATTGCTCAGGGAAGAATACTTGGGTATTAACTCTATAAGAATTGCTAACAAGTCTCATCCAAGATTTGAACTCAGGTTGCCAAGTCCATTTCCAACAACAATAACCAATTATTACGAGTGTACTGAAGAATATTGTAGGTAAAAATAAGTATAAGAAATGAATTCTGTAAATTTTTCTACATATTTAATCTAAAAAATGCTTTAAAAACCAAGTCTTAATAAATATTTTTTTTAAAAACTGTAATAAATTCTTAAAGTTAGCTAATGAAATTTGACAAAATAGAAAAATTGAAAAATAGTTTTTATTTTTTTCAAAAGGAGCAAATCATGAGAAATGATTTAAGTAATATAATCTTGTTTAATCATATATACTTTTTATAGTGATTAAGTGGTAACTGATACTAATTTGAAATGAAATTGTTTACATCAACTAAAAGTACATGCAAGCTGAACAGCAACTGTAAATTCCCTTGTAAGAAATATATTTACAATTTCTGACTTAATCGAAAAATGATTTTTTCTGCAGTCAATTTTCTCATTTCAACAAAATCTTATACTCAAATTATTAAACGGCACCAAGACATTAACCCTTATTGCGTAGGAACTGAGTTAACTTGTTTTTAAATGTAGGGTACTTTTAGAATTCTCCACATTTCATATTTCCTAGTTCACACATTTCATTTTTAATGGCCAATAGAGAGAGTTTGTGAGAACTGATTTGCACATGATTAACATGTTACATCACCAGCTAATGGGGAATATTTCGACATTTAGAATGAGAGTAAAACTTCCATTTCAACAACAAAACAAGATGGCAAAATGTAATTTCTTGATTTGGATGTTGATAATACTAATTCTGATGACAAATTTGATGGTTTTCATCCTGAAAACATAATTCCATTATGATATTGATTTTAGTGTCTATTTGTATAATGACAAGAAAATGTTTGATTGTATATGAACCAAAATATACCTGAATACAATGAATAGTGAATATGGATAAAAAAAAACAAAAAACATTCTAGTTATTATTTGTGCACAAAATTTGGAGATGTCAATTTCAACTGATTTTAACAAATTAATTCAATACCTGCATTTAAGTGTACAAAAAATGTAATTAATGTAGTGAAGGTTAATCATAGGAGCTTATATTTCTCTTAGATGAAATACATTCCCAGATGATGAATAATGCTGAACTTGCAATAATAAATATTTACCTCATTTACAACAAACTAACCATTCTGGTAGCAGAATTTGACATTAAGCTAAATAAAATAAAATAAAAGTAATCTTTCCTCTAAGAGCTACCAAAATATCATTAATGTTTGCAAGTTTTAAAATTTCTTTAAATACTGATTTACAATATTTTATCATACCTTTATACAGGGCTAGATTTAGGCCTTAAGGGGCTCCTGGGCAAATGGGAGGGGGCTTTTATTAAGCATGTTTCCCCCCCACTCCTCTTTTTTTTGTCTAATTTGTACAATGTTAAGCAATTTTGCACTTAATACATGTCTGTCTTCAATAAAGTTTAAAACTGAGAAAAAATTGAGCTTAGCAGACAAAATTGCGCAAAAGTAAAAAGGATACATAAAAAATCTATGAGTATAGAAACAAAATGCAACAAAATCTAAATGAGGACACCTTCAAAGGGCCCCATTGAATTTAAAAGACCCACTCCAACAAGGGGCCCAAATAATATAAAAGTGTTTCAAAATAGTTCAAAGGAACCTCATTAAATCTAAAAATAAACAAATCTTTTCTGTTCTAACAACTTTTTTTAGCTTTATTAGAAGCCTAATGCTAGCCAATATGTAAATCCAGTACTGACTTTATAGAATACATGTATTTACCAATCCTTCCATACAAGCAGGATGTGACACAAGGTCATTTTTTAAGTTGAGTTTAACAGGTTTAAATTCAGAGTTTTCCTTCTCCAAGACTGGTTGCCATACCAAACTTAAAGAGCCTAGTCTGCCCAACTATTTAACCACACCTAGAGGGAGAATAATTTGGTTCATATCTTTCCGAAGAGTATTAGAGCTATATGAAATACAAACAGCCTCATCCAGGATTTAAATTCAGGTCATCATGTCTATTTCCTGTTGTGATAACCATTACACCATATATACTTTAATAGAATATATAATACATATAAATTCACTTTTAAATCTAGAAGGTAGGGCAGTTAATTGGGATAAAGATTCATGAAAGGTTGGGTTACATTAAAGAAGGGAAATAATTTAAAATGACAATGAAGTTATTTTTATAATATCAACAACCAGTAAAATTAAAATCTACAAAACCATATAATTCAAGTACATTATTGGTGCTTCATCTATTAACGAGATAAGTAAACAGACAACTAAAAGGTTTAACAAATCTAGTAAAGCAGACTCAAGGGAGACTATATAAAAAAATGTTTATAATGCAGTCACTCACACCTCACATATATATATAAATGTGTGTGTGTATGCATGTGTTTTGATTATAGATAAGAGTATACTACAACCAGATATATGTTATGCTCCATTACATCTCCATGATTACTTAATGGATGGGTTCTTCTACTATTTATCCTCTTGCTTGTCGCAGAATATGGGAAGATGGGGTGGGGTGCATGTAAAAGGAGGAGGTGTGAGAGATGAATATCCAATTGGTAAATACATGTTCACTGACAAGTGCAGTGAAGCAAAAAAATAAATAAATAAATAAAAAGAAATCTCTAGTGTTTAACATTTATGAATCATTGGCACTAATAGCATATATATATATATATATATATATATGTGTGTGTATGTGTGTTTTGAATGGGGATGTGTATATACATATATCTATATGAATATATATACACACACACACACGCCCATTTCAAACACACAAACATCCAATAACACTATTTCTATGACCATGCAAATTTATCCAGATATTTTCCATCTGTCTCTTACCCACTGTTTCTTATATATATATATATATATATATATATATATATATATATATATATATATATATATAGGGGTGTGGAAAGGGGAGCAATGTACCTAGTAGAGTAGATTCATTATAATTATTATAATGCATACTGCAATTTCCTATAATGTGCAGAAATGGTTGTCAGCAGCAGATGAAAAAAAAAAAGGAAAAAAAAAGTACTGACAGTCATCTTAAATGTACCTTTATGTTCTTCTTCTCTACTGAAGAATCCATTAAAGTTTCAGTATGGAAGAGAAACGGTTAAATGGCCATTTAAAAGTAGAAGAACTGATTCTTTCCATTGTCTTCTTTCCCCTGTTTTTCCCATTGCTAAAACCTGACAGCATCAACTGTTTTCCAAGGACAACGAATAGAAAAGCATCAAACAATTATGGTCAATTTTCTTTAGAAAATTCTTCAAAGAAAAAGATAATTTAATGCAGTAATTTCAAGAAAATCCATCATTTTTACATACTGACACTAAGTAAAAAATATGAATTAGAATTTTTTAAAAATATATCATTAAGTTAATAAAAAAAAAAATTTTTTTTTTTTAAATCAGTCTTTTTTTTTTCTTTTTAATTCATTTTATTAATTGTTGTTGTCTGATAATCACTGAAAAGTAGAGAAAAACCATACTGAACAGTGATGAAAATTTCATTAAAAAAGGAAAGAATCAAAGATTTCAAGATGATAATACTAGCAGATATATTCAATTTTCTTTATTTCTTTCCTAATCCCCTCACCCACAACTATATTTCCATACAAATGTTATCTTTACACATTCTGAACTTGATGCTTGAAAGCTTTTCACACAGTAAGATACATTTGTTCAGGAAAATAAAAAGTAGTTATCTCTTTTTGTGTCCATTCAATTCTTGTGTGCATGCTTGTCAAATTAACTTCAAATCGTATGTATGTACTGATATTAACAATGAATGACTTATGTCGGATATTGAGAGAAATGTTTGGTAAATAATTTCAACAGATTCTAATAGGGAGAGAAAAAAAAATGCCAACCTTCTCCCACTCAGTTCCCTATTTTGTTTGTTTTATACATCTAGATATTTTCAGAAGCATTTATTTTAGCATCTCATTTCTTAGACACTTTCTTTGTCTGAAGACAAGAAAAGCATATGAGCAAAATTCAATAAAATAGCAGTAAGAATAAACTGAACAATAAAATGTTTAAACGTGATTTGATTGATTGATATTTAATGACATGTCAATCTGTCTAGGATTATCTTATACCTAGAAGTTAAGGCATCACACTCGTTGTGTGTTTATGTTCATATTTTTTTTTTAGTTATTTAAGAGGTTTTTTTTTTTGCTTTTTTTCCCCCACACATTCCTCTTGAATACAAATAATTTTTAAACAAATCTGATCCATAGATGAGACCCTGACAGGTGGTACCACTACAGATCAGAGTGAATCTGAGAGTAATGGCAATGAAGGGGTACTCTAAATCTCTCAGATCTCCAGAACTGGAACCTCACTATTAGATGCAGTTTAGTGTCATACCTAGGACACCCCTTTTTGAGGAGTGTCTTACCCCTCTGCCCGAAATACAGTCAGTGTATTTGATGTTATACAGACAGGGGAAAAAAGTGTTTGGTAAATATAAAGTGTTTGATATAAATAAATCTAAATAATTCTTGACATTCTATGTGATGTTTTTAAAGTGTAACAGGATTTAAAACATAAAATAAAATTATTTTATGTAAATAGAAATGTAAAATACATAATTATATGAATTATTATATATGGATGTACTCAGTCTAGTATTTTCATCTTAACTGCTACAGTCACAACATTTCTGCCCTTCTAACCTTCAGCCCTCTTCAGGTGTCTATCTCAGTAACCTTTTGGGAATTTCATTTCAATCAGTTACCAACTATGTTGTTACCATGAAAATCAGAATTAGATCCCAAGTCAGAATACATCAGTATAAAATTCCTTATCTTAAAAATTCAGACAAAATTTATAGGAAGAAGAAGAAATTATGATATAGATAAAATTATGCATGCCAAATCCCTATAACAAATTGTGTTGGAAAAAAAAGAAACAGTTATAGAAAACTAGAAGTAACTAAAGAAATTTCACTTTTTATAAAACAATCGGTTTTTGTAAACAAACTAATTAAAGGTTAGCTGGTTGGGTTTTATAGCATTTCAAACGTTGTTGGTTATTTAATAGCAAATCTTGTTTATACATATATCAAATATATACGATTTGTAAACAAATAAGTAAAGTTGGCAACCGTAGTCGGGGGCGACCCGAAGGCTCCCTTTTCAATAGCTACAATACCAAGGTGTAGGGAAGAGCACTACTCCTATCCTTGGATAGCTCCAGTTTACCCTTGATACGTACCTTATAATGCTGAGTGTTAAGCAAGGAGGTATCAAGTACCATTTTTAAAGTCTTTGGTATGATGCGACCTGGGATTGAACCCTGGCCTCCCGGACCATTGGCGAACACTCTACCCACTCAGCCAATGGGCCGGTTATTTGTAAACAAATAATTTGTGGTAATATTTGAAACAAGCCAGATCATTTGTTTTCACAAAGTTAAATAGTTTCAAGTATTGCTATCTAACACTAATAGTTTTATTAGCACATAGTTAAATGGTTTTAAGTACTATAATGTAACACAAACAATTTAACATCATTCATTTGTTTGCACACAAATGGTTAAACAGTTCTATTTGGCCCATTGATAAGATCCTAATAATCACTACCACACTGAGTCAGAGTGAACTTCAGAACAATTGCAATCAAGGCGAACTCCACATTTCCCAAAACTCTAGGTCTGAAGGATAGCCATCAGATGGTTTAGTGTCATATCCAGGACTCTTACTGGGTAAGTCTTATCCCTCTGCAGAGATGTTGTCAGTGTATGCTACAGTCCCAGCTGAATGAGCTATCTAATTTAAAAGGGAATAAGTAAGTAAAGTTGGCGACCTTAGTCGAGGGTGACCTGAAGGTTTCCTTTTCAACAGGGGAGGGCGCTACTCCTTTCCCTGGATTACTCCACTTTACACTTGACCCTTACTTTATAATGGTGAGTGTTAAGCAAGGCGGCATCAAGTACGATTTTTTGAGTCTTTGGTATGACTCGACCTGGGATCAAACCCCGGTCTCCTGGACCATTGGCGAACACTCAACTCATTTGGCCAATGGCCCGGTATAAAAGGGAATAATATAAATATAAAAAAAAAAAAAAAAAAAGAAGCTTTTTTTATTGATCAATTGGTTTAACAAAAGAGTTCATTTTTTAAAATCATTTTTCTCTCTATCACTTTCTCAACCATTTTATTCTATTGAAACAGACAATAAGCCCAAAAACATGTGCATAAAATTCCATTAAATAACACTAAAAAAATGAATTGAACTATAAAATGTTTAAAAAGAGTTTGATGAACATATTGTTTTTTTTTTAATTTGATTTTTAGTGAACAACATAATTAAAGAGGAATAAATAATATTCACAAAAATTAACTTTGTTTATAACAACTCACCACACCACCAAAGTTAAACAAAATTATCATAACAAATAATTTTAAACAATTTCAGCCTCAACTGTCCAAATAAAATCAAAATTATAATAATTTGGTTAGCTGAAAATGCTAGCCTGGTACATTTATATAATATTACAGCCTTAATAATATACAAGTATTAATGACATATGTGTTACTAATACCAACAAAAACAACAATGAAAAATGTTTTATTTCCTGCTCTTCTAGAATACCAGGCCATGTAGTTTTATTTCCTATAATTTGTCAAACGATGATTATGAGAACAGCATCAGATTCATAGTATGATGTAGTGGTAATAAGTCCACAGAGCTTTCATGTCAGAATCAACAAGGGGTTGAGAAAGAGAAAAAAAAAAAAAGTAATTATGAAAAATAATGAATAAAAAAAATAGGATGGATGTGGATTTAATTGATGTGAGTTGGTCACAGAAATAAAATGGTGGTAGAGAAAAACAAACATGGTAATCTGGTTGTAGAAAAAAAAAAGATCAGGCAGTTATTATTGTGTACATATTATGTACTTATGTGATTTGTCAGTGAATTCAGTGAAGCAAAACTGATTAAGTGTAGCCCCCCATATCAGGTTTCTAGATCAGCTAACTTCCTACAAACATCATGAAAACACACACACTTCATCATGCAATGTTTCCAATATAAAAATGGCATTCTTTACATAAGCATCTGAATATCTATGCAACTATTAGTCCCACCAAGGAACCAAAAACTATTAGAACATTTTTATAAGATTTTACAAGTATGTATTAACCCAACCCATAGCTATTGGACAAGGCAGAGAATCAATTTTTACCTTTACTTTTATGAGTGTCAGTAGAAAAGTTCCTAGGTAGAGCAGGAAACTCTTATGGAATGAGGTTTGGTTTGGTTTGGTTTTATGGCATATCAACCACTGTAGGTTATTCAATGCCAAATCCATTTTTATACATATAAACAGTTTTATTTAAAACAATTCAGTTTAGTACAAGTATGCAGTTTAGATATCAAAACAGTTATATTCTAAACAATTCAGTTTAGCAGTACCACCCTGAGGCAGAGAGAACCAGGGAGCCATGGCAATGAAGGAGTACTTAACATTCCCCAAAGCTCCAGAATTGGAACTTCACAATCAGATGGTTTAGTGTCATACCCAGGACACTCTTTAGAAGGCTCTTACTCTTTGGCAGTAATGCAGTTTGCATATTCTACAGCCCCAGCCATCTGGGCTAGAAAAGTTCATAGCCTGACCAAGATACTCATATGGAATGTGATCAAATGAGGTTTATTTTCTAACATAGCCTCCATTATGGTCCAAACACTTCTTCCATTAGTATCAGTGCTTGGATCCCATTGGTCAAAAAAAGATATCAGTAGCAGATATGATGTCATCATATAAACTTTTAAACCTCCCAATTTCATAGTTTAGTTTCATATTCAGAAAATATTGAACATAACAAGAAAATGAAGAGCAACAGGAAATGTTTGATATTTTATGAGTACAATGTATGCATTTACTTGACCCTTCTGCCATAGCAGGTATGACACAAGGTCAATTTTTAAGAAGAGTACAACTGATTTGAATTTTTCCTTCTCCAAGACAGGTTGCCTCACCAGAGCTAAAGAACCCAGTTTGACCTACTATTTACCCATAGCTTGGGTGGGAGAACTATTCATGCCTTTCTCAGGGGAATTTGTGAACTCCAAACAGCCTCATCCAAGATTTAAACTCTGCTCATGGATAAGCTGATAACAAAAGAGTAATGTAACAAAGTGCCATAAGTTCTTCAAATGATACAACTTAGTTTCAGGTGAACAGATGGATTCATGCCTTTCCAAAAGGCATTAGTGAAAAGTGAAACACAGACTCATCCGCAATTTCAACTTGGGTTGCCATTTCCATTTCCTATGATGATAACTGTTACACTAAGAGCACCTCCTTTCATAAATAGAATTACAAACAATTGATACGTTGTTAATTTTACTCATTGGTGAAAAACACTTTAGAATCTTAAGAAGGTTAATATCATCATGATTTAGTAGAAATTTTTTGTCTGTGAAAGAAATAGGCATGATAAAAAAAAGTTCCTCATCAATGAAAAAAATTTAGATAATATTGATTATTCTTAGTGCTTCTTCGTATCATATTACTAATTGAAATATCGCTAATTTGAGTAAATCATATCAAATGAAAAAAAGTACTTTTTTTTTCCCTTTTGGAATAGATCAAGTAGCTTAATAGGTCAGGTCCCTACTGCTGATACCATGTAACCCAGTATAACCTGTCACATGTTACTTGAAGAGGAGATTGGCAAGTAACTCCCAATGCCCAGAGAGACATCCTATAGGAAAATACTTGGTATGGCACTTTAACAACCTAATAGGTTATAGGAAACACTCATCTATCCAAGTTGTTCAAAATTTAAACAGTGATGTGACTGGATTGAATGGGATTATCACATTCTATGTATTGGAATTACAATATTTCCAAGGAAACCACTGACAGTCTGAGAAGAGACATTTGACAGAAGTCACACTGAAACTTTAATCTGACCCATTCTCAGTGCAATCACCACCGACCAAGAATGTTAAATAAAAAGATAAATAAATAAATAAATAAATAAATCAGAAGAGAGAGAGAGAGAGATCCAAAATGAAATGACATTAATATGCCAGTTTGGAACTCATTTTGGCTGTTTATATGTAATCCACCTAAAACATCTTATTTAGAGCCTAAGGCCATGAACTTAACAGGCAGTGTCAAAAGTTTGATGACAAACTAATTCACAGCATCTAACTTAGTACCTTTCCACGTTCTATAATAATACTAATAATATTAATGACAGGAACAATGAACAAAATACCAAAGTAAATACTCAATTTGGTTTAATGTATATGCAAGTGTTCATATACAATTTTATACATAGAAAAATAAATAAATAATGACCCAAACAAGTCGCAATAAAAAGCAACTAAAATTAAGATTAATGAAAACTTAAGTTAAAATTAATAATAATAGTTACTGATTCATAGTAAAGTCACAGTTAAAACACCAGATCTTGCCAGATTACTGAAGTTAAGTCAGTGAGGAGCCTGTTCAGAAATCAAATGGGTAACTTCTTAGTAATAGCAAGTACTATAAGCAATCTTAGACCCAAGTGTCAGACTAAGAAAAGCTCAGTTAAGTCCATGATGAGCCTGCTCACAACTTAGATGGGTGACAGCTTAGTAACAGCCATCTGAGGCCTGTGTGTCAGACTAAGAAAAGCTATGTTATGGTTATGATGAACCTGCTCACTTTTTAGATGGTTGACAGAAAATGTATTAACATTAATATGCATACAAATTTCTGCCTGAAAGTCTCAATAAAAAAAGGTTTATATAGTTTACATTTTCTTTTTCTTAACTTTAATTATACTCATGATATCAACAATCACTGAAAACATAGGTTCAGTCAAGATCAACAAAGTTAAGCAATAATGAGTCTGTTCAGTACTTGAGTGGGTAACCACTGAGTGACAGATGGTACTGTAAAAAGAAATCTGGCTTGTGTGCTAGATTAAGCAAAGCTGTGTAAATAACAACTCATTGCATCATCCAAGTTAAGCAGTAATGAGCTGGCTCAGTGCTTAGATGGGTAACCACCTAAGAATAGCAGGTACTCTAAACAACCTAAGGCAAATCTTAGTAAATATCATTCCCTTAATAGATGTTATTTTTACTACAAGATGCCCTTTCGTAAAAAGTTAATGAATGAATGGAATCTGGGCTTTAAAATACAGGTTACTGTTTAAATGGAACATGAGTCACCAAAAAAAAGCCAATTAGTAAAAGATATTGTATAAGACTGTAATCTAGACAGGGTAGAGGTGGTCACTCCATATGGGCACCACATGTGGCGTAATGGTAAGCAAGCTAGATTAGCAGACCATTGTTAGTGAGTTCGATTTTCATTGTGTGCCCCATACTTATGGCCTTGTGCCACAACTAAGCTAAGCTTAGTAATTAACAACCTGGGCACCACATGTGGTGCAATGGTTAGCAAGCTAGATTAGCAGACCATTGTTAGTGAGTTCACTTCTGATTGGGTAACCCATACTTCTAGCCTTGAGGCACAATTAAGCTAAGCTTAGTAAATATTAACCTGGACACATATTTTAAGAGTGGTACCTTTACAAAAATTCTTTAATTCAAAAATAATGTTCTGGTAACCAAATCAAAACATTGTGTCAATTATACTAGATGGATAAACCACATGGATGCTGACTAATTGTATGGTGAAAAAGCTAGACGGGAATTACACAAGCTATACTGAACAAATCCTGGAAATAACGTCCCACAAAGTAGTAGCTGTACGGACACCTACCTCCCATCTCTAAAACCATCCAAATAAGATGAACAAGACATACAGAACACTGCTGAAGAAGTAAAAACGAACTCATAAGTGACATTCTCCTAAAGATTCCTTCACACAGATGTACAAGTGTTGGACGATCAACAAGAACTTATCTACAACGGCTCTGTACAGACACAGGAGGTAATCTAGAAAACCTGCCAGGAGCAATTGATGATAGGGACGAATGGCAAGAGAAAATCAGAGAAATCCGTGCTAGCAGTGCGACATAATGATGATCCAACAAGTCAGTCTTTGTTTTTTTAATGGTATATCAACCTTTATGGATTATTTAATGCTAAAGCCATCCTTACAGATAACAGTGGTAATATTTAACCCATAGCTCGGGGTGTGGTGGGGTAGGGTCCCGATACCTTTCCCAACTCCAAAAGCAAATACAATAGTGCAACTGAAATTTGAACTCGCTTTGACATTGTAATCCAGCATGTTAGCCATAATGCTATAGCAAATTTGTCGTCACAGTCGTAGAGATACATTTGAATGACACTGTTACTGAAAAATATGAAATTTAGGTTCCTCTAAGCAACAGGCAACAAATATATCAAGCACAATCAATTGATAGACCATAAAGATACAGTGTAACCCGGATATAAGAGAGTTGTTGGGACCAGAGAAGAAGTCTCTTATATCCGGTTTTGGTCTATTTTGTTTAGGTAACACAGGCTCTAATTTGGGACCAGAGAAAATTTCTCTTACATCCGGGGTACACTGTATAAGGAGGATTAATTGAAAAGAAATTAGAATTATCTTTAGCTGTTAGCCTTTCATCTATCCTCCCTTTAGCATCCGAGTAAGTTTGTCACTATAACGGCATTCAATTGTATCGTGCAATATGAGTTCTAGTCCAAAACTATGCAACCCTCACTGACTCCATTCAGTACAAATCATCAGAATAAAGTAGTGACCATAACTGTATTCATTTGTATTGTACAGTAAGGGTTCGAAGTCCAGGAATACACAACCCTCATTGATTCCATTCAGTACAAATCATCAGAATAAAGTAGTGACCATAACTGCATTCATTTGTATTGTACAGTAGGGGTTCGAAGTCCACAATCGTCACTGACTTCATTCAGTACAAATTATCAGAGCAAAGTAGTGACTGTATTCATTTGTATTATAAGGGTTCATGCGGTGATGCAAAGTACACAAACATATTTTATATATAAAGTATACTCAGTATATAAATAAACAAATCTATCTAGCATTTTTTAATACAAGTACATCATATTGAACTGGTCATTTTAAAAGTAGCTTGCAAACCAAAAAAAGTGTGAGGGACTTCCTTGCTCGAAGCACTTCTGATAATAAAGAGACATGTGTCAATAAAAAAATCTTGAAATTCATAACTTGATAATTTTTATAACAATTATGTACTTTATTTAAAATTGTATCTTCCTTGTTTTTGAAGAAATAAAAATGAAGAATGTATTTAAGATTATTTGGTACATGTCCCAGTACCATTTTCACATACTTGTTCCTCCTAACTATCGACCAATCATGGGCAAACTGCTTTTTGAATAGCCCATATAAATTTCCAAGGAAAATAATGTTTATTAAAATTTTGTTTGTCTTGTTTCATTCTTACTTGTTCACTTACGCAATCTCTCACTTTTCTTTCAATTATTCTTTAATGCATCACAGTAGCAATGTGTGCTAATCATATTGACATCAGTGATAAAATTATATCAAGAATTTGATCTTTTTATAGAAAAGATCTTTTTACCAAAGAGAAAAAAAAAATCAACTGTTCCCTCTTTCTAAGGCAGATAATTACATCTATGGTCTTTGGTAGCAAAAATGGTTGAGGTACATTCAACATAAAATTACCTTGAGTTTTTTTTAGTAGTGCAGCCTGCTTGATGATAAACCATGTCTTATGTGGCCCACTTCTTGAAAAAGGTTGCCCATGACAGAACTAAATAGTCTCAGCTAGCATTTCTCAGTTGGTGTTCCCCAGAACCTTAGTGTTACCTGAAATCCTAATGTTCCACAAAAAACAGTAATAAATAGGCTAATGCATTAGATATTAACAATGGAATATAATCATTTTAATACCAAGACTTTGATCTTTTTATAGAAAAGATATTTTTACCAAAGAGAAAAAAAAATCAACTGTTCCCTATTTCTAAGGCAGATAATTACACCTATGGTCTTCTGTAGTAATAATGGTTGAGGTACATTCAACGTAAAATTACCTTGAATTTTTTTAGTAGTGCAGCCTGCATGTCTGATGTGGCTCACTTCTTGAAAAAGGTGGCCTATGCCTGAACTAAATAGTCTCAGTTAGTGATTCTCAAATGGTGTTTCCTGGAAACCTAATGTTCCATAAGAAATAGTAGTAAATAAGCTAATCCATTAGCTATTAACAATGGAATATAATTATTTTCATATCAAGACTTTGCTCTTTATATAAAAAGGTCTTTTTACCAAAGAGAAAAAAAATAAACTTTTTCCTATTTCAAAAAAATCAAGAATGAATTTAAGATTATTTGTGATGTGTTTTAGTGCTATTTTTATGCATTTGCACCACCTAAGTATAGAGCTTGACTATGTCTCTGAGAACATCAAATGTATATAATATTGTCCTTTCTACACAAATATATCTAAAAAGAATGACTACTAAGGGATCTAAAAGTCAGGGCCATGGTATGTGGAATCCATTGTAGTTGCTTTTGTCAAATAACCACTGATATGAATAGAGAGTTTGTAAAACATTACAAAATTTTAACTACCACTGCAATACAGCTATAAAGCTTATCTTAATTCGAATGACTTAATCTCTGCCAAGTGTAATGCTGCTCAAAATGAAAGAAATGAATCTAACATTTGAGACAGATAATGCAACTGGATAAGAGAGAAATGAAAGATAAGTTTATTGGAAATAATCTTTGGCAGCAAATTCTTATAATGAAAAGATTAATGCCAGGTTCTTTGTTATCTTCTTGTCTGAGTTTTCGATGCCTTTGAGCGTAAAGAAATAATAAACTTATCTCCAAGGATGTTGCTGCAAAATCAGAAATTGCTTCTTGCTATTGATATATTTTTCAGTCAATTTCTTTCATTATTCTTTTTATCAAATTTTTAAGCTTTATATAAAAGCTCACCCTACTCACAGGACTTAGAATATGCCATGTCCTCTGCAGAGGAGTAAGACACCCTAACATATCCTAGATATGACACTAAAATGCATCCAGTAATGAGGCTCCAGTTTTAGAGCACTAGAGAGTGTGGAGTAACCCTTCATTACCATCACTTTTAGATTCATTCTGACCTGAAGATGTAATACTTTTCAGGGTCTTATCTATGGGTCAAATAATGTTTACCAAAAATTTGTATTAGATAGGAATACTTGATATCATAATTGTTTGCAAATTATTTGTATTAGATTGGAATACTTGATATCATAACTGTTTGCAAAAACTCCAAAGAAATAACTATACAAAATATGTAAATATAAATGAATGCAATTCTCTAACCTCTAGGCATAGAATAACTCTAGATAGGCTGACATGCCATTAAAAATCAACCAATCAATTATATGAAAACAATCTATACAACACTATGCACACATAGTTTTTAGTGCTTCCGATAAGAAAGTGGCAAATCTATGGTCATTATTTTGTTCCTTTGTAAGTGTTTCATAGTTGGTTCTGTCCAACAAGTATCTACATATCTTCAGATTCTCCAACAGTAAAGAAAGACTGAGCCTTTTTTCCTGCCCAGATTTGCTGGCAAGCTCAAAAATTTTTTAACAAATATAAACATCAGAGAAACTCATTCTTGGCAACTCATGCAAATACAGGTAATTCCATAGTCAGCAACTTGTGCGATAAAAGGGACTCGGTATTTTTATACTTGGGCTTGCTTTACAATCCCCTATATGCACAGTAATCTATATGGGTATGACATACATTTGCCAGTTAAGTTAATATATGCCACTTTCTTCAGTTTTTCAACTAGTTGTAAATTTCTTAGCTTAACAGGAAAAGAATTGGAGATTATTACTGGAATATAGAATCACTTGAGCTGTTAAGAATAGAATCCCTTGTATTGCATGAGTTGCTGAGAATGGGCTGAGCAGATCAGTATATTTGTTACCATTCTTTTCAGTTTCCAACTATTTTATGAAAAAGAATCTATCGCCCCATCACCACTTTTTTGGAGATACCTGATGACTTCAGAATAGATGAGAGAAAACATTATTGATGATGTTGCTGCAGTAATAATAAAAACAATTTTTTTTTTTTTTTTTAATTCATTAGTCCAAACAATTCTTGAATAATAGTGACTTTTTTCAAAATCTCTTCTCCCAGCAATGAATGAATAAAAAGGCAAAACTGAATTTAGATTAGTTGTACTCTGATCTCAAGCCATAATGGAACGAGGCTGTTTACATTTCACATAGCACTAATACCCTTGAGAAAATTATAAATCTAACCATTCTTCCTCCAGATATGGGTAAATAGTAGGGCAGACTAAACTCTTTAAGATTTGAATGGCAACCAGTCTAGGAGAAAAAAAAACTGAATTCAAACCAGACCAGGAGAGGAATGGGCTTTGCCAAGTTATTCCTGCCTAAAATATGCTACATAAGTAGTGGCCCAAAGAGCAAATCAGGTTATAGAATAAATCTTAGGAATATACTCTGCTTTAAAAAATGAGCCTGTATCACACCCTACTTGTGACAGAGGGCTTGGGTAAATAAGAAAATCCACTGTTAGGAAATTAAATTTTTGTTTTAAATTTCAATACAGTTAAGGCCACTTCTAACAGTCATTTATTATCATTGCAGGTCCCATAACCTGGTTTGCTTGTTGGGGTGCCACTCATGTACTATGTCTTGGACACAAATATCTTGGCAGAGCCCATCTCTCTCCATGTCTACAACAGGTCTGAATTCAGAGTTTTCCTTTTCCTGCACTAGTTGCAGTTAAAAAACCCATTCTGCACCACAATGTACCCATTGCTGGAGGAAGAACAGTTGAATGCATACCTTTCCCAGGAGTGTAAGCACTGTGTGAAATGCAAACAACCTTGTTCAGGATTTGAATTCTAGTAGTCAAGCCCACTTTCTACAATGAAAGCTGCTATGCTACAAGCACCTCTATTAAGTTCAATGTCAAGTCTAAAAATGAAAAATCAAGTGAATATCTATATATTGATCTCTCTGTTTTCCTCTTTCCTTCTATAGAAATAAATATTAGGGGTAAAAATATCCTTCAAGGTTTTAATGGTAAAAAAATAAAGAGTAAGGTTATTTAAGTATGATAACTCAGAATCATAGATTAAAACTGAAGGGTCTAGAAGGATTAAAACAACAAACAAGTTATTTTGATAACCTATCTTTTTCAGGATAGCCTTTCAGACCATAACTTTTTGAGCCAAGATCATTATCTTTAGGTGTCACTATTCACTGCAGCTGGTTTATCAAGTTAAGAAAATAACATAATTCAAGTAGATTTCTACAAAAATTTATCATGGAATCTAGAGTTGTCAAATCTTTGATATTTAAAACCTTGAGAAACTAAGAAAGCTTCCTTTTTTTAACTAAAAATGCAGGAGACTGTAATTACATGACAGCTTCATTTTATTTTACACAAATTTATCCATTGATATCAATCTTCTATGTACAGATAAACCAATAGTTTCAGTTATTCTAAAAATCTCAAAGCTATCAAATATGCAGGCTTACTAGTAAATTCTTTGAGATACAGGAATTCTCGTAAAATTCTATTTTTTAACCAAATTTAGGTAAAATTAATTTAACCATTTTGAAATATCAATAGAAGGCAATAAACCTTAAATGTATATGAATGCAATCAAAAAAGAAATTAAGACAAGAAAAAATGTATACAAGATAAATGCAGAGACATTAAATCAACATTTTAACTTCATTGCCAACAGATACCATGTAATTACCCAATCCCTTCACTATAAGCAGGATGCGATACAAGGTCAAATTTTTAAGAGAAGTACTGCTGGTTTGACTACAGAGTTTTCCTTCTCCTATACTAGTGGCCTTACCGAGGTTAAAGAACCCTATTTATCTAAGGACATTAGTGCAAAGTGAAATACTAACAGTCACATCCAGGATTTGAACACAGGTTGTAGATTTCATTTCCTATGATGGTTGGTTGATTGTTTGGGTTTTATGGCATATTAACCTTTGTAGGTTATTTAATGCCAAATCCATTTTAAAACAAATAATCAGTTCTATTTCAAACAATTCAATTTAGCATGAGTACACAGTTTAATTGTCAAAAACATTTCTATTTCAAGCTATTCAGTTTAGTCAAACAATTCTAATTCAAACCAATTCAGTTTACTGTAAGTATAGATTTTGTTTACACACAGTTAAATGTCAAAACAGTTCTATATTCAACAATTCAGTTTAGCATAAGTACAGTTTCAATGTCAAAAACTGTTCCATTTCAAACAATTCAGTTTAGCATAAGTACATACTTTAAATGTAAGTACACTGTTTGTCAAAAACATTTCTATTTCAAGCTATTCAGTTTAGTCAAACAGTTCTAATTTAAACAATTCAGTTTAGCATAAGTATGCAGTTTAGTTCTATTCAACCTATAGATAGGGCCCTATCAGTTGCTACCACTCTGGGCCAGAGTGGACCTGGGAGTGATGGCAGAGGAGTGCTCCGCATTCTCCAAAGCTCTAATCTCACTGGAACCTCACCATCAGATTGTTTAGTGTTATATCCAGAACACTCGTTTGGTGGTGGGGTCAGTGGATTCTACAGCCCCAACCAACTGGTCAATTCCTATGATGATAAGCATCATAGTAAGAAGCCCTGAGATACCATGTTAATGGTAAATTTCACAAAAATAAACATCTAGTACAAAACACATTAAAACTTCAGTTCAGTGAAAAATGTCTTTGTTTAAAGCTATCCCATTATTGTAATAAATGCTACAAATGCTATAATAAACCATTTTTCTTTTATTTGTTTCTAACATTGGGTTTGCAGTACATTATAAAATAGCACTCAGCCAAAAATATAAGGCTTATGGAAACAAAAGGTTAATAACAAAACAAAATTAATCAAAAGACTAATTAAAGATCCTAACATCATTAATAGATAGGTAGACTTTCTCAGTTTTGGTGGGAAGAACCTAATTTCTACAAATCATTGATCAATTGTCAGACATTTATTGACCTTTTGCCCAATTCTATTGAGCTGAAAAATGAGACTTTCTAATCATTACATTAACCTATTTTTTAAAACACAGACTTTAATGAATTTAGTATTTTACTTTTATTACAACTCAAACTAACTTAACGAGTGACTAAATATTTATCATCTGCATTATTTAATATACAATTATTACAATTCTTTTTCTTTAGAGTTGGATAAAAAAGAAAAAAAAAAAAAAGAAAGAAAAATTAATTTGGGTACTTTCCTACAATCAACTGCCACTTTTTTTTTTTTACTAAAGGATTAATATAACTAAAGTTTTTTTTTTCTTTTTAATGATCTAATATAATAGTTCAGTAAAAAAAATTGGCTTTCAATGAATAGCAAAATACTCTAAATTGAGTATGAAATTCATACATAAACATAACAGTCCAGGTTAAAAACACAATAAGGGTAATCTAAAGCCAAACTTTTTTAGACCTTATTTTTCCTTTGCAGGTATCATTCGCCAATTTACAAAAACTTTCTGTGTTCCCCAAAGATACCTGCATCAGTAAAATACACTCTGAAAACCTTGGCTTTATCCTCTTTTACCTTGGACTGATAACTATAATAAGACAGAGATGAGATAAATCAACTTGAATCTGATTTTTGTAACCAGTAAAATAAAGCAACAAAAGAATCTAAGTTCTTGATTCATAGTCAATAAATACATTTCTGAAATACATTTATTTGGGAAGAAAATATTACCTCTACTGTTTTGACTAACAGATAAAAAAAAAAAAAAAAAACAGTAAGAAAAATAATCCAAATAGAAATAATTGATAAAAATAATTCATACCAGTAAAGTAATAAATGAATGCTAAATTTAAATGTGATTTTTTTCTATTTTATACTTGAAAAAATTTCAGTGATTGTAGATGTATGTTAATGAATAATACCCAAATACTGATGGTTGCTATGGTAATGATAACAGCAATGAACAATGTAAATAATTATGAGTGCAATTCATGAAAATGGAGGCACTTGTAGTGTAACTGTTACTGTCATAGAAAATTGAATTGTTGATCTGAGTACAAATCCTGGATGAGGCTGTTTGTATTTCACATGATGCTAATACTCCAGGGAAAAGTATGAATCCAAGAATTCTCCTTCCATCTATGGGTAAATAGTAAGGCAGACTGGACTCTTTAGTCTTGGTATGGTAACTAATATAGGAGATAGAAAACTCTGAATTCGAACTTGTTAAAATTTGTTTAAAAAACTGAATGAGTCACATCCTGCTCATGTAGAGGGGTTGGTAAATATAATTCATTAGGGTTATTTTATGGCTAGAGGTTAGGAAATCACATTCATGATATATTCATATTTAAATTTTTTGTGCAATTGTTTCTTAAGAGACTTTTTTTTTAAGCACATGATCCTATCAAATATCAATAATTTTTAAACAAATCTATTTAACCCATAGATGGGACTCTAACAGGTACTATCACTCTAGATCAGAGTGGACTTGTTGTAACATACCCATACATGAATATGTGAAACGTACATAGAATGTTCATAACATATATACATAGAACATAGGAATCCTGAAACACAAAAAACGCTTACGACTTCTTAGTTCAGGTACGAAACTTTTTATTACCTTTGAGTTAAAAGGTTTTTCGACATAAGGAGAGAGGCACAATCTTTCTATGCTGACTTTTCCATCTGCCCCGCATCACGTGCGGCGCCTGTAGCGCACAAATTCGTCTGGCCTCAGTGAGACCCGAAAGTCGACCCTTCCTGTTCGGAGTCTAGTTCTCAACTACTGACTTTTTCAAATCTCCCAAAATCCTCCGTGCACGCTTCCGGTGCATGACGTCATTCACACCCCTGGTCACATCCTCTCTCTGGGATTTTTATTTTGACATCTGTGAACAACTCATCCTCCCCGCGCGTGCGTCAACACCTGTGCTCAAGTTTGCACCAAACTAACCCATGTGCTGAGCCGAAAGGTTCTCAGCCTAACTAAACCCAAAGGCAAGATATATAAAACGAAATCCCTCGGCCATTATATTACATTGTGAGTAATGACAATGAAGGCAGACTCCACATTTTCCAGAACTTAAGCTTCACTATCAGGTGCAGTGTGGTGTCATATTCAGTACAGCCCGTTTTTGGTGGGGTCTTATCCCTTTGCAGGGGATACAGACAGTGTATTCTAAGTCCTGTAGAAAGAGCATTAATTCATAAAAAGGATGGCAATAACAATAATGATTTGGTTAGATATACTAACAATATAAATTATTATAAAAGTACTAATTGTAATCAGCCCAGTCAGCTGGGGCAGTAGAATACGCCAACTGCATTTCTGCCGAGGGGTAAGAGACCCCATGCCACCCAATGAGTGTCCTAGATATGACATTGAACAGTTTGATGGTGAGGCTCCAGTAATACCATTGCTCCCAGGTCTACTCTGGCCAGGAGTGATAGCACTTGACAGGGTCCTATCTATGGGTCGAATGCAATTGTTTGATATTTAAACTGAGTGCAAACAAATGACATGCAAAATTGAATTGCTTGTAATAGAACTGATCATTTGATTGTATCTATCTACAAAATATGTTTATAAATCATATACTTAATATATAAGTAAAAACAGGATTTGGCATTAAATAACCTACAATGGTTGATATGCCATAAAATCAAACCAAACCTAATTGTAATAGAAAAATATTAGTAATGCTAATAGCAAAAGACAAAAATAGTAGTAGTAGTAGTGGTAGCAATAAGCTTAGTAAGGAATACATTTAAAATGTGACATAAAGGGTGGTACAAAAGGTATTATAAATAAAAAAAATTGCTAAGATAATAATTTCTAAGAAACTCCTTTTGAAAGAAATTGAATGAAAATCTGACCAAAATTTTAAGCTTGCAAACAAAATGTTCAAAGACAAAACCACTTTGTCTGTAACAATAAAAATAAAAAAATAATAATAACAATAATAATAGCAGCAGCAGTAAAAGTCAAAAAGACAATGAATATGATCATGATGATTGTCATTGTAAAAGTAGAAGTTAAAGCAGTAGTAGTAGTTATGGTATCAATACTAATGTCAATACAAACTGTAATGCTATTAGTATTTGTAGTCTGGTGGTAGTAGTTGTTGTAGGGATGGTGGCAAGAATAGTCGAACAAGAAGTACCACCAAGTGTTCAATTGCACCTACTGCTATATAAGATTGTGAGCAGGTTGCAGTATCCTATCAACAAATCAATGGAAAAAGAGAGAAAGAGATGTCAACTAAGAACTGGGCTAGAATTTTATTCCAGTCTATTTTGCATCTTATGTAAAATGTAATAAATACTTCTTAAACAAAGACTAATGAAAAGAATGCAAGAAGAGACTGTAACTATTTGACTAGTATGGAAATTGCAAGAAAATATTAAAAAGCAGACTATATACATACATATATATATATATATATATATATATATTACATTTCAGAGCTGGCCAGTGGTTGCTGGTAATTTCATAAATAAAAATGGGCAAACAAGAAACGGTAACGTATGTTATAAATAGATATGCATAAAATTATGGTCAGGGGGTTAAGAAATAAAGGAGGCTGATCATTTGATTGTTTGCTTAAATTCTTTCATCAATAACTAATTTATTTTAAATCTATCAGGTCATTTAAAATGTAGCATAATCTAATGCCTATAACTATATTATATTGTGTGACCATGCATATCTAATATTATAAACTTTTATGTATTGTTATATTATATATATATATATATATATATATATAGATATATATATATAGAGAGAGAGAGAGAGAGAGAGTGATATAATGATAGAAAGATATGCATTATGTATACATGTAATTTTAAATCTA